>OY365817.1:26342508-26357508 GCA_959347315.1 Bimastos eiseni
ATATGGACGGATGGAATGATTTGGTTTAGTTGACCGATTAATTTTGTTCTTTTCCCTCTTGGATGAGGTGTTTAAATTCTGCTGTGACTGTCGATGAAAGCGTGATTAATGAAACCAATCTGTCAAACTGATTTATCTCTCTCTGATAGATTACTTAAATTACCCTATCAAACTACAAAATATATGCAGTTTCGGACTATCTGTCTTTCTGCCTGCCTGTCTGCGCTTACCTGCGTCTCTGCCTTCCTCTATTGGTAGCAAGTGTCTGTCTATCTGTCTGTTTCTCTGCCTGCCTGTCTGTGCTTCCGTCCGTCTGCCTTGTTGTCTGTCTGTCTGTCGGTCTGTCTGCTATACTAATGCAAGCTCATCTATCTCTGTTTTGGTGCATTTTGATATACCATTATTTGTCTGTCCATCTGTCTGCTTGTCTGTATGTCTGTCAGTATGCGTCCATCTATCTGTTTGTCCGCCCGTCTGTCTGAAAGGAACAGCCTAACCTCTCTCTCTCTCTGTTTGTCGATCTGTCCTGTCTGTATTCGAAACGTTTGTCCTGGTCCTATGGGTCGATAAAAAACATTGAGACGGCGAATAGTCCAATGGCCGTGAACCTACGATTAATCAACGAATCGAAGATTCTCCATCAACCCCACCATACCCACTGTAGTCTCACTGGTCCATCCTCGCACCCTCCGAACCTCCCTTTGTCTCTTCATTGTCTCACGCACTGTCTGCTTGCCTCCCTCTCTTTCTCCTATCTGTGTTGCCTCTCTGTCTCTCTGTCTGTCTCTGTCTCTGTCTCTGTCTCTGTCTGTCTGTCTCTCTCTCTCTCTCTACAATCTGCATTGCCCCTCTGTCTCTCTGTCTGTCTCTGTCTCTGTCTGTCTGTCTGTCTGTCTCTCTCTCTCTCTACAATCTGCATTGCCCCTCTGTCTCTCTGTATCTCTGTGTTTCTCTCTCTCTCATTCGCTTTCTCGTTCGCTGTCTCTTTCTTTCTCCCTTTCCCCCTCTTTCCTTTCCTCGTTGCCTGCCTGCTTGGTTCCACCACATCTCTTTCCATATCTCTCCTCTAGTACCTATACATTTCCAAGCATCCTGTTTTCTTACCCTCCTGTCGTACCTCTTTCTCCCTTTCTTTTCCCTTGCCTTCTTCCTGCCTTCCTCGCTGTCTCTCCCTCCTTTCCTGTCTTCTCCTCTGTCTCTTTGTGTCTGTCCCTCTGTAACTCTTTCACTGTCTTTCGCTGCCTCCCATCATCGCTGTCATAATATTGTTTAAACAGGCAGGTCGTTAGATTCGTCCTTGCGTTCGGACGTCAAGATCTCACATCGTCCCACGCCTTCCACCACCGCCTCCATTGCCATATGGAAAGGAACATCCTAACCTCAATCTCCCTCTTTCTTCCTCTCTCTCCGTCCCTCTCTATGCCTCTGTCTCTGTCTTCCTTCATCTCTCATTCACACCTCTGTCTCGCTCTCTATGCCCCTCGCCGTTCTGTCTCCGTCTCTTCCATTTGATGCTTTTCGATAGGTCTCTGTCTCTGCATGTGACTCTTCCTCTGTCTCTCCTCTTTAGTATTTATCCTTCTCACTCCTTCTATCTTCTCTCTGTTTCTGGACGTCACGCCAACTAAGGTCCCCAATCTCCATGCAAGAACCAAAGGCCTATACTAACCATGATTTAAATCTCCGAAAGACACCAGCATCGTGAATCGAACCCCGGTCCGTGTGTTTCCTTTCGCAGAGGCGCATGAGACGCGGCCCACGCTCTCACAGAAGTAGCTAAATGAGTCACTTAGTTAGGACTAATAAATGATATCAATTAATCTTGAAATGAACGATTTTCATCGCCAATTCTTATATAGTCAACTTTAAAAAATAACAATAAAAATACGGTGCTAAATGGAGCTATTAGTAAGAGAAACGGTCACGCGCATATAGACGCAGACAGGCAGACAGAAAGACAGACAGGCAGGAAGGCAGGCAGGTAGGCAGACAGACAGACAGACAGGCAAGCAGGCAAACAGAGGCGCACGAACAGATAGGCATACCAGAAAGTGAATTAACTAGGTAGACGTAACCTGTGAGAATCGGAGGTTGGGGTTGCGACGAATAGACAGAGAGACTGAGCCTTAGAGAGTGAGAGGAGGAGACCCACAGAAGCAGTCAAAGACGAGAACAAAGAGAAAGAGAGAGAGAGAGACAGCCAGTGAGCGGAAGCGACGGGGACAGACGCAAAGTGGTTGAAAGAGAGACATACGTAGACCGAACAATTCAATCCCTCAAAATTAAGCATTTGACGAAGACGTCCATCTTTCTTTCCATCTTTCCCCTTCCGTGACCATCTGGTCTTCCATTCACTCCGTTTATAGTATTTCTCTTCCACGCGCCACTCCCTAACTTGTCCAGACTTCATTCTGGCAAATAGCTCAAGCGGGCGCCATATAAATTCCATTTATGGAGCACCAGATTAAATATCGCATTACGAAAGAGTATTTCCAAAGTGACGTCACTCGCCATTTGCGAATTTATTGACGAGCAACGTGAGATATGAACTTCTGATCGTCGGCGCAATTGAGACGAGTTGCATATAAATTGACTTATCGAAATTCTATCTGTAATTATTAGTGGCTGCAGATTTATCTAGCTCCAATTTGAGTAGAGACTCATCAGAGTCGTTACTATGGAGATGAATGATTGCTATTCGATAGTCATATGGGGCAGGACGGCCATCTACGTATGCTCACACACATACACACATGCACACGCCTGGTCCACAGACTCTGAACATTCATGCCACCGGTCAGCTGTTGACGGGAACACGTTGGTTGGTTCCAAGCTTGTCCACGAGTCACAGCAAGAAGACTGTTCCATAGCAAAGGGCCAACAGAGGCTTAGGCACAATGCTGAGCTTTGGCAGTTTTAGACCAAATTATTAGAAGGTCCTGACGGTCTAAAGAGCGGAGAGGACGTCCAGACCCCAGAGGTAGCCGAGATAGGCTGCCTGATAAGATCACAAAGATAGCGCGGAGCTTAACCCAGAAACGCTTTGCATGTAAGAAAGAGGATTTTGAACTGAATCCCTATCTGTCTTCTTGATCAATGTACAGTCGCCCCCTAGGGAGTGGAAGGCTAGTGGTTATTGAATCCACGTCCATCTAACCTTCGTGTAACCATACAATCAACTCTCCGATCTCTCTAGCTCAAATCCAGTTCAGTATTGCTCAACCTCATATATAGTCAAAAATTAGACCAGACTGAACTACGACAGATCTAATCTTATCTCAAGAATTCTATAGCGCCTATTTTTCAATGACAGTGACAACAGGAACATCACAATCGAAATCGTCATTCGTCAGAAAATCCAGATCGACCCGACAATTTATAAGGCCGCGGTTGCCTGAGTTGGTCCTGAGTTGGCCCTGAGCTGACCCTGAGTTGACCCCGAGTTGATCCTTAGGTAAACCTGTGATCGTGAACTTCAGTCAGCTTTTGACAGTAGATTTCTATCTCATTGCTGTTCCGTTGGTATTCAATCAGTCTCGTAGATTGTGCCATAATATGATCTGACTTAATATAATCTGACGATGTCTACCTAATCTAATCTGCTCTGAAGCGATCATGATCGTATCATGTCAGACGTCCATATTTTATTCGTTTCTACTCTCTTTATAAATACGCGCTCTGTCCTTTGAGAAAAGAAACCAGTTAAAAATCTGCCCTGCAGATCACCGACTATTGCGATTTAACCAAACGGTCTCTCTATGTGTCTGCGTATGTCTGTGTCTATGTCTGTGTCTATGTCTGTGTCTATGTCTGTGTCTATGTCTGTGTCTATGTCTGTGTCTATGTCTGTGTCTATGTCTGTGTCTATGTCTGTGTCTATGTCTGTGTCTATGTCTGTGTCTATGTCTGTGTCTATGTCTGTGTCTATGTCTGTGTCTATGTCTGTGTCTATGTCTCTGTCTCTGTCTCCGTCTCCGTCTCTGTCCCTGTTCCTGCCTTTGCCTCTGCCTCTGTCTCTCTCTATCTGACAGACAGAGACAGACAGATCTGTCTCTGTCTGTCTATTTGTCTGTCTCTGATCAACGCTCATCCCTCGTACAAAATAGATTCTGCACTCTGTCAATGGTCACTGATGCGTGACACAACACCAACCTCATTGGATGCTCGCTCTCTTTTGGTCACTGGTTCGAATCCTTTGAATTCGCCGCCCGATTAAATTCGTTCTATGAAGTCTTTGATGACATCCGGGTTTAAATTTTAAGACTCGTCTCTTTGAAATTGCATGCACGCGGTTGCCTGACTTCTGCGTTTATCTAGCTATAGTTGAAGTTTCAGTTTAACGACACTGTGATAACAAGGATCATTGACGTAGCCCTCCTCCTTTAACCAGGCTTGGGACTGGCGCTATCGGAGTGCATCCGGCTATTTCAATGGATGGCGAATCTTGATTGCGACGGGATACTGGGCGACAGTGTTCGGCCCCTATCTGGTCCACAGCAGCACTGTGGCAGTACCAGTCCCAAGCCTGGATAAAGGAGGAGGACGACGCTAATGATCTTCGTTGTTACACAGTGTCGTTAATCTGAACTAATCTACATTTGCATTAAGATACTATTACATAAAGAATGTATGATAATGTATATCGATGAACTTCTATGTTTTGAAAAAATACAGTCGTATCTATGTCCTTATCTATGTCCTTATCTATGTCCTTATCTATGTCCTTATCTATGTCCTTATCTATGTCCTTATCTATGTCCTTATCTATGTCCTTATCTATGTCCTTATCTGTGTCCTTATCTGTGTCCTTACCTATGTCCTTATCTATGTCCTTATCTATGTCCTTATCTATGTCCTTATCTATGTCCTTATCTATGTCCTTATCTATGTCCTTATCTATGTCCTTATCTATGTCCTTATCTATGTCCTTATCTGTGTCCTTATCTATGTCCTTATCTATGTTCTTATCTATGTCCTTATCTTTGTCCTTATCTATATCCTTATCTATGTATGCAATCACGTGTATAATAAATATTATTCGTTACGAACACATGCCTTGCATGCTTCAGAGTATGAGGCCACGAAGTTTCAGTTAAAGACACCGTGTGATAACAAAGATCATTAGCGTCGCCCTCCTCTTCGGTCCACTCCTGGGACTGGCGCTATCACAGTACGAACATTGGCTGAGTTTGCCTAATGTTCATTTCGCAAGAGCTGAATTAGTGTTCCTGAGTACGGAAATTATCGGACCACCGTTCATTCGCTAATGCGCTTATAGGGTGGTGCAGAACATTTATTGGAATTAATGTCTTTATATCCTTCTGCGGTCAATGATGTTAACATCGATCGCCTAGCTGCATAATTAAATAATTGCAATGAATAGAAGGACGAGTTTGCAATTAGTGTTCTTCTGGACTTAGTAATTACACTCATTGACGCGATAGAAATTGGTCGATTCCAGTAATCGTTCGCTGGACAATAAATAGATAACAGGTGGGTCATTGTTGCTAGTTTCATTGTCAATACTGACCTGCTGGACTTAATTGGAAGGAGGGAGGGTGACATGAGTAGACAGATAGGCAGGTAGGCAGGCAGACTGGCCTGCAGAGAGACAGACAGATAAAAAGGTAGGAAGGCATAGATGTTGGGAGCCAGTTGAGCAGAGAAGCAGAGAGGGAAGAGGGGAGGAAGCCAGCCTCTGTGCGTGGAAAAGCGAAAAGGAATAAGAGGGATACAGCAGCGAAGAAGCGCATTCAAAATTCGATCTTCCCCATCGCCCTAGCTACGTCTCTAATCGGTTTTGCGGATCTACGTAATCGTGAGCATCGTCAGATATGACGTTACCGGAACAGACAAGGCGACGACGTCACCGTGATGCGAGCCACGCCACCGTTTATCTTATCGTCGCAGCGGAAGCCATAATTAACGGACAGAGGCGATCGCGCGCAAAGCCGGCGCTGCAGCGTTGCAGGACCCGGCGCGGCGCGGCGCGGCGCGGCGCAGCGCGGCGCGGCACGGTGTGTTTACTACGCGTGGCCGACATGCCGTCGTTGTTTGATTAGCAACAGTCTGGTAGTGGTTGGGGTCGTTCGGTGCGATGCCAAACACCGGAGAATGTCCGAGCAAGCGATTAGGCTACCGATTATCTCTCCGTCGGTGGCGCAACTGGGTTAGAGCGAAGGGGTTTTGTCGGAGGGATGTGCCGGAAACGGGGAGGATGCTGGGATCGATTTCGTGTCGTCTGCTGGGGCCGTTAAAAATAGACTAGGCGCTACTTAATCGCTGCATAGCGGGGGGGGGGAATATCAGCAGGCAGGCGACGGCTATTGAAAGCAGGGGTATCTTGGTTTAGTAGGGGCACTGGTAATCTTTTCTTTACACTCGTTTTGTATACCTCTGATTCTTCAATTTGTCGGTTCATCCATCCAATCACTCATCCGTCCGTTCGTTCAGTCGTTCGTCGATGCATATGCTAATCGATCGATCAGGCACTGAGTTACTGCGCTATATAAATTGTCGTCATTGTTACCGTTATAATAATAATCATCATCATCATCAAAGAGTTACCATTTGTCCAATTTTCATGACCCGACCAATTGAAATATCTGACCCGACCCGGCCCATGACGTACATGACCCGACCCAATCCGACCCGACCCGCCTTTAGTGCTAATTTTACTAATATTATTAATCGTCACATTCTAATGTCACGAAAACGCAGCACAGTCAGACCGCAATATTATCTCCAATAATATGATCAAAATATTAATTTCTGTGGACTCATCAGGGAAAAGACCCTTCATTTATTCCATTTATTTTTGTCTAAACTTTCTTTCTCCATAAATATAGGCAAATGAATTCCGGATATTATTTGGTACGTAAAAGTACGGTTCGCATGGCATAATGTTGCCTCCTCAGCTAACTCACACGCTTGTAAAAAGTCACTTAATTCCTATAATATATGATTTAATTGATTGATTAATGAATATTATTCATCCATCCGTTTGTCCACCCATTCACCTATCGTCGGTTCATCCATCCCTCCATCCCTTCATTCGTCCTTCAGTCTATCTATCCGTTTTTCTAACTATCAATTCATATATCCATCCACCCGTTTAATATTATCAAATCGTTCGTTTTTCCTTTATGCAATACGGAAATTAAAGATAGATAGGTGAATGGTCCGTAACAATTGAGTCAATTAAGTTGCATTGTCAATGCTACCAATTCAAGCCAGTGTCGCTTATCGATATCTCCGTCACTTGAATTGCATCAAGATAGGCAACACATTTATTCACTCAATAACTCATCTCTCTCTGAAAATCGATTTCCGCTGGCATCAATAACACTTAGTCCAGTGCAAAAATCTCCCGATATCCTCTCTGTCCACCAATTCTTCTTCTTCTTCCGTCGACAGTTTTATGCACTTCCTTTCAATAATTTCCACTTTGATGGATGCCACATCTGAACCGTAAAATATGGAATAGAACAATCTGTCTTCATCAACTGTGGACTTTCTACCAACTGTCCAAAAATGTCATCTTTCATGCAAGGGCGTCTGGTCCGATGCATTCGCAAAGAAGTCTATAGTGGGCCGTAATTTATTCGTACAGTGTTCATATCTATTTCAAGGGGCACATCACGGTTATACTTTGGCACATATCACGTGGATACATTTGGCATTTCGCGTGGTTGTCTTATAAGTAAGTAAAGTAAGTATGTACTTTATTGAACAACCGGTAAACGCACTTCGAAAACACCAGATGTGAGAAATCTTTGAATCGCAAAATAAATCATAATGAGCTATTAGACAACAGACGTTCTCAGACTTCTGAGAGAGTGAAGAGAGAGTAAATAATAGGAATCATGATGATTAGGCCCTACCATAGGAGTAGATTCATTTGTATGGCTAAAACTTTCTTTATATTATGCTTGCGCTGAGTTATTCCTGTCACGTCCCTAACACTCGACACATCTACTTTAACGTATTCAATATTCGTGTGCTTTGCATGTATACCAGACTCAGTATTGGATATTCGATGATATTTTCCTCTTCTAAGATAATCAGGCGTGACTGTGACTGCTTTAGTCTATGTGACTGACAGCTGTATTCATTATACGGACACAAGTAACATCAATGAAACTTATACTGCATTTCGAAGTCGTTACACGTTCTTTGCAGGAACAACGCACATGAGAATTGTGTGCGCAACGTGCTTCGTAGAGAGCCAGGCGATAATATGTTGGATCCATTTCATACAGATTTCACGTTTTTGTTTATTAGGAGGATTTCTATAACGCCAATTCAAAAACAGCTACTCATGAGCGAGCATCTACTTTACCTAGGTGCTTATCATCGATTCGGGGCATTATGCCTCCACGCGCGCGGCGCACCTGTGCAGGTAGAGCTGTCGTCAGTGATGAACAGTTAAACGTGTATCGCTTATTCATGATTGAATACGTCATCATCAACTCCGGACGTCAGTCCTTTGTCGGCGATGAAAACGTCATTACGTCATAAATAGTATTAGGTCGTGTCCAGTGCGCTTCCTCTCGAAATCGGTATAATATTTTCGTTATAGTAAACATTATCGTTAGTGAGCATCACATATTGTGAGAGCCTGAGAGGCGCTTTATAAATTCGTAAATAGAATAAAATAGAATAGAATTGAATTGAATCGAATATAATATTATCTTCATCGACAATTGCCTTTAGTGCACTGTGTGAAATTGAGCAAGATCAGACCATTGGACTCCTCTCTGAACTGAGAGTCCTTTGGATAACCAAGAACATTCTCGTTTCATCAGTTTTAATTACCTGTATAAATCATATTTGTTCTAACAAATTTACTAGTGTGTTCATTAAATTCTACCTACTCTTATTGCCCACAGACTGTCAATCGTGTTAACATCTCAGCGTTTTTGTCAGATTGTTTTCTTTTGAAATGAACGAATTTGCTACTATGCTAGAATTGAGATTCCTGCAGCTTATTCAAAGCAGTCTCGTTCTTTTCTGATGCCAGAATTTTCATCTCATTTTGCTTAGGCCTACTTGCACTTCGACTCGGTTAAATCGGAAATCGGTTTCAGAATCGTCTCCCGAATTTTTATCTCGTTTTTTATTTGTTTACTCTAAGCTTCACCGTATAATTCTATAGATGCTCTCCGCTGTTGCTCTCAGCGCTTATTAGCCCTCCGAGAAAGAAAAATTGTACGCTTTGCTCAATAGCTTCTTCTTGTTTACTGACAGTTCTTGTGTTTCTGGTCTCTTTCAATTACCGCTGTTTCTGTTTTCCCTGCATTGTTCATTAAGCCAAGTCTTTTTACTACTGGGTTTGTCTACTTGTGTTTTAATATACTGGAGTAATTTTCTTCAGCTAGTCTGTCCTCTAGCGATGAGGAAATCATGTCGTCGGAAATCGAAGAGTTTTCACTGTCCCGTTGTTTAATCTGGTTCCTGCCTCGCTATTGTATAGGATGAGTGTTGTTGCTGCTTTAAATACGAGGTTAACACATTAACGACCAGCTATAGTCACTGTTAGAACAACGCTAACGTGTTAAACAGGCAATAAGATGCGTGTTATCGTTCCGCGGTTTTGTAATGTCAATAGTTATCGCACTCGATGATTTTCGATATAATCATCTCTTTTAGAAATCTGAGTATAGTTTTTTCGCTATTCCTGCATCTTTTATCGCTGTCCGCATTCCATCCTGACGGGCACGGTGGTCGAAAATGCCTGTTTGAAGCTGATGAAGACCATTTGCTAGTGTTCTATGTTTTTGAAGTGTCCATCCGTTAATAGCCGATCTATGGTTCTTCTGCCTGTTCTTAATCCGATTTCTTCAACCCTTATAGTGATCGCTCAACATATCGCTTCGATCCGTCTTGTATAATTTTTGTGAAAAAGTCTCCCGTGATTCTGCACAGGTTCCGCCTCTGTAATCTGTAGTCGTGTGGACCTCCATTTCCTTCGTATCGGCTACTGGAACTATTTCCTCGTATTACCCAGTCTTCTGGTTAATTTATCCTTTTTGTAGAAACTTTGTACCAAGGGCATGCATATTCTATAAACAAAGCGAACAAATCGGGCAGACAAACAAACAGAAAGGTATACACATACAGACGGACGGACAGGCAGCAATGGAAACAGACCTAACACACGTGCATACAAGTCTCAGTGGATGTACTTGACGCTAGATAGTAGACGCCTCTACTCGGCGACGGATTTACCACTAGGCCAACAAGGCCCCGGCCAAGGGGCGGCACTTTTCAAGCTTCCCTATATAACGTCTGCTAAAATTTGTTGATTTCAATTTGCAGTTTCCATTTTGGGAGGGCGGTATAGAAAGCTTGACCTTTGAGCGACAAATTATTAAATCTGCCTCTGCCTCTAAGTTCGATGGGGAAACACTTTCTTCCGAGAGCGTGTTCTAATAAAGGCCTGTAACGCCGCAGCAGCTGACGAAACAGAGTGTTAACAAATACTTCAGATGGGAAATTGTTTTCGGCCATTCTTCTCTTACGTGAGCAATCGCATTCTGGTACATCGCTGGACCGTCTTGTAGGTGGTCCATTGTGGGTGGTCTGGGGTAGGCCGTTAAGGGAGGTAGGCGGGCTGTCGTATAGATGGGCTGGGCTATCATATATTATATGTGAGTGAGTGGCCGTACATCGTACCTCTCAAACTTATACGGGACCTTAAGTGTATTATGCGCGCGTGTGTGTGTGTATGTGTGTGTGTGTATGTGTGTGTGTGTGTGCGCGCGCGAGTGTGGTCTGTCGTGCATCTGGTTTCTTTGACGAATGCTTGACCTCTAACTTGTGGAGCCTAATAAATGCATAGAGTATTAAATAATGTTAAAGGTATAAATGGAGTCTGCAATACATACTTTATGCATATGACAATGAAGGAGATAGATAAATAGAGAAACTGAAAAATATGTGACCTTGATAGATAGGGAGACTTAGACAGGGATAGAGAGAGAGAGGGAGAGAGAGAGAGAGAGAGAGAGAGAGAGAGAGAGAGAGAGAGGCAAAAACATAGACAAGCAGACGGAGACAAACAGACAGACAACCAGACGTAGATAGGCGGAGAGGCAGACAGACATAGTCACACAGACAGACAAACGTACAGAAAGAGACAGACAGGACACAGAGTTTTGGAGACACATCCATGCGTCATCCACAGAGGTGGATACTCTGGATTGCGAGTCTGCGACGAGACAGCCAAAAAGACAAAACATGGCATCACGATAGATAGACAGTTAAACCCGCGCGCAGGAGATAAAAGGCGCCGTAGTTATTTGGGTGGTCCTTGATTCGTTTAATCTCAGGCGATAAGACGCAAATAAACGATCAGACGATTTCTCAGGCGAAGGTTAGCACTGACCCACTTCTCCATCTTAACACTATCACGCCTGGGTTTAATATGTTGCGTCATCGGTTGGGAATCATTCGAACACAGGCGCTATTAAAAATTATTACAAAATCATGAAAGTTGTTGTTGATATTTTTGTTGATGATGATGTTGTTGATAATGATAATAATGATGATGATGATGACGACGACAATGATGATGAGAGTCTTTTGTTAATAGGTTCTTGCAGTAAGCTTTATTCTGGAGTTGTAGTAGTAGTATTGTAACAAAGATAATAGTAGGCGTTTAATAAGTAAGACACAAATAGACAAAACCTACTAATAATAATAACAATTATCAGTTATAATAATCACTATGCAAATGTATTAGTTACATATCACATAGATGAAATAGACATCATAGTAAAATAATTACATAATTAATCAAGGTGTGGCAATATAGTTTGTAGCATATATATAGGCGGTCTGTGACACCTGCCTGTTTCAATAGCCGCTTGTTATTGGTTGTTCCCAGAAACTCCTATAGCTTACTCTATTGAAGGTGTAGAGAACTAGAGGCTGGTGTTTTATTAATGTATTCATTGCGTAGTATTCTGCCTGTCTGAGTGAACAATGATATTAAATAAAGGTAAAGAGAACATTCGTCTCTCTTAATCGTGGTCGCAGTGGTTGCCCGTCTAACCAGACGCAGCAATCATTTTCTACTGCGACAGTATATTCATTTATTGAACATCTTGATGTCAAACCGCATCAGGTAACATTGTAAATGTTAAGGGAAAAAATGTTTACTTAATAGTAGTGGAAGTGGAAGGGTAAGTGGTGGAAATAGTAGTAGTAGTAGTATTAGTAGTAGTAGTAGTAATAGTAGTAGTAGTAGTAGTAGTAGTAGTAGTAGTAGTAGTAGTAGTAGTAGTAGTGGAAGTAGGTGGAGTAGTATTAGTAGTTGTTGTTGTATCACTGTAACGACGCATTTGGATAGCAAGGATCGTTGGTGTCGCCCTCCTTTTTTATCCAGGCTTGGGACTGACACTTCCAGATTACAAACAGTTGCGGAGTTCGTTGTGGTGTGAACGCAACAGGACTGAAACCATTTCACGAATGGTCAGGAATTTTTACATATGCATATTAATAATATTGTCAGCAATTCTATCGATCTAAGTATAGGGTGTTGTAATAAAAACACACCGCATTTAGACCAGTCCATCCGGAATGATCTACCCAACACTATTTATACTCCTGATGTAGTCACAAACTCTACCACCGTTATTCATGCGTAAACACGTGGAAGCACTCATTTCCTATCAGGACTGCTCACCCCATCTCTGCCTTTCCTCAGACTTTTCTCGATTCCGCTCCAAATCTAAACATCGTCCGTTGTCTCGTGTGTCTGACTCGTGTTAGCCGTCACCAGACCGTCGATTTTTTTAGTAAACATTTGTGATTTAGCGGTGGAGCTAAATTAGCAAATTATCATGAGAGGTTAAGCAAAACAGAGTTTGGCGAAACCGAACTAGAGCCTGGTAATGCTTTGTAGTTGTCCAATCAGTGTAAGTTTTAGTCAATAGATATTTTTTAAATCAAGAGGTCTACCTTCACATATAATTAATTATAAGTCACGCTCGCACCACGTTTTTCTTTTAACATGTTCAAAATTTGGTCACGAGCTCCACGCTCATGGTGACGGCGCCACGCTCGATCGCGATTGCAATACGTTCATAGAAAATCGAACGGCGGTTCTACTGCGATTCTACTGCGATTCTACTACGTTCTACACGTTTCCACCACGCTCTACAAGCGTGATGGGAGTGTTGTGAGATCGAGGCCTATAGTGTGACTGTGTTTTTGCGGTTTTTCAATTGAAATTTAACAGTAAACGACCACGATATCACCACGTTCAGCAGCATTCTTGAACCTTGGTCGTTCGTTCGAAGCGTAGTCAGATCGGGGTCTAGTGTGACGGGGGCCTAAACCCTTATTCTCTTTGGTGTCGAAGCTTCGTCAACGGCATAATGTTTGTTCTCCAGCCGTCAAAGATAGAACGCTAATTAAAATCTAATCCAACTGACGTTAAAATCAACAATAGGTCGATGTCAAATTCTCACAACGAGACGTCCGAATAAAATAGTTATCCATGTATCCATCCATCGATCGATCCATCCAAACCATGCAAATTTCCATCAAAGTATCCACCATAGATCTACCAGTTCACCCACCCATCCATCAAACCTCCTCTCACCTCCACCCAGCCTCTCCTACCACCCAAATTGCGATATACAAGCCACCGCTTTGTGCATCCTCCGTGTTCCCTCCACACGGCCCCATACGCGCACATATGGGAAAGAACAACCCCCTCCCCGCCCCAACGGGGAGCACCCATGGCCTAGCCGGGTCTCTGTACAGAGTCCGGATAAAGACCGTCGTTCAAGATAAAGAGGTCCTCAGCATGCAGGAAACTTAGCCAGACGGAAGTACTTGGACCTCGACAAGTGCCTTGAGAAAGAGAATAATCAGCCAGTCGCTCCAGACCCTCCTACCCGGGTCCGTCATCCCTCTAAATCGTCCACAAACCAGTTCCACCTCCTCGCCAATAAATCTGGAGCTAACATCGGTTGAACATATTCCGTTAGGTCAAAGGTCAGTGCGTTTGAAAACGATGATGATAATCGTCATAGTGTTCTTGTCAATGATGATATGATTACTATGTCAATGTTATCGATATGAGTGAGTGAGTGAGTGAGTGAGTGAGTGAGTGAGCGAGTGAGTAAGTGAGTGAGTGAGTGAGTGAACGTACGAGCAAACAAATCAAATAGCGATCAAAGAAACGAAAGAGGTCACTCGTGATAACGACGACAAATATGAATGACGATGACGATTATTACAACGACGACGATGTAATCGTTCGCCTCACCCAAATGTGAGACATTTATTTATAGGGTGGATTTATATAGCGCCCCTTTAGGAACATCTACTCAGAAGCAGAGGGATGGCTTCTGCCGACTGCTCACTCCGCCAACAGATGGAGCGAATCGCTCAAGAGGTTGCCATGGGAACCGAATAGGCCTACCTGGAAGTAAGTGCCAGAAAAGCCCCCTCCCCCTCTGATGGGAGTCGAGGTAGAGAGTCACTAGGCAGCACATGGAGTGATACAGTAAGAGAGACTCGGACATGCAGAGACGGACAATTGAACGTGCGGAGTGGCAGTAATACAGGCGAAGGTCAGTATGTAATCACACAGACAAACAGGAAGGCAGACATATATAAACAGGCAGCTAAGTAGACAGATAGACAGGAAGACAGACACACAGGAAGACAGACACACAGGAAGACAGACACACAGGAAGGTAGAGAGAGAGAGATTTAGTGGCAAGTAGAATAAAATTAGATAAGATTGGATTGCATAAGAGTAACAAAGAGCGAGAAAATCCTATTAAATTAAAATAGAGAGAGTTTAACTGTAGCTTGAAATTTGTCTTAAGAAGAATACATACAGATGCCTGTTAATAATTATTCGACCTGTTCGAGCGGTCGTTCAAACCCCAACGAAATATTCACTAATGAGCTTGATTTATGAGGACCTCACTAATAAGGTCATTAATAACGTATTTGATCAAAAGAGCGAGCAAA
>OY365817.1:26362508-26370008 GCA_959347315.1 Bimastos eiseni
TTGGGCAAATCTCCTCGATATCCGATGCATGGTGAGGGAATCTGACGCGGCCTGATGATAACGCTTATTAGGGTATTAGTTCATAAGATAAATCTACTGCGGCCGAAAGTTACTTCTACGGCCGAACACGTACAAAATTTAACCTCTGCGCAAGCGCAGCCTTTGGCGCATGCGCACTGTTAAAAACACCCATGATTGTTAATGATTATGAGTCGTGAAGGTTGGTAGGGGTCGGGATAAGCATCGTGCGGGTCGGTCAGGGTCAGGGCTAGGGCTATTGTCGTTTTTAGACATGCGCAAAGAACTTTCAGCCGTAGAAGTTATTTTTTCGAGCGTTGAGAGGCCGAAGTTCCGACCGCAGAAGTTCCAGGCTATTTCGTAAGGCTAGTCCTGAGGCAGCCATAGGCATGAAGTGCTGGAGACTTCATTTTCTTAGTCTCGGCATACGAGGGCGGAGTGGCTGCCAATCCTCTTCCTCGCCGTCTCAACTTCCCACCGACAGCGTGCGACCAGGGTGCTCATCATAAGTCGCTTGGACAGCGGAGCAGATGGAGCAAAATTTCTCGAAACAGATATCTGCCCTGCATGTGTGGATTTTAACTCCAGACAGCCCTGCAGGCATGGCACACCACTATCGCGTATACCCATAAGCCTAAGTCATCAATATAGCGCCCCCTCGATGTCTATATCATACGACGACACGTGACGTCATGTGATAACATGTGACGTATTAAAGATGGACAGTTAAATGACCTAATATAGATGCACACTTATGTGACGTAATATGTAGATGCACACACTCATGTGACGTAATATACATGCGCACTTATGTAGCCCCTATACTCGCACTCGAAGGCGGTTCCTGGCATCGGAATGGTGCTTGGCATATCTAAGAAAGGTCAAGCCGTATATAAGCGAACAATCGACGATGTTATAAATACGCTGGTTCAATATTGAATCTGACTCGCTGACAAAAAGCTCTTGGATGTATTTGTTTATGAGTGTATTTCACTCGTTCGTTCATTCTGAAAATTTGGCCGACGCGCCCAGCCCAACTACGGGAATAAGGATAAGACTTAAGCAAATTATGCATACATACATTTATACAAAACATAGATGCACACGTGTGAATACCGTTGCGTACAGCCTGGACGTATATAGGAACACTGGAAATAATCAGTATGAGTGAATGAATATGTGAACACGCATATGATTACTTCCTGAATATATATATATATATATATATATATATATATATATATATATATATATTTCTAATAACAGTACATCCTTGCGTGATAATAATTCCCGTCTTAATGTAATTCATTAAATTATATCACACTGCGATCGCTGACCTAAGGGCAACCATTCGTTTATAACCTTGACATCAAATTAGACTCTGAACATCCGTGCCATCTGTCAGCTGTCGACGGGAATACGTTGGCTGGTTCCACGCTTGTGCGTGGGCCCAACACTGGCGACTCTTTAAGCATACTGTACATAGTTTTGCTAACATATTTATTTAACTCGTCAGCTATCACATAAATCATCATTTGGATCAACTCTAAGCTGATATCTCTAGGGGCGCTATATAAATGCTCGATTACAATTCATCAAAGTCGGTTCTATCATTATTATCTGCTCTAGCAATTACTCAGCTGCTGTTGATTATCCTCTGATCAATCAACCGATTGATGAGAGAGGTCGAAGTGCACATATAAACGTGTGCACTGTGCTCTGACCCTCATGTTTTCAGCGGAAGGAGACTCTAGTTTTGAATCCTATCGCACCTGTTGCGATTGTCCCTGAGGCGACTCTGCGCCTCCTATCTCTCGTTGTGTCGTTTTCAACGGATTCAACACAGTCACTGCCCTCTTCTCTGCCTGCCTACTTCCTTTTCTTTGCCTGCCTACCTCCTCCTCTCTGCCTGCCTACCTTTCTCCACCGTGCCTCATCTTCTCCACCTGCCTCCCTTATCATCCTATCTACCTCATCTTCCCCGACTGTCTACCTCCTCTTCTCTGCCTACCTATCTCTTCTTGTCTGTCTGCCTATCTCCTCTTCTCTTCCTACCTACCTCCTCTTCTCTGCCTGCCTACCTCCTCTTCTATGCCTGCCTACCTCCTCTTCTCTGCCTGCCTACCTCCTCTTCTCTGCCTGCCTACCTCCTCTTCTCTGCCTGCCTACCTCCTCTTCTCTGGCTGCCTACCTCCTCTTCTCTGCCTGCCTACCTCCTCTTCTCTGCCTACCTATCTCTTCTTGTCTGCCTGCCTCTACCATCTCTTGTCAGTCCACAGGTGTTCAGCCTCTCTACTCAACGATACATGTGTGTGTCTCTTTCCGTTCGCCTCTTTGTACTCTTGCCTATTACTTCATTCGTCCACGACTACGTCTTGTTTGCCCGTCTGCCTAATACACCTGAAACTACACTACTACTATTGACACTTCCACCTCTACAACTACTGTTATAACCACCACCACCACCACGACTACTGCATCCATTATGATCATAATAATTATTTACGGTGTTTTTATCATTAAAACTACTTGTACTACTACTACTACTACTACTACTACTACTACTACTACTACTACTACTACTACTACTACTACTACTACTACTACTACTACTACTACTACTACTACTACTACTACTACTACTACTACTACTACTACTACTACTACTACTACTACTACTACTACTACTACTACTACTACTACTACTACTACTACTACTACTACTACTACTACTACTACTACTACTACTACTACTACTACTACTACTACTACTACTACTACTACTACTACTACTACTACTACTACTACTACTACTACTACTACTACTACTACTACTACTACTACTACTACTACTACTACTACTACTACTACTACTCTACCACCTACTACTACTTCCTCCACCACCACTATTACTACTGCTACCACCAACACTTCCACCACTACTACATATTAACTGTTTTTTTTAACTTTTTAAACTCTTAACTTTTTTCTTATAATTTTTTTCAGAAGCATAATTTTACTGTGCGTCCTGTTTTAATGCATTTGTATTAATAATTGTACGTAGAAGGAACTAGCTGGTAGGGCCTTTTGATCCCATCTGGGACCCCTACGCATCATTTGCACTTGAAGTTTCATTGCTATATTTTTGTGTTTTCTGCATAATTGTTCCATGTGTAATTAATGAATGAAGATGTTCCGTGGTTCAACTGAAATTTCACGAATTTGTTTCTCGCGTAAAATTGGAAACGTGTCTACGTCGCTCATTGTTTTTTTCCCGATTCTGTTTCTAGGCCCGTATACAGAACACTAGGTCCAGTTCTCTTCCTTCGCCCATCGGGGTTTGTTTGCGAGCGCTGTCGATCACCCGCTTTAGGGCATCTCCCCTTTCACCCTTCATTTACATAGCGCCGCTTTACACTGACGGCCGCTCGTGACCTCAAGGAAGGGTGAGACTTACGACGCTCTTAGTTAATTAATGTTTGGCGCCATTAATAATTATTTTCCTGTACCATTTGTTGGTCAGGAGTTGGTTGTGTCTGGGTGAATTTTAAGCCGAGGCTACTCTGTTTCAATAGGAGGAATAGGACATATGTGTTTGTGTGTATATGTGTGTGTGTGTGCGTCTGTGTGTGCGTCTGTGTGTGCGCGTATGCGTGCGTGCGTGTGCGTGCGTGTGTGCGTGTGTGTGTGCGTGTGCGTGCGCGCGTGCGTGTGTGAGTGCGTGTGTCTATGTGCTCCTCCTCCTTCTCCTCCTCCTCCTCCTCCTCCTCCTCCTCCTCCTCCTCTTCCTCTCGCTGACATATTTACTTCTTCAATAAGACAAACCCATACGAGACATATCGGCCAATCAGGACGGTAAGACGTGTGGAATTCATCTGCAACGTCCGTCCCTCCATCGATCAACCCCCACCCCTCACACAAACCAGTCACGTGGTCCGAATAGGGAGCCATGGCAACACAATTAATCCTCATCTTGCTCCTTGGTGCGCGGGGGCTGCAAGGTGACCGCCTAATCAGCGCTTCTAATGCTCTGTTGGCGACGACATGGCTTTCGGAAGGGGCAGCACGCGCCCTAAGCGACAACCTGTTTGGTTTGGTGAATGGAAGCCTTGGTGGCGGATAATGGGATTGTTTGGGGACTGGGAGGCACGTCAGGAAAGGTAGGGAGCGCATTTGGACGACGGGCGTGATTAGGGTCCAATTCAGGCGGAGGAGGAGACGGGAGGCGGAGAGGTTGGGCAATAGCGGGGTGGAGAGGAGGAGATGAGAGATAAGGGAGCGGGGGGGGGAAGAAGGAGGAGGGGAAACTGAGGAGGAGAGGAGAGGGTTGGCGTGGGGTTGAGGAGGAGTGGGGGGAATGGAGGTGGTGATAGAGGAGGAGGTGACGGGAAAGGAGGTAGACAGGGAAACGGAGGAGGAAACGGAAGTGGAGGAGTAGATTCAAAGAAGGTGGAGAGAAAATGAGGAGGAGAGAGAACAGAAGGAAGAGAGTGAAATGGAGGATGCGATTGAAACAAGATGGAGAGAGAGAATAGGAAGATAAACGGTGAATATGAGGAAAATGAGTAGAGGACAAAAATATAGGAGGAGAAGGAGGAGGAGAGAATAGAGGAAGACGCTGAAAAGGAAGAAACTTGTCTTCTGTCTTCGAGTTTGTGTTATCAACTGCGCCCCCGCTGATGTGTGTCCTCGTACGTAGGCTAGAGAGTGCGTTTACCTTATCCAACCCCGTGCTATTTTCTCTTTCTCGCTAATTAGGTCACGTGACGGGCATGGCTTACACGCATCGACATTCTTGGCGCGCAAACACTCGAACGAAAGGCGTTATTGTGAGTGCGTTTGCGCGCCGAAAAATGACGACATCAAAAAGCGGACGACAAGAAGACAGCTGGTTCCCCGACAAGAAGACAGCTGGTTCCCTGTTCAGAGAATAATGGAAGACCCATGTTGCGCCTTCTGGAGGCTTGGTTGAGTAGCGACAAAGAAATTGTCGACAGAGAATAACGAATGCTACAAATATAACTGCGTGTATTAAAGATCCTCCGAATTCTGATGAAATTATATTTGCACAAGTTAAACCAATGCGATATGTTATTGAAACTTGTGATAGCATGAACGCACTCTGCTCGAATTAGAGTTAGTCTTGTTATAATTATGACTTCAAAGGAGATAATTATATCAGCCGACCTTTGGATATAATCGCTCAATACACGGACATGTAGTAAGAACCATGTATGTGTGGGATTGTTTACACTTGCTGAGCGGCAGTTATAATCGCCCATTGAGACCGAAATAGTCCTTTAAACCTATAAGCAGCTCCGAGACTAAGTTGAACGTTGGAATTGTGGCGCCGACAGTTACTATAATGTGCCACGAATTCGATAATTTACCCTCTGAGACGGTTACTACATGTGCATTTTGACACCGTCATCAAGTGGTTTATTCACAACTCCATGGTCGGCTAAGTCAACTGCTTCGTCGGTTGATAATCATTGCGTAACAAATAGCAGTTTGACTTTCATAAGGACTCCTACATGTAACTCGACTTTTCCTCACTCTGTACACACATATATATAATATATATATATATATATATGTATATATATATGTATATATATATGTGTGTGTGTGCGCGTCTTTGTGTGTGAATACAACGCAAGCCGTTGAAATCTCTTTATCGTTCTCATCGCCTATGTCCGTTAATGTTAGTTATGACCTGTGTTATATCTACACACACACGCTTACTTTTCAGAGCCATCAAATCTACGCTCGTAGATATATTTAGCTTGGATATGCAAGGTATGCAGTGTATAATATGTGTATATAATACATATATTATGTGTATATATCAATATATTGGCTATTACACATCAGGCGTAGATAAATAAACCGTTAGCGATATCTGTCGTATGGTGTATAGCTGTGCACATGGAAGGAAGGAGGGAGGGAGGAAGGGAGGAAGCGAGGGAGGGAGGAAGGGAGGGAGGGAGGGAGGGGGGAGGGAAGAACAATTACAGACAGTTGTTGTATTGTGCCACAGAAGCTGATGGATGAGAAAGACGCCTCTTGCAAGAAGCTGTAGTGTTGCATATCGCATCCACTTTGCAATGATATATATATATATATATATATATATATATATATATATTCTCATTAGATAGATAGATAATTAATAAAACTATCTTCCTGATGGGACTGTATCTCTCGTCCATTCCTTAAATCTTTCTCGTTGTGTCTTTCTCTAATATATAATAATAATAATAGTAATAAAAATAATAAATATAATAATAATATTATTAATAATAATAATAATGATAATAATAATAACAATGATAATAATAATAAATATTATCTCTCCCTCTCCTTGCCTCTCCTGTAACCCTCGCTCCCTCCCTCCCTCTCTTTCTCCCTCCCTCTCTTTCTCCCTCCCTCTCTTTCTCCCTCCCTCTCTTTCTCCCTCCCTCTCTTTCTCCCTCCCTCTCTTTCTCCCTCCCTGTATCTCCTTGTATCTCCCTTTCTCTTTCGCTCTTCGATGAGTGCCCAGTTTTCTCTCAGTTCGTCTATCAATGATAATTCGACATTCACTGACCCTGTGGAGATGTTCCGTCTGGTTTACTTATCCAGCGTAGCTACCAGCCTTGGAAATTTCCCCCCCCCCTGCCTCCGCACATATAACTCACCTGCAGGTCTACGGAATGTGGTTTCGAACTCTTCCGCTGTTTGCACCCTGACAGAGCCAGTCCCAAGCCTAGATAAAAGAGGAGGGTGACGCTAATGATCTATGTTACCACACGGTGTCGTTAAACTGCAACTCGTATTCCAAGATAAAGTTGGGCAAAGTTGGAATTTGGAAACAATGACTGCTGTAACAATTCGTCATTGAATACCGAAGAGATTGAACCGTGTACAGTAGACCAATGAAACAATACGCCTTAGTGTGGCCAGTTGACGCGCAACCGAACTAAGCTTCATCTGCCTATCGTCTTCCTTTTGACTGAGCGTTGACTGACGCTATAATTATACTTAATGTTCTTCTCTGAATTTCGATCTACTATTAGTGTTTCGAATGCTTTCCATTTTGATCAAAGTATTTCATTCGTGATACTCCGTTGTGAAAGACGGAAGAAATTCAATGCAAAGACAGAAGTAGCGGAAAACTCTGAAAACGGGGATCAACGTTGCAGTGGACATCTATGGGTATTCGATCCATGGACCAGACAGCAGCTGTGATCTCCAAGACTATTCAGCTATGATTAGGCCCCCGAAAATTATGCGAAAACTTTTCATAAATTATGCATACTCGCATAAACCACGGATCCTATAGCCATCAACAATTACGTCGTTTGATCGGTAAATGCTAATGCCCCTATATGCTAATAATAGCCTGGACAAGCCAATCATACTTGACACTGACCGACATTTTTTAATTTTATTCAATAATTTGCGAAAACTTTCCATCAAAAAATGTATGCGAAAACCGCC
>OY365817.1:26375008-26400008 GCA_959347315.1 Bimastos eiseni
TTTCGCTTACAAAATGGGGAAGGTATTGAATAATTGCTGAAAATAATAGTTTATCGACCCACTGTGAATCGCGTTAACGAACGATCATATATACCTCTTTCGATACCTCTGTAATACAATGCATCGGTAACTTGCTGCGTTTTGACAGCAATATTTATTTATCAATAAACGAAGATACAATACAATAGCGCGATCCGTAAAATACATTGATTTAACTAACTACACGCCGAAGTGTAGCAGTAACAACATCGTTCATTCGGTTGTGTTCGGAAGTGTTCCTTGCCATAAGATACCGTAGGACAGTATGATTTTCTCAAGACTTTTCTCTTTGACCGAGCATTGGTCGGTAGCGCCTCTGGGTAGTTATCTGAAAAGACGCTATATAAATTGCATTGATTGATTGAATGATTTTGGGTTGAAGCAACTTTAATCAACGTGCCTTCTGCTAATCTCAATCACTGTCAACGTATTAGCAGTTGTCGAACAGAATGTATGAAATAATGTTCCTTGATATCTGTGGAGGACACTTTTAAGGCAAAGGCGTGAGGAATGGAAGGAAGGAAGAGAAGAGGGAGAAAGGAATGGGAGAGAAAGGAAGAAGGAAGGAAGGAAGGGAAAAGATGGGAGGGGAAAGGAAAAGGAAGGAGGGAAAAGGTTGGAAAGGAAGGAAAGGAAGGAAGATGGAAGGAAGGGAAATGGGAAGGGAATGGAGGGAAAAGTAAGGGAAGAAATAGATATGAAGTGAAAAGAAAGGAAGGGAAAATTGACAATATAGAAGGGTGGGAGAAGATAATACATGCAAGGGAAGGAAGGAGTGGGGAGGGAGAAAGTAATGGGAATGAATGGAAAAAGG
Source organism: Bimastos eiseni (assembly GCA_959347315.1). Lineage (NCBI taxonomy): Eukaryota > Metazoa > Annelida > Clitellata > Crassiclitellata > Lumbricidae > Bimastos > Bimastos eiseni. The sequence continues at coordinate 26,375,862 of OY365817.1, forward strand.
ATGGAAGGGTAAATATGGAAAGAGGGGGCAAGGGAGTAGGAAGGAAGCAAAAATATGGAAAGGATAGGGAGAAGGAAGGAATGGAAGAGAGACGACAGAGAGGGGTGGAATAAGATAATACGAGGGGAGGAAGGAGATGGGAGGTAGGAACTAAAGGGTTTGGAAAGGGAAAAGGAAGAACGAGAAAAGATGAAAAGTGAAGGGAGAATGATGGAAGAAAGGAAAGAGAAAGGAGTGGGAGATCCGATTGTAGGGGGAGGAAGGAGATGGGAGAGGAAGCAGCAGAGGTAAAGGACATCACCTCGTGGGGGCAAAGTAACCCCTTTATGCAGAGAGTGTCTTTCTCAACACGGTCCGGGTCACGCGGGGTCCCTCCCATCCCCTCGATACTGCATCGCGACACACTCGACTGGCTCGTCACGCTCCTTCGCCTCGGTTCCACTCCGCTTCCCTCGCTTCTTCCCGACATCTCTGCCATCCAGGGCGTGCTCCGAAGAGTCGGACATAGCCCGGAACTTGGACTTCTCCGATTTCTTTCTGCACCCATTGAGTCCGAAGAACACACAACAGCCGCAGGAGCATGACACGACGAAGATGAAGCCGAGAACAGCGATCATGACGATCATGACGACGTGGAATGACTCCGTTGACGTGTAATGAAGACGACCGACGTCACCCGTCATGTCACCGATGCGCATCTGAAAGTCATGACAGTGAGTGCATTGAGAGAATGTGACAGTTGAAATGTTGCGGAAATGCACCCATGGCCAACTAGACGCTAGCCTTAACCCCTAGAATTAGCCCTAGTCCTATCCCTAGCTCTAGGGCTATCTCCTGTCTTCTACCCCTGCCTCTGCCTCTGCCCCTGCCCCTGCCTCTGCTTCTGCCCCTGCCTCTTCCTCTGCCTCTGCCTCTGCCTCTTCCTCTGCCTCTGCCTCTTCCTCTGCCTCTGCCTCTTCCTCTGCTTCTGCCTCTGCCTCTTCCTCTGCCTCTGCCTCTTCCTCTGCCTCTGCCTCTTCCTCTGCCTCTGCCTCTTCCTCTGCCTCTGCCTCTTCCTCTGCCTCTGCCTCTGTCGCCACCTCTGCCTCTGCCTCTGTCTCTGCCTCTGCCTCTGCCTCTGCCTCTGCCTCTTCCTCTGCCTCTGCCTCTGCCTCTGCCTCTGCCCCTGCCCCTGCCTCTGCCTCTTCCTCTGCCTCTGCCTCTGCCTCTCCCTCTGCCCCTGCCTCTGCCTCTGCCTCTGCCTCTGCCTCTGCCCCTGCCTCTTCCTCTGCCTCTGCCTCTGCCTCTGCCTCTGCCTCTGCCTCTGCCTCTGCCCCTGCCCCTGCCCCTGCCCCTGCCCCTGCCCCTGCCCCTGCCCCTGCCTCTGCCTCTGCCTCTGCCTCTGCCTCTGCCTCCGCCTCCGCCTCCGCCTCCGCCTCCGCCTCTGCCTCTGCCTCTGCCTCTGCCTCTGCCTCTGCCCCTGCCCCTTCCTCTGCCTCTGCCCCTGCCCCTGCCCCTGCCCCTGCCCCTGCCCCTGCCCCTGCCTCTGCCTCTGCCTCTGCCTCTGCCTCTGCCTCTGCCTCTGCCTCTGCCTCTGCCTCTGCCTCTTCCTCTGCCTCTGCCTCTGCCTCTGCCTCTGCCTCTGCCTCTGCCTCTGCCCCTGCCCCTTCCTCTGCCTCTGCCTCTGCCCCTGCCCCTGCCCCTGCCCCTGCCCCTGCCCCTGCCCCTGCCTCTGCCTCTGCCTCTGCCTCTGCCTCTGCCTCTGCCTCTGCCTCTGCCTCTGCCTCTGCCTCTTCCTCTGCCTCTGCCCCTGCCCCTGCCCCTGCCCCTGCCCCTGCCTCTGCCTCTGCCCCTGCCTCTGCCTCTGCCTCTGCCTCTGCCTCTGCCTCTGCCTCTGCCTCTGCCTCTGCCTCTGCCTCTGCCTCTGCCTCTGCCTCTGCCTCTGCCTCTGCCTCTGCCTCTGCCTCTGCCTCTGCCTCTGCCTCTGCCTCTGCCTCTGCCCCTGCCCCTGCCCCTGCCTCTGCCTCTGCCTCTACCTCTGCCCCTGCCTCTGCCTCTGCCTCTGCTTCTGCCTCTGCTTCTGCCCCTGCCTCTTCCTCTGCCTCTGCCTCTGCCCCTGCCCCTGCCTCTGCCTCTGCCTCTGCCTCTGCCTCTGCCTCTGCCTCTGCCTCTGCCTCTGCCTCTGCCTCTGCCTCTGCCCCTGCCTCTGCCTCTGCCTCTGCTTCTGCCTCTGCTTCTGCCCCTGCCTCTTCCTCTGCCTCTGCCTCTGCCCCTGCCCCTGCCTCTGCCTCTGCCTCTGCCTCTGCCTCTGCCTCTGCCTCTGCCTCTGCCTCTGCCTCTGCCTCTGCCTCTGTAGCATAAGACTCGAAAACTGATCAGTGAATGAACGAATTAATGAATGAACGAATTAATGAATGAACGAATTAATGAAAGGTAATGAATAAACAAGGAATGAATGGATGAAGAAATGAATGAACAAAGACGCTGCTGCATTGGCGTAACTAACGGTGACTGGTAGAGTGTTCAGCTCCATTGGACCGTAGCGGATGACGGACTTCGGGAGGGGTGGAGGGTGACAGCTGATTGAATTCTTATCCAACTTGACACCTGTACAGGTGCGAAGGCCGACTCGAACAGTCAGGTCGTCGGCAGTGAAGGTCATGTGTGGCCAGGTTACCTACATCAAAACAACAGGAGTAAACATCAGGTTCACAGAGACACTTCCTTAAAATATAATGACTATATACGGATTTTAGTCTGAGGTTTCTAGCATTTACGTTCATTAGCACTAATACGATAACCATAGCACTAGCGATTACTAACACTCACAATTACTAGCATTCAAAATCACTAGGATACACAATTTATAGCCCTTGCGATAACTAGCATTTACGACTAATAGACATAGCAATTACTAGCACTTACGATTAATAGCATCTACGATTAGTAATTCTTACCGCTTCTAGCACTTATGATTACTAGCACTTACGATTACTACCACTCATGATTACTAACACTGACGATAGCTAGCACGAGCATTCACAATTACTAGCAGTCGAAATTACTAGCACTCACGATTAATAGCAAACACGAATGTTAGCACTTGTGATTACTAACATTTACGATTACGGGCACGTGAGAACACTTACTCCGATGCTGAGGTTTTTGTCCGCATTAGTCAAGTATTCCTGCGTTTCCGGATTGAATCTATCTACTTCCGGGTTATTGAACATGCGCAGAGTGTCGAACCGTTGAAAGTCGGTTACTCCATCGAGAAGGAACCCAATCCAGACTTTCCTTTCTTGAAAGTGGATTTCATCCGGATGAATACGGACGCTGTTGTTGGAAGAGGAGTCAACGGGAATCGATTGAGTTCGGCACAAGAGTAGCGTTGAATTGAAGACGAGGCAGGGCTGAGTAAGAGCAGAAGTTAAAACGAAGTTTCCCAATAATCAGGGCACAAATCGCTGAATTTAACCATCAAAGATCAGCTTAATTGGTTAGTTGCTGCTTAACGACGATATGAAACAACACAGGTGAATAGCGTCGCCCTCCTTCTTGCTACATTCTTGGGACTGGCCCTGTCAGAATCCGAACAATGACGGACCTGGCAGTGATGTAACTGACCTCAGTTACATCATGAGGGATTGAATTTCAAGTTAGGTAGGTATATTTAAGCGTTTAAAACTTACATCGTAGCACTTTTTATAACGTAGACTCACAGCATCTAAAAGGTGTCTATTTACATCAGTCATCCATTGTCATTATCATCAACCTTATCATTTTCATTCTCCTCTTCCTATTATTTTTATTGTCATTATTATTAATACCATTATTAATAACTGTCATTGATATCACTATAAGTGCTATTTAAAATTAGATTATTATTATTATTATTATTATTATTATTATTATTGTTATTATTATTTCGGGGTATTTCTGAGTTTTGAGGTTCGCCGCCCTCTCAATTATTATTATTATTATTATTATTATTATTATTATTATTATTATTATTATTATTATTATTATTATTATTATTATTATTATTATTATTATTATTATTATTATTATTATTATTATTATTATTATTATTATTATTATTATTATTATTATTATTATTATTATTTTTATTATTTTTATTATTTTTATTATTATTATTATTATTATTATTATTATTATTATTATTATTATTATTGTTGTTATTATTATTATTATTATTATTATTATTATTATTACTATTATTATTATTATCGTTATTATTGGGCCTACAATAATTTCAAGCAATGCCAGCACTATCAGTATAATTGTTTCATCATTACTGACATCCTTTTCTGAATGTTTAGTTTCTAATGCGATCGATATTATTATTAGGACTTGGAAACTTGTTCTCTTCTTCTTTTCTGTAGGCCATCTGTTTATTTAATAACTGTCTGTTTATGATTGTCATGTTAATAATCAATTTCAAAGCACATCTGCCTCGAGCGTATATAGTCTACAAAAATGTTCAAAAACGAATATTAAGCGTTTGTCATTGATATTGGCAATTTTAGATTCATGTCTGGCTGTTTTCTTACTTACTCACCTGTGCGTCACCGGTTAAGGGTTGGTCAAGTCCTGTATACATCATTGGTTGAGATACTGAGTCGAGATTCGATCCAATGACAGTCTGAGTTATTCCACCCCTTCAAAATAACATTAGCAGAACTTAGCAAATGCTGTTATTATATTAAAAAGAATTGAGCTTTTTTCTTTACTATCCTACACTAGTTGACAAAATTTCTCAATGATTCGTCAAAATTAAGCAGACTATAAGCATTATTTGGTTCATTGCATTCCGACGCACTTCTTTTCTAAGGTTGCCCTCGCTCTATGAAATGACTAGTATCTCATAATCAGCAGCTGTCGCCAGTGAGCCTGCATTGCACACACTTTCTAAGGTTCACAATCTTCTATGAATTGAAGCAAAACCCAAATTGCTTTCACGAACTGTAAAACAATTTGCTATCACATTCGGATCAAGCGGTTGCCACTCCTACGATGCTCGTACTCTATCAGTACCAGTACTAAGATTTAATAAAGATGGAGGGTGACGCTAATAATCTTCATCAACACACAACTGCCACGCCTGTGAGTAGAAGCAGACGATTCCACTTCTTAGACACCCGTAAAAGGCTGTTGCATAGAGCTATAAGTACCGCATATTTAATGTCACATTTTGCTTATATTTAATGCGACATCCTAACTCTTACGCTGTTAGCACTCTGGCTGGCAGTGCCAGTCCCAGACGTGAATAAGGGTGGGAACGACGCTAATGACCTTTATGATCGCATTGTGTCGCTAAACTCAAGCCACGAAAACATCGTACATTCTGCGTATTTATAACGACGCCGTGCAATAGCAAAGATGTCGAGCGCTGACCTCCTGCTGCCTCCAGGCTTTGGACTGGCACTGGAGCGAACTAGGAAATGTTTCCGGCAGGCTTCCATGAGAATAAAGTGCCAGAGACATCACTATCATATACTCGGCCTTTGACAGTTGGTGGCCAGTCCCCTCCCTCGCCGTCTCTTGGTCCCACCGATAATGCACGGTCGGTGTGCGCATCATAGCTGAGTTGGCTATTGGCTAGGGGGGAGAGGGGATTGCAGGTGATGCAGAAATCTCCAAATAAATTACTTCTCTTTCAAGTATTTGAACCTCTTAACTATCTATGTAAATGTCAGCACTCGATACATTCGACTAAATGCACAGTTGCCTTCGTAATTTAACCTAATTTATATTTATCTAATTCTAATATTAGCCACTTCAATTTCTGTTTCCATACAGAACATTGCTTGTATTGTGTTAATTGCGATAATTGGGTAGATATACAGACAGACAACCAGACAGACAGGCAGGCAGACAGACAGACAGGCAGGCAGACAGGCAGGCAGGCAGCCAGACAGACAGGCAAACAAACAGACAGGCAGGAAAACAGACAGACAGTCAGGTAGGCAGGCAGACTGACAGACAGATGAAATCATATCACACAAGAATGGACATTGCCAAAAGCATTTGATTCGATTGGCTTAGCAAGGAGCTTACGCAAGTATGGATTCTTTTGGGTGAACTTCAGTGATGATTGGATCCGATTTATAGGTGAAAAGAACCGAATCATTTGCTGCTCTCCAAATGGTATCGTTATTACTGACCCCATCGCACGACACCTGAACTTTGAACTCTTCTGTCTCAAGTCTGTCTTTGGGAGGGGTCAAACAGATGATGGTGTCGCTATGAAAACAAATTTACAAAATTATCTGCAGCGTCGCTATGGCAACAATTAAAAATCGATTGACGACGTCGCTATGGTAATAAATTCAACAACTGACCGACGGAATCGCTATGGAAACAGATTCACAAAATGACTGATGACGTTCGACATGGAAATAAATTCACGAAATGAACGATAGCGTCATACCCGGATCGTAATCATTGGCGTTATAGTGACTTAAAACCATTGTTACCAGGGAACAAAATAATTATGATTTAAACCATCAATCTAAATGAAAGTCATAACTGCAATCGTCTTATTCATTAATTACAATTGAAACCATCATTATTATGATCATCACGAAAGTCGTCGTTCTCATCATCGTCGTCGTCATCATCGTCATCAACAACAAAATGATTCTGGTCTGGGTTATCATAATCATCGTTATTCGTAATCATCATCAGTACGATCACTACAAACGTTATCATCATAATCGCCGTCGTCATCATCATAGTGGTCGTCGTCATCATAACCATAGATGGCACGATATCAATCGAACGACTCTCGTCTCTTTTGCCATGCATTCTAGTGGCGCTATACACAATACAGTCAATTATAATTACAAATTACGGCGCATTGTAATATTAGATGCCTACGTTTCTGTGGAGCAGTTGCGAGCAGGGAGCTGAATTCGTTTGGAGACGAGATTTACGTTGATTCGCAGGTCACGTGGACAGGTCATGCCCTGACCTGAAATTCTGACCTTGGTTCCACCGGAAATGGGTCCATATTGAGGCACGACCTTCGTGATTCGCGCATGCGCTGTGCAAAAACAAGAACGCGAGGAATAGGCAACGAGATAGTCTATTACGAATCTTCTACAATGAGTTCACTGACCGTAGGCAGTTGGTAGGAAGATAATGCGACGAAGGATACGCCGAGACTAAGAAAATAAGGTCGCTAGCGTCTCAAGCACATTGCTACCATACAGGCCAGCTTGAGGGACTACTCTTTCAGATAGGGTCGTGGTGGTGTTAGTTGATGTTCAATGACACGGTGTGATAGCCAAGATCATTGTCGTCACCCTCCTCCGTCATCCAGGCTTTGGAATGGCAATGCTGGACTGCAAGCAGTGCGTAGTTTGAGAAAGGGTTGCATTGGAATGTAGGACCTATGTTGGTTAAATATTATTGACACTATTATTAGTTTTCTGCACTTTTAATTCGATAAAACAGAATTTTAGCGAAAACGCTGTTTATTTGTATAGCCATCATATTGCTTAGAAAAGGTGTATAAGGCGATTTCTATTCTGGTCTGATACAGAACAGCATAATGTTCGGAGATGGTCCAGACAGACCTTCCGAGTAAGGATCAGAAGGAACTGTTTTGGTTGCGTGACAAACTATTCCTGGGTTGAAGTGCTGAGCAGAGGATAGCCATCATGCTGCATTGAGGTGATCAATAATTCTCAGTGCCAATTGACAATACTTAGATTGTGCTTCTTTTACACCTTTCTTTAAAAATGCAATGCTATTATAAATAAACAGTGCTCTATTCATCTAATTAATTGCCCAAAACGCACACCTTAAATGTGCATATGATTTTTCATTTCATCTTAGCATTGCATTAATCAAATTTAATCCGAAAGCATGTATGACAACGTAGTCTAACGACTAGGTCTAAGATCCGCATCTACCAAATTACTGAGAACTTGCAAGTAAGTAATCGAATAACGCCTAGTTATGTTAGACACCTTTATTTTTTGTCTGCAATCTGCCATATATACGCAAAAGTTCCTAAACTTCGCGTCGAAGTTCAACATGCAAACTCCTGAATGTGAATATAGATAACGACTTCGTATATTTCAACAGTACTAATTATAGTTGTAGTAGCAGTTTCAGTTTTACGACAACTAGATTGGAATTGGCACCGTCAGAGTGTAAACAGTGGAGGAGTTTCACAGTATGTGGTTTTATGGTTTCTGTTTAACGACGCTGTGTGAAGACAAGGATCGATCGTAAGCGTCACCATCCTCCTTTATTCAGGCTCGGGACTTACGCTGCCTGAGTACAAGCAGCGGCGCAGTTTCTATCCTTCCAATATGCTGCTTACAGTCAGCAGACACTTGTTGGTTGGCTAGTTGCAGCTTAACGACACTGTGTGATAACATAGATATTTAGCATCGCCCTCCTCCTTTATCCATGCTTGGGACTGGCACTGTCAGAGTGCGGACAGTGGCGGAGTTAATTGTTTGCATTTAATGCAAACATTTCATACCAATAATAACTATTTTTGGTTTCTCAGCCCCCAAAAAAGAATGGAAAATATATGACCAACTAAATAATTATGCCTATGTGGATACATATATATAAATGCAAATTAACTAATGATTTACATGTTATGAAAAACGTATAAGACCCATCTGTCAAATATCACCGTCTGAAAAAATGTCAGACTCGGAATCAATAGCCAAACAACGAAAGAAAGCTAAAAGAAAGAAAGACGAAAAAGAAATACGAAAGAAAGAAAACGGATGAAAACTATACATGATATTGAACTAATACAAAAATAACTTAGAAGACGTTAACAGACTGTGATGGTATAGATGCCGTTATACTCTCGTATAATAATAATGACCAATAATAGGAGCTCAACGAAATCAAAAGGCGTTGATTCGACTACTATTACTGCTATTAGAGCGCAGCTGAAATCCTTAGAAAAGGTATGTTAGAAACGACGTTTTAAGATCAATATAACAATCATTTGATTACTTTTCATTAATTAACTGGTCGATCTAGTAGACTTGAGATCTCTCTTATATAATTATGGTATTTATGAGTGTTTCCAAAATAAGAAAATATGGGTTCATTTGTGAAACATGAATAGCGACGTTGGTGAAGGTGTACAATATTTCTTAGCTGGTTAAGGGCAGACGTAAAAATCTCAAGACAATTTTTCCCTGGAGGGATCCGAAACCCCGACCTCTTCGTCACTAGTCTGGTACGTTGACCACTAAGCTATCTTAAACACAAGTTCTTCCTTTTTAGAACGATAGTTTACAGCTGTCTTTTTACCTGGTTTGACTTCTGTTGCCATAGATATCGTGACAATGTTGTTTTCCCGTAAGTTCAAACTCCCGACTTCATTACTTGATCCAATGAAATTGGACGATGTCGTCAGTATATCTTCACACAAAAGTAAACGTGAGTAAGTATGTACTTTATTGAACCGCATGCAAACACACTGAGGGGAAACATCAGATGTGAGCAATGACATAATAATCACAATACGTTGTTTACAACAGACGTCTTCGGATTTGCGTGAGACGAGAGAAACAAGCAATAGCAATTGCGATGACTATAGGAATATATTCGTTTGTATACATTTGGGTGATAAAACCACACCGGGTTAGTGCCTCAGCGCTCTTTAAAGCAGGCAAAAGACAACCGAGGACATGGTTAGGGTTGTATAGCAGAGGGCAGAAAATGGAAGAATCTGCACGACCACAGAGGTCACCGTAAGAGTATCAATAATATACACCGTTATGCAGACAGACAGACAGACAGACAGACAGACAGACAGACAGACAAACAGATAGACAGACAGACAGACAGACAGACAGACAGATAGACAGGCAGACAGACAGACAGACTGACAGGTAGACAGACAGACAGACGGGCGGACGCAGTCTCAGAGACACCGTAGAGTTAGAGCATCTGGCGTGTTATCGTGACAATGTGACGCGAAGGCATCCAACCGTATCACTACAATCATCCGGTTAGAACTGGCGAGGAAAGCGAACCGAATTGAACCAGCACCGCGATTAAGAGACAGAAGGTGACAGCAGTAAGCAAGTCGTGATCATCATCACCATCATCAGTTCCTGACGTCAGCCATCATCCAGCGACGGGTACGAATAAATGATCCATATTGTTCTTATTTTTTGACAAGTATGTTGCACGCCTTAATGTCAGTCTAAATAATGTTATGTTCTTATTAATGTTATATATCCAGCGTGCTCTTGATTTGCCTTTATTTCATTTAGCTTCGAATTTTACGCGTATAGTGCATTGTGTGGAATTTGGTCAACTGGTATTCATTCTAGGTTCTACATGTCCAAGCTACAAAACCGTTCGAGTGTCTTCGGTCGTAGTCTAAAAACGTAATCTCCAAATGTGTTCTACAGCGCCATTGGGAAGCTAAGGGCAGGGTACCAGCTTATTCACGAGCGTTTTGATCAACGAGATTTGTTCAGCCGAATTGTTTGGCTACAAAATGAGAGTCTCATTTATGCAAGTCATTGTTCAGTTGCTCAGTTGTAGCAATGCAAAGCGTTCTATGAGTTGCCATGGCAACAGTTGGTTAGCAAAGGATGTCTGCTAAGTACATTGTGCATTTCTGTTGTGTTAACTGAGAATACGCATTCAACAATAACCACAGTAATAACAATCAGAGCAGCCAATCACTCATCAACAACGATCCGTTATTAATATGCACACCAATCAATCAGTCAATCAAGCAATGAAGCTATCAAGTAAGAAATAAGATGAGCAATCGGTCACTTTAATCTAGCCTGAGAGGCAGCCAGGGGTATGAAGTGATGGCGACTTCATTTTCTTAGCTTCGGCATATGAGGTCGAATGGCCAGTCCTCTCCCTCGCCGTCTCAATTTTCCACCGTCAGTGTACTCCTCGTAGCTCACTGCTCTGCTCATGCAAACCATTGGGAACCACTGAACAAAAGACAACGTTTACAATATGAGCAACTCACCCGATTGTGCGTAAGAGCTATGGAAGCAAAGAACTGCGACAATCGCAACGTATTCTGCAGCACACCTCATCCAGCTCCTCATCTTGACCTGCGTTCCAGTCCGTGAATAATGATTTGTGGCCAATGCCGGACAGAGATACCTTCAATCCAAAGCTGAAGGGAATATTAGACCCGACCGATGGATATTCGGTTGGCCTTAGGTCACCTCCAGGGCGGTTTATCCCGCTTAAGAAGCAGTTAGCGGTGTATAATTAGGAACGACCGGTTAGGACTCGATCTCAACCAGCTTAGCAGGACCACTGCCATGTTAGACGAATCGAAATGGTTAACGGTCGGTGTTAGGGACATATCGTGCGGCCGCCATGAAAGTTTGAATCGGCATTATTTATTTGCTTACTTGGCAATGAATGAATGAATAAATGACTGATTTAAATTCATTTAATGAATGAATGAATTGATTAACAAATGAATGAATCAATGAATCAATCAGTCAATCAATCAATCAATTAATGAATCAATCAATGAATCAATCAATTAATTAATCAATAAATTAATCAATCAATGAAGCAATGAATCAATTAATCAATTAATCAAGCAAGCAAGCTATATCTAATTCACAAAAGTACGCAACCGATAACCCGACATTGTTACATCGATTGTTGTCAGGCATAACAAAATTTGGTCAGAGTTAAATGTCTATTAGCACACATGTAGCCTGAATAAAGTTCAATAAACGGTTAAATGACTTCAGAGCCATATATTAGCTTTCGTTTATCAGCCTACTTTTATGGTTTTATCTAATGACCGAATTTTGCTGAGTTGACGAATTCTATTCACCTTGTTGTGACTTCAACGTCCAAGGAACAGAAATTGTAGACATTCTAAAACTAAACCATACGCAAGAAATGCCTAGAACCGCAAACAATTATAATTATAGTCATACTACTTCGGTAACAACAGACATGGAATAGATGTTTGATAATAAGGTTCATAAGCTGATTAAGCCAAATTAATTTAGCAATCAAGGTCCCACATAAGCCATTAGGAGATTTTATTTGTGTTATAAATTAAATTTATCTGACTAGTTTGATATAAGTTCAAACGTTTCTAAGGAACGTGATGGGCTATTGTTAGCAATTTTCATTATTACTTGATGCGATGTCGTTCAATATAAACCATAACCATAACCAAAAGTCTTTATTATTCACCTCAAGCACCTTAACACAAATATAAGAATTTATATAGCGTCATAAAACAGCAATACGAGGGATAATAGGGAAAGTAGAAACCCCTAGGGACCGATTGGTCCTGCTAACAGGGCCCATCCTTTCCAAATTAACATTAGGCAACAGGTGTAGAAAATTAAAACATAATTCATTATCTTTAATAGTTAACTAATGCTGTCTAAGCGCAGACTAATTATTTAGAGAGTTATGTACCAGGTGTTCTTTAAATTTGTTTTTAAACTCTGATATTGCTGGATAGACGAATTTCAATTGGTGCCTTATTCCAAGTGATAAGTCCTATCATCAGCCTATGCATGTAGTAAGAATTAACGGGTATTTGTTCTACACAAGATATTGTGGCGTACACCGTTCGGACGCTACCAGGTCGCGCAACGGTGTCGGCTCCAGCTCTCTTCTGTGTCTGGAGCAACTCGAGTCACTTCTAAGTCGATTTTTAATATAGCCTGACTGTTCTCCATCTATGCCTATCGTAGCAGTGACTGTCGGAGGAGAATCGGAGTTGACCGTTTCTCTAAAAGAGGCAACAGTATATGACTCTGTCTCGGGATCAGACCCTATCTCTTCCGCGGTCGCCGGATGGGCAACGTCCTGAGGATGGCCTTTATTCAGAACAGGGTTCGCCCTTTTACCGACCGGAGTCGGGCAAACAAGAAAGGGAATTCTTGTTTGCCCGCTTAGAGACGGTTTTCCTCTTTCTCTCTACCTGACCTGAGCTTCGTCGTATCATTCTACATCTCGTGACTCTTAAACAATCACCAACAGAGGGCATCAAACGTTCTCCCTGTTCCGGAGAGTAGAAATATTTGTAACAAGTCCCTTCGTCGCTTTGCCATAGGCAGTACTGGTCACTGATCTTAACGTCGCGTTTTCCCAGACAATTATCCACCGGATATCGCACCTTCCACTCACCATGTACCTCTCGCTCCATGTCCGTGTGTGGCATACCGGCCTCACACGAATAAATTATCATGCACCACGATTGACCGTCCTCTGCATTATACAGTTGTCCACCAACACCGTAATATATACTGCAAAACCCGGGGAGTATCTATGACCACGTTAGGTAGCCAAGAAGAATATGTATCGAAAAACCGTAATACAATCAAGAAGAGATATCGCGGGGAAACCGCGATTAAAGATTTTGTTGCGATCAGACACGCAAGTAAAGAAACCACGGAAGACCGCGGGAGTATCTGTGACCACGTTAGGTGGCCAAGTATATATATTACAGGGAAAAGAAGATGAGGAAACACACGCAATTATTGAGGTCTTCGGCACCAGTCACGACCGTTTCTTGTAATCGTCGTAAGCACCAATGGAGTCACCCTCCCCGTATTTATCGAGCGCATCCAGTGGGAAACTTTCCCCGTATTTACCAACGGTTCCACCGGCCTCTCTCTCGGTCTGTACGGTTGCTACTACGGGAATCTAGCCGGCTTGTATCTCTAGCGGCCACCCTAATTTTCTCGGTCTCGGACACCGAAACTTTCGATTGCGGCCACCCGAAACTTTCACGTATCCAACAACCTGCAGGAAAACGGTAGGATTAACTATGACCAGTATAGGTAGCCAACATTTATATTTTTTGGTTGCCAAAACTTTCTCGGTCTCGGCCACCCGAAACTTTTGCGTGTCCGCTAAAAAACGGCAGGATTAACTATGACCGGTCTAGGTAGCCAATATTTAAATTTCTTGGTTACTCTCACGGTCTGCGCGGTCGGGGATGTTTCCCAGTCTATCTCTCTGTCGGCCGCCGAGGCCTCTCTCGGTATATGCGGTCGGTCCCTTCTGGGATTCACCCAGTCTGTATCACTCTCGGCCACCCGAGATCTTTCTCGGTCTATACGAACGGCTAACCCAGGCTTTACCCGGTCATTACACAGACCTGTGATTTATTTATTTCACTGTCGGATCTTCCCGAGGAAGCAACCTCACAATCGGCTGCAGACTTTCTCGCGATCGATAACAGGGTGGGGCCCCAGCCCTATCAGATCGGCGGAGTCGGTCTCAACACCAGACGCTCGGCTATAGCTCAGACTAGTTTTTGGACGCCCTCTCGTCCGCAACTATATTTTTTCGCAACTTGCCGTGAACCAGGCTTTGAACGAACGCTCACCGACCACACGGGTGTGCGGTATTAATCGCAAACCAAAGAATTCAATGCACCGTATATGCAGAGCAGTCGTCACCACTCTACAATATAAGCGACGTACCGCATGTCAGGCTATACTCAACCCGATTCATGCGTCTGAACGCTATGCACAGAACTACAAACCGCCGATCGGTCTTCCCTCCAATACCAACACTGTAAGAAATTGTACGTAAATTAAGCGCTATGACGAGCCGATTATTTACGAACATATTCTTTAATCCAAGCCTTGTGGCCTGTCCGCCACAATATGTGCATAATTCAAATAGTTTTTACCCTAATTATGATTTTTTTTAAATAATCATGGCGACAGTTGTTTATGTTGCATATCGTACACAAAAATTTAGGTGTCTAACATAATTGTGCATTTTCAAGCGCTTCTTGCTCCAGAGTCAATTGACGTCGACTCAACGAGGCGGATTTAAATTCAAACTTCAGAGATTCGTTCAGGACTCCACAAGTCTTAACATTTCCTGTCATTGACTTTGTGGACTAAATCACTGACAGCGCAGCCCTCCTTTTTATTATGGCTTTGGATTGGCACTGCCAGAGTGCAGAGACATCTCCGCCCTCCTTCTTTATTATAGCTTGGGACTGGCACTGTCAGAGTGCAAACAGTATCAGAGTTCACAGTGCATCCTACGTGTTTTAATGAAGCAGAACCATTATACAGGATATTTTTTGAGTGCCTGATATAGCAAATGTGTAAGTGTCATGAAGGTGTCTAAGGAACAGCAGAAACTAAATTACGAAGGTGTCTAATAAGCTTCATGCATGTGATTTAGCATTAGGCTTTTGCACCGTATAACTATTTCGTATTGCTGTCAAAATAACTCAGATATCTTTATGCATCCTCACCCTGGTTTGATCTAAATCTAGCCTCTGATAAAAATCGCATGGAAAAACTCTTAAGAGAGCCAAACGCTTATGTTACCTAACGCAATCATTCTCAACAGTCTCTGAACTTGCAGATACCAGACTCCTATTTTCCATTTCACACAACCTCACAGCCCCAACAAACATTCTTCACTCACTCCTACCTCCACTCCGTCCCCACCCCACTCGCCAATTAATTCCCCAGAGCACACAACCATATTCCCCACCCAAAGACAATTCTCAATTTATCCCCAGATCATTATATAAAAATATTCACTAATTTGTTATTAATCCTAGCTACTTGGTTTGCTCACTGTCACTCATTTTAGCATTTCTGCCCTTTGTCATTTTTTTTACTCAATAAGATAAAAAAACATAATCCAACCTAAAGTCGTCGCTTTGAAGCTTATCTCCAAATTGTCGCCATCTATGGAATCAAAACGAAAGTAAAACAACGCCACCCTGCGAACGAAAAGTATTACACGCACGCATCAAGGCTTGCACTGTGACACTGACACATGGATTATGAGTGCAAGCGAATCTTTTTGTTCTGATGGATGAAGGGATGGATGGATGGATGGATCGGGATGGATGAATGAATGGATGGATCGATGGATGGATGGATTGATGGATTGATGGATTGATGAAGATAGGTGGAATTTAATAGCACTGTATCAATAAATAATATCTAAAATGTTGGCGCGTTTAGGACGTGCAATATCTTTCTGGCCAAAGATGAAATTTTTTAAGATTTTCACTACAGTACAAAGCATGCCAATTACATTTCAAGGATTTCATGTCACTAAATTGAAAAATGAAGAGAAGTTCCTTAGACAAATCATAGAGCCCAGAAAAGCAGCGTTCTTTTCGTAAAATAATTTCTGCTGCCTCGATTGAACGTGCCTCTCTGGTATTCATAAGAAATGTTGTGGCTAGTTAAAAGTG
This sequence comes from Bimastos eiseni, assembly GCA_959347315.1. Taxonomy (NCBI): domain Eukaryota; kingdom Metazoa; phylum Annelida; class Clitellata; order Crassiclitellata; family Lumbricidae; genus Bimastos; species Bimastos eiseni. Next base: position 26,392,075 of record OY365817.1, read on the forward strand.
AGTGGTATTATAAATTCTGGCACAACAATTCACGACAAATAATTCTGAAATGTATAGCCAGAATATTTTTTAAGGCATCAAAGTATAACGTACTTTTCATTCAATTTAGAGAATAGTATACAGCCTTTCTTGTTAATTTTCTTAGAGAAAAGTAGAAAGATTCGACGATTTAAATTTTCCGAATCTGAGAAAGCAAATAGTCTGACAAATTCATGGAAAGAGAAACAGTTTCGATGTAATCTTGACTGCAGTTGGTCACCAATTTCCGCAATTACAAAGAACCAATTCAATTCTGCTATCCTTGTCTCGGCCTGCCTGCCTGACTGTCTGTCTGTGCGCCTGCCTCGTCTCGCTCTCTGAATGTGTCTCTCAACATGTGTTCCATTCGCTTCTTCTCATCCATTCTCAACCTACTTTCCTTCCATTGCGGTCTTTCAGACGTAATCTTTTCAACCTAAACCATAAGACTCACATCAAGGCTCTTCCTTCTATTCCTCTTCTACTTTTACCTCTTCTCCTCCCCTTCTATCCTTCTCTATTGCTCCTTCCTTCTTTAAGTCGTCAATTCTCTTCCTCTGAATCCTTCTTCTCGCCATATCCTCCTCCTCCTCCTCCTCCTCTATTACTCTCCTCCACTTCGTCCGCCCCCTTTGTTATCTTTATTCTTCATTCCCAAACCTCTCCTTTATTTCTCTCATCACCTTCCTCCTCCGTCACCTACTCTTTCTTTGCGCCTCCTCCTCCTCCTCCTCCTCCTTATCTACTTCTCTCACTCTTCTCTTCTTCCTCCACCTTCTGAATCTCACTTTTCCCATTTCCTCCTCTTCCTCCTCCTCCTCCACTTCTTCCTCTCCTGTCTCTCACCCCCTTCCGCCTCTTCCGTATCTCCTTCCATCCCTCTCCCCATCTCCTCCTTCTCCTCCTTCTCCTTCTCTTCATCCTGCTCCTCCTGCTCCTCATCTTCCTCCTCTATCTCCAATATCCCTTTCCGCCTACTCCATATCTCCCTCCATCCCCTCTTCATATCCCCTCTCCTCCAATCCAGCTTCAGCAGTCGTTCCAGTGGAAGATTGATGCGAGGCGAAAGAAGATGGATGAGTCTGGCCCTCGCCGCATCATCAGGCATCTCGTCTTCTGCCTCTGCAGTCGACTGCTGACCACAAGAGACCACCTTTCACAGCAGCCGCAAAGGATGTCCACATCGCCACGCAACGTACTCAGTCGACCCCGAATCACTATCACAGGTTGCCCAGCACAACCCTACAAATGAACGGTATCTCCACTAGAGGTCTCCGGGTAGTGCATTTTTCCTACCCGACCCGTACCCGTAACCCAGGACCGTTACCCTTACCCGTACTCAAAATTCGTACCCGACCCGACCCGTACCCACGGGTACACCCGTACCCGTGATGTCATTAGCATGTCTTCTCATACTCTTGCTGCCTGCCAGACAAATTGGATCACAACTTACTAAGCATGTGCCGTTGTCGTAGTAGCAGCAGCAGCAACAACAAAAACAACAGCAACAGCATAGGGGACAGCAGCCATGGGTTAGCGATGGCGGCGGAAGTTGGAGAAGCAGGAGGATGTGGAGGAGGAGAAAGGAAAGAAAGAAGAGGAGGTGGAAGAGGAGGAGGAGGATGGAAGCTGAAGGAGGGAAAGTGGAGGAGAGGAGGGAGAGAAGAGTCAGCAGAAGGGACAGGAGGAGGAGGAGAAGAAGGAGGAAGAAGAGGAGATCGGAGGAGATTAAAGAGGAGGAGGAGGAGGAAGAAGAAGAGGTAGAAGAGGAGCACGGAACTTGAGGAGAGGTGGAAAAGAATGAGGAAGAGCAGGAAAAGAAGGAGGAGGGGGAAGAGGAGAGGCACCAGACGGGCAGAAGCAAAAAGAAAAGCTGGGGATGAAGATGAAGAGGAGGATGAAAATGAGCACGAAATGGAGGAGGAAGAAGAGGAAGAGTAGGATGGAGAGAAAGACCGGTAGGAAAAGGCGCAGAAATTAGGAGCAGGCGGAGGAAGATGTGAAGGAGGAGAAAGGGTTGAGGAGGATCAGCGGGAGTGGCAGGAAAAGAGGAGGAAGAAGAGGAATGAGATAAACAGCAATTAACAATTTAACATACATACATAGAGGGAGGGAAGCATTACATGCTCGTAAATAGTACTTGGATTTAGAATATGTCACTTTGTCTATAATAGTAATTAAATCTTTGATGATGCGGGATTCACCAATTGTTGAACGGTGACATTGTAACCCCAAAACTTGATGTTGACACGGGTAAAACCGGGTATACCCGTACCCGTGATTAATCTACCCGCACCCGACCCGACCAGTAAAATACTTACCCGTACCCTACCCGTACCCACGGGTACGGGTATACCCGCAGACCCTCAATCTCCACCACCCTCTAGTAGGCGGTATATAAATGCCTGGTTACAAGTATCAATTGCACATCTATGTATGTGTGAATGAATGTATTAATCCATTCATTCATCTATCCATTCATCCATCCATCCACCCGTCCTTCCGTCCGTCCATCCATCCATCCAAGGTATCCATCCATCCATCCATCGACTGATGGACCATTGAAAGATCGGTCTTCTGTCGACTCCTCTAAGACCGATTCGTCCGTCTCCCATGGAGTCACCAAGGACGGTTGACCGTCCAAACGACCGGTCGCTCCACTGAGACCTCGCCGCCGCCACGATCGACGCCGCGTCCTTCTTGGATGGGGCACTAGATCCATCGGGTAATTGACGTTTAGCGTGATCTCTATTCGCGCCCGTTCTCTCCCTCGCTCACTACTCCGGCGCGAAACCCTTTAATTAGCATTCCGGCCGAGGTACAGGGGAGTGGCCAGAGGGGCAAAGGAAGAGGGAAGTTGGGAGAGTAGGGGAATGGGGAAGGTGGAAGGGTCAGAGAAGAGGGGGTGTGGAAGTTGGGAGTAGTTGGAGAGGAGGGAAAGGGACAGATGCGGGTACGGATAAATGAATTAAGGAGTCGATATGGAGAAGGGGTGAATGAGGGGATGGGTGAGGGGATGGGAGATGGAGGGGTTATGGAGTGAGGAGGAGGAGGAGCAGAGGGGATGACGTGGCATCGATTGATGGAGGGTGAACGAACGATTGGCGAAGTAGCAGAGGACTTAAAGAATCGACGGAGAGGCAGGGAAGGAGAGAAGCGGAAGATGAAAGAATTGGATGTGGAGTTGGAAAATGTCTAATTCACCGAATTCTAGGATGACCCACAGACGAATAGAGAGGACGATCGGGGGAAACGACTGAGAGAGGAATCAAGGGGTGAATTCAGGGAACGGTTTATTGAGAGGGGTACAGAGGATGGAGGGTGGTGCTGGTGCAAAATAAGGGTGGAAGTCAGTGACGAAGGGTTGGGTATAGCCAGCTGCAGAGGTGGCGGGGTAATGAGTACTGTTAAGGGTCGCCTTGTACGGAAACATTCAACGCTCCTTTAGCTGTTGATAATAGGCGCCTCTTTTCCTTCGATCAGTTCTCTGTTGTTAAAATAATTAGAATCATTTATCATTGTTATAGGCCGTTTCCTGGTTTCTTATTTACCTCGGTCTTGGCTATACTTCTGTTGTCCGTGGGCTGCTATTGTGAGTTGAATTTGGCTTTCTTTGAACACCTTTAGAACATTAGCAACCTCGTATATATTTATGAACGAATAACTGAAATAACAAAATGAAAAAGTCCAAAATCTGCTGCCTGCGACCTGACAGTGCCTGTCCCAAGACTGAATAAAGAAGGAGGGCGACGCTAATGATCTTTATTACAACAGGAATGGACGAAATATGGTGGTCTATGTGATTCCAAAGCAAGTAAATATCTAATAAGGTAATTAACTCCGCCAATGTTAGCACTCTGGCAGTGCCAATCGTAAGGTTGCATTGGGAAGGAGGGAGACGCTAATGTTCCTTGTAATCAAGCAGTGTCGTTAAACTGAAACAACGATTACCATAGCAAGTAATAGCCGAAACGGACTGCCATTATGAATACTCCGCCGCCCGTTCCTGAGTACCAGTCCCAAGTGTGGATGAAGGAGGAGGGTGACGTTAATTATCTTTGTTGTCACAAAGTGTAATTTAAGGAAAGCCGCTATTCGGGTGGTGAATTAGAATCTGATGTTGAAACCTTTGATTTATGATAGCAAAAGTGACACAAGAAGGTGTCGCCTTAAAATATTAAATAAAATGAAATTTCTGTTGACCATTGTTCCTGTTTATAAAATTTTATTACAGCGTTGGGTGCTGTTTGTACATTAAATAAATCATTCGTTAGACACCTTTAACACTGACTGATATAAGTTTTTTTAACGACGCATCCATAACAACGATGATATGTGTGACACTTTTAACACGTTAGCAATCCCGTTATATAAGCTCCAAATGAGTAAACGATATAGCTACTTCTTGCCTTGCCGCACAGCACAGCACATTCACTCGACGCTGATACATCACAGCCTGTCGTTAATTTTTCACTCCAAATAACAGTATGCTGCGTGTACCTAGAATTAGTTGGGGGTTCGGTAGTGTAGTGGTGAACGTGTTTGACAGTCAATCGAAGGGACAGGGTCAAAATCCCCAGCAGGACAGAAATATGGGTGGAGATTTTCTGCTCCGAATGCGCCCCCTAGCAAATTCATCCGTGATGAGTACACCGACCGTACACTATCGGTGGGAAGATGAGACGGCGAGGAAGATGATTGGCCACGCGCCTTCATACGCCGAGGCTAAGAAATAGGAAGTCATTGGTAATTATTACTGATGATTAGATAAAGAAAATTGTCTATTGTGTGGGAATTGAGATATTGCTGTGACGACGACGATGATGATGACGATGATGGATGGTGGTGGTGATGATGATGATGATGATTCTCATTTTGTGAGTCTGATATTTCTTGTCTTCTGGCAGTTCTGGGACGTTCTTGTAAATCGCCACATTGACCTAGTTTAAGTAAAACTGTTTCAGATGACTCAAGGTAACTTCCGTTTGTCTTTCCACAATTTCAGATTTATTTGTGCAAACCAATCGGTCACTTTGTACCACGGTTAAGTAATCGTTTCAAATCTATAAATCAATCAAATTAAATCGTTCGATTTCATTAATAAAAATTGATGGACCGATATTCTAATAAATTGATTAACAAACTTTTTACTTGGTCTGTCCGTTATTTCACAGTTCTGCAAAATGGGAAACAGTTAAATGATCGATCAATCAGACGCAATAACGTCGCCGACGGATCTGTTCTTTTGGGGACTGATGGATTGGATGCGAACGTTTCAGATGATGGATCTCAGATCAGGTGTGCTATATCTCAGATCCGGTGGGATCTGGCCCAGGACAACTACTTCGAAGATGAATGGATTTAAAGGAAAGCCGAGTTAGCGACAATCATACACTTAGTGTGTGTGAGACAGATAGGGAAAGAGAGAACAGCTGTGATAATAGATATGGACTGAGGCACACAGACAGACGCGACACAAAGACAGACAGTCAAGCGCACAGACAGACAGGCAGACACACACAGACAGACATACATGCAGACAGATATACCTACCGAACATTATACATACATACATACATACATACATACATACATGTATACATACATACATACATACATACATACATACATACATACATACATACATACATACATACATATATACATACATACATACATACATACATACATACATACATACATACATACATACATACATATATACATACATACATATATACATACAGACATACGTACGTACATACATATATACATACATACATATATACATACAGACATACAGACATACATACATACATACATACATACATACATATATACATACATACATATATACATACAGACATACGTACGTACGTACGTACGGACATACATACATACATACATACATTTAGACACACAGACAACCAGCCAGACATACAGACATGCAGCCAGACAGAGAGAAACATACAGAAAGACAAACAGGCCGGCAGACATACAGATCTGACTGGGGCTGTTTCACTGTATTAATGATGATTAAGCATTAAGAGCAATTCTCCAACGACCAAACACCTTTGAATAGATGACAATCATTTACATTGGTCACAGTGACCCAAAGTCGTTCCCTTGGCAACAACCATAGCGACCATGAGATCCATAGCGACCATAGTGACCATAATGATCACGATAACCATAGTTTCCATAGCAACCATAATGTAGTGTAGCTCCTCGAAAATTTCTCCGTGTCCACAAATGCCACGTCACGGAGACCAGCTTATTCATCGGAGATACTATGGTTACTATGACGTTACTTCGGCCAGGTTACCATAGTAACCATGATGACTATGGTAACCAGTGACCATGGTAACCATAGTGACCACAGTGACCATGGTAACCATTATTACCATATCACTATCTATCAAGCCCATACCCTCCTGAATGAACGGTACGCCAGATATGGTTCCGTATTATTGTGACCTCAAGGTAAGGCCTGGGTCTTTACCGTCCTCCCCAAATCAGTCAGCAAATTTAAATCCAGCGCTGCAAAACTCACAACTGCATCGTAAACGCCTGTCAACAGAGTGACCTTCACCAACCTTTCAACGGACCCAACGCTGCACAAATGCGTCTTTGGCCGAAGTGACGTCATCCTATCGCTAAAGTGACCGACATAGACGTGTCGTCACTACGGTTGCTATGACGACGATACGACGGTCTCGGCTCCAGTCGGACTGTGGCGCGCGGCCGAGAGATCGGTGATAGCAGAGGGAGCGAGAGAGATACAGAGAGAGAGAGAGAGAGAGAGAGAGAGAGAGAGAGAGAGAGAGAGAGAGAGAGAGAGAAACAGTCAAAGAGACAGACAGAGGAAGACAGACAGACAGAGGAAGACAGACAGACAGACAAATGAAGAGAGAGAAAGAAAGAGAGGGAGACAGACAGACAGTCTGAGAGACAGACAGGCAGACAGAGTGGAAGAGACATGAAGAGAGAGACATACAGAATGACAGACAGGCAGAGACAGAGCCATAGACAGAGACAGAGAGGCTGAGGCTGAGGCAGAGGAACGACGGATGAAAGGGACAGATGGATGTCTGCCGCGACGCCAACCCATTCCCCATCGCCCCTTTCCCCATCGCCCCTTTCCCCATCGTCTGCATTTAATTAGAAGCGATGGATGGATAGAAGGCGGACGTTGGGAAAAAAGCAAGCGGATATGTCGTCACGAACTCCGACGACGACGGCGAGACCTTCTCCTCCTTTTCCTTCTCCTCCTCCTCCTCCTCCTCCTCCTCCTCCTCCTCCATGGCGAGTGTGACACCCGATGCCCGAACGTTCTGCCTCACCCACCAACGGAAAAAGAAGAAGCATCTCTCCTTAGACCGACGAACGAAGACCGGCATTATATCTTCTCCGCTCCGCTCTTACATTCCCGTCTCCTCCTCGGCTCCCTCGCCACCCTCCCCATTTTCAGCCACCCCTCCGCCATCCTCGTTCTTTCTCCCGCCTTTCTTTTCCTCCACCTTCCTTCTCCACGCTTTTTATCCTCCCTCTTTATCTTTCCACCTACTCCTGCTTACGTACTGTCTCCTATCTCGCCTACTCCTCCGGAGTCCTTCCTCCTCTTCCTTCGTTTTCCATTCTTCTCATCCTCCAACCTCTTTTCCATCCTACTTCTTGCCTTCTTCCTCTTCTCATCGCTCTTTATTCTCCGCTTGCTGTCTTACCTTCTTCTCCTTCCTCTTTCCTCTCTTACCTTCCTGATTCTCGTCCATTTGTTACCTGTCTCCTCCTCCTTTCAACTGGACCTGCTACCTTCTTCTTTCCCATCTTCCTCCTTTCTTTATCACCTCCTCCCTTCTCATTTCTCCTTCTTCCTCCTTTCATCCATGCCTCCTTCTGTCAACTTGCCTTCCTCC
>OY365817.1:26405008-26428308 GCA_959347315.1 Bimastos eiseni
AGAAGGGGGAGCAGGAGAAGAAGAAGAAGGAAGAAGATGAGGAGAAGGAGGAGCAGGAGAAGAAGAAGAAGGAAGAAGATGAGGAGAAGGAGGAGCAGGAGAAGAAGAAGAAGGAAGAAGATGAGGAGAAGGAGGAGCAGGAGAAGAAGAAGAAGGAAGAAGATGAGGAGAAGGAGGAGCAGGAGAAGAAGAAGGATGAGGATGAGGAGATGGTGGCAGTGATATGGTGAGATGATGCTCAATGATGCTGATCTGAACGTGTATTGTCGATTTACGTCGTTCCTTTCCAGATGTCGCTATGATCTCGTTGAGTAAATCTATGGGGACACAGGAGCGGATGCGCACATACTAGCGCATAGGGTGTAGTTGGTGGTAGTATTATTTGAGGATAGTAGTTTATGGTGGTAGTAGTGGCTCTTCGCAGTAGCTTTACTGGTGATAGTAGCTGCAGGTGGTCACTGGTTGTGGTAGTCACATGGTGTCTGTAAGCTTACTGGTGGTAGTAACCGTTTGATAACGCATAGTCGTCTAACGAAGACATTTAGCGTCGTCCTCCACCCTTACCCAGGAGGCAGTGGCCTCACTTAGTTGTCTCTCCGCCTGCCTCTGCTTTAGCGTTAACTCTCAGCTTTCTCTATTTCTTCTACTCATCCACTTTCTTCTTCTCCTCGCACTTCCCTTCCCCTTCTTATCCATCTCTTCCTCCTTCTCCTCCAACCATATTCCCTCCTCTTCCTCCGCCTCCTCATTCGCTTCCCCATCGCTGCAATCAAGTGCAACGGATCGCTCCCCAGTGGCTACGGAAGGGGTGGACCGGGACCCCACCCCACTTCACCCACTCCCCATGAGATTACTCAAATGTTCACTATAGATTATATCTGGAACTGTTGAAACAAATGGCTGCGCCAGGTTTTAAGTTGGGGGACACAGAGACCTGCAAGGGGACATGGCCAAAACAATAGCACTCATTACGTTGTAATACCACTAGGTGTGTATATGTGTATGTATGTATGTATGTATGTATGTATGTATGTATGTATGTATGTATGTATGTATGTATGTATGTATGTATGTATGTATGTATGTATGTATGTATGTATGTATGTATGTATGTATGTATGTATTTATGTATGTATGTATGTATGTAAGTATGTATGTATGTATGTATGTATGTATGTGTGAACCTTACATGTCATATCAATTTATTATCAACTTTGTCATAATGTAAATGCCAAGGTCAATAAAAATGAACAATGTATGTATGTATTATGCATGCAGGTATGCAACATTTGCATATGCATATGCATTAGGTAGATAGGTGAGTCAGTGAATTCCTGTTAGATTGTCGTATTAAATGTCGTATTTATTTCAATATATATGTATATATATATATATATATATCAATTCCTAATCCAGGACACTGGTGAGTCAATTATTAAAAATTAGCGGAACAATATATTTAATAAGATATCGAAATAATTAAGAATTATTGACTCATCATTGGACAGTGATGCAATGAATTATTGGATTTATTAGAAAGTAAGGACTTACATCAGAATAAACGACACGTGTAGACTGACGGATACACAGACATACAAGCAAACAGACAGACAGATGGACAAAGAGACTAATTAACAGGCAGCCGTTTTGGACGAATTTATAGACGTGCGAACACAGAGAGACGATCAGAGAGACAAGCAGACAGCTATAGTGATACAAATGGACTGACTTAGGTAAAGTGAAAACAGAGACAGAGGGAAACAGTTAGAAGCACACAGACGTATTGATACAAGGAGAGGAACGTACACAGACAACGAAAGACATAAACAGACAGACAGGAAAGAATTGCGAACAGTCGACGATGGAAATTTAGAAGGAATCGTCAGGTGCGAACCATCTTTAGCACCTGCTTCCGTTTCCATTTAAATGAATGTCTGTCTGCCTCTCTCCCTCTTTGTCTTGTTGCAACACTTGCTCTCTCTCTGCCCTTCTCCCTGTCTGTCTGTATGTTTGTCTGTCTGCTTATCTGTTTATCCGACTGTTTGTCTGTCTCTCTCACGCTTCAGTCTCAGTTTAACGACACTGTGTGATAACATATATCATCAACGTCGCCCACCTCCTTTATCCAGGCTTGGGACTGGCACTACCTGAGTGCTACCACTGGATGAGTTCTTTTTCGAGCCTCGCAGGGCTGACTATATCATTGGCGCGTTCCGGTTGAACACCAGTCGAAACTAACCATTCGGAGGAAGGAGGGAACCTCAGGGAGGTACGAATGGAGAGAGGGAGGGAGGGAGGAAACGGGAGGGTGGTTGATGAGGGGTGAATGGGATTGGGAGAAGAGGAAAGGGTGTGCGAAGGGGAAGGGAGTAGCGACACCCGACGAATTCTAACGACTGACTGAGAGCATCGTTAGCGTGTTGTCCACTGGTACTGTGTGTTTGTTTGTCTGTCTGTCTGTCTGCCACTGCTCGCCTGTACTGGGCATAGTCACCTGCCTGAAGCCTGTATACCACACAATTGAACTGATGCCTCTGTTTCGTCGAAGGCATGTTGCTTATTGCTACATTTATATACATGTATACATGTATAGATCTGGAAGCGTCTACGGATTACGATACGACATCTATGTAATGTAATATAAAGCAATGTAATGCGGTGTAATTGTAATGGGATGCAATGCGATGTAATGTAATGTAATGTAAATTGATGTAATTTTAGTTAATGTAATGTAATGTAGTATAATATAGTGCGATGTAATATGATGTAATGTATTGTAATGGGACGCAGTAATGTAATGTAATTTGATGTGATTTTGTTTAATGTAATGTAAGTCCGCAATTATAGTAAAGCTATGAACGATGAGAACAGACAGAAAGACAAACTATGAGAGAGAAAGAGAAAAAAAGAGAGGGAGACAGACAAACAGTCTGAGAGACAGACAGACAGAGACATAGCCAAAGAGAGAGACAGAGTCTTCTCTAAACATTTACGAATGGTGCTACTTATCGCCTCTGACCGCCAATCGTGAAGCGGCGCTATATAAACGAACTATGAATGATCATGCATTCACATAAATCATTCATGTTACACGAGTGAGTGAACATTTTCGAAGCGTGCTAAGATATTAAGCGATCATGTTGCAACATTTATCAGTAATTCCTCTTAAGCTTTGAGTCCTGAAACTTTCTTTCAACGATGAAACATCGTCTTTTTTTGCACTTTCATTCGGTGTCAATTCTATCATTACTTTGATTCTCAAGAACTGATTCTAGCACTTTTTTGTGAGATGCCTAAAAATGCGCTGTATTAAATTTTCTCATTCGAATCTTAAACGATTTAATTAATCGATGAATTGTTACAAGCGTAAATCGAATCATTCTATATGTTCGACTGTCATATTTTTGCTTATTGCCAGGATTTAGGATTACAGAGCGATCAATTTCCTGAGTAAAAATGTACGGCTAATAGATAACAATAAGATGAGAAAGACAATAGGATGAGAAAGATATAGGATGAGAAGAAAAATACAATAGGAAAGACAATAAGATGAGAAAGACAATAGGATGAGCAAGACGATAGGATGAGAAGAAAAATATAATAGGAAAGACAATAAGATGAGAAAGACAATAGGATGAGCAAGACGATAGGATGAGAAGAAAAATACAATAGGAAAGACAATAAGATGAGAAAGACAATAGGATGAGAAAGACAATTCCTGAGAGAGACAATAAGATGAGAAAGACAATAACTGAGAAAGACAATAGGGTGAGAAAGACAATGGGATGAACTCGGTGAACCGTGTCTCCTATAAATGCTTCTGAAGCGCCGCCGTCGCATAAACCACTTAATCGGAATCTAATACTCCGATCGATTGAAAACAACGGACAGTCGATGGATTGACGATGGATGACGAAGATCGATGCCAGGGCGATTCATGCAGAGGCTGCAGGGGCTCATGAGGAGGCAGAGGAGGCAGAGGGGGCAGAGGAGGCAGGCAGAGTAGGCAGAGGAGGCAGAGGAGCAGAGGAGGCAGAGTAGGCAGAGTAGGCAGAGTAGGCAGAGTAGGCAGAGTAGGCAGAGTAGGCAGAGTAGGCAGAGTAGGCAGAGTAGGCAGAGTAGGCAGAGGAGGCAGAGGAGGCTGGCGTTGGAATAGGCTATACGGCGTTGATGGTGCAGGGGATGGGACAACGAATATAGCTGTTCAGATGCGCATTATGTCTGTCTTTGGTTCAGTCTGCGTGTTTGTCTTTGTCTGTGTATGTGTCTGTGTCACTCTCTCACTCTATTGTTCTCTCTCTCTCTCTCCCTCCCTCCCTCCCTCCCTCCCTCTCTCCCCTTCCTTCTCTCTATCTCAGTCTAAATTCCTGCTCAGTATATCTCTCTATATATGATATGTCTATTGTCTCTGTCTCTCTTCCACTTCATCTCAAGCTCTGTCTCTGTCTCTGTCTCTGTCTCTGTCTCAATCTGCCTGTCTGTCTTACTGTCTGTCTGTCTGTTTGTGAATCTATTCATCTGTTTGTTTGTCCGCCTGTCTGTCCGTCTTTCTGCATGCCTGTTTGTCGGTCTGTCTATCCGTCTGTCTAATCGTGTGAGTGTCTGTCTGTCTGTCTGAGGCTGGGTGGTCATCAGTGCTCTCTCTCTCTCTCTTCTCCCCTAATTCAACATTGACGGCTATCGAGCGACGGCCTCTCTTCTCTTTGAGTCCCACGGAACCGATCCCTCGCAGAAACCGATAACACACGACCATCACGACCGTCACAGCAGAATTGCTCGATTCAATATAATATTATATATATATATATACGCGCATTATATATGGTTTCGAAATATATAAATATATATAGAAATATATAGTATATAAAATGTGTGTATATATATTATATAAATTTAATATATATGTAAGTATAAATAAATACAGGATCGAATATATATATATATATATATATATATATGCATATACATTTATATAGACATGCTAACACGAACTATTTTGGTATGTGAATTATATATGGCACATTATATAAACCGTTTATGCATTTGCTACAAACACTTTATATAAATATATATATATATATATGTGTGTGTGTGTGGGTGAAAATCAGTGAGTCAGTGATTAAATCAGTGAGTCAGTAAGTGAGTAAGTGAGTGAGTGAGTGAGTGAGTGAGTGAGTGAGTGAGTGAGTGAGTGAGTGAGTGAGTGAGTGAGTGAGTGAGTGAGTGAGTGAGTGAGTGAGTGAGTGAGTGAGTGAGTGAGTGAGTGAGTGAGTGAGTGAGTGAGTGAGTGAGTGAGTGAGTGAGTGAGTGAGTGAGTGAGTGAGTGAGTGAGTGAGTGAGTGAGTGAGTGAGTGAGTGAGTGAGTGAGTGAGTGAGTGAGTGAGTGAGTGAGTGAGTGAGTGAGTGAGTGAGTGAGTGAGTGAGTGAGTGAGTGAGTGAGTGAGTGAGTGAGTGAGTGAGTGAGTGAGTGAGTGAGTGAGTGAGTGAGTGAGTGAGTGAGTGAGTGAGTGAGTGAGTGAGTGAGTGAGTGAGTGAGTGAGTGAGTGAGTGAGTGAGTGAGTGAGTGAGTGAGTGAGTGAGTGAGTGAGTGAGTGAGTGAGTGAGTGAGTGAGTGAGTGAGTGAGTGAGTGAGTGAGTGAGTGAGTGAGTGAGTGAGTGAGTGAGTGAGTGAGTGAGTGAGTGAGTGAGTGAGTGAGTGAGTGAGTGAGTGAGTGAGTGAGTGAGTGAGTGAGTGAGTGAGTGAGTGAGTGAGTGAGTGAGTGAGTGAGTGAGTGAGTGAGTGAGTGAGTGAGTGAGTGAGTGAGTGAGTGAGTGAGTGAGTGAGTGAGTGAGTGAGTGAGTGAGTGAGTGAGTGAGTGAGTGAGTGAGTGAGTGAGTGAGTGAGTGAGTGAGTGAGTGAGTGAGTGAGTGAGTGAGTGAGTGAGTGAGTGAGTGAGTGAGTGAGTGAGTGAGTGAGTGAGTGAGTGAGTGAGTGAGTGAGTGAGTGAGTGAGTGAGTGAGTGAGTGAGTGAGTGAGTGAGTGAGTGAGTGAGTGAGTGAGTGAGTGAGTGAGTGAGTGAGTGAGTGAGTGAGTGAGTGAGTGAGTGAGTGAGTGAGTGAGTGAGTGAGTGAGTGAGTGAGTGAGTGAGTGAGTGAGTGAGTGAGTGAGTGAGTGAGTGAGTGAGTGAGTGAGTTAGTGAGTTAGTGAGTTAGTGAGTGAGTGAGTTAGTGAGTTAGTGAGTTAGTGAGTTAGTGAGTTAGTGAGTTAGTGAGTTAGTGAGTTAGTGAATTAGTGAGTTAGTGAGTGAGGGAGTGAGGGAGTGAGTGAGTGAGTGAGCCAGCCAGCCAGCCAGCCAGCCAGCCAGCCAGCCAGCCAGCCAGCCAGCCAGCCAGCCAGCCAGCCAGCCAGCCAGCCAGCCAGCCAGCCAGTCAGTCAGTCAATCAATCAGAAAGCCAGCCAGTCAGGGAGCTAGCCAGCAAGTCAGTCAGTCGGTCAGTCGGTCAGTCAGCCAGTCGGTCAGTCAGCCAGTCAACCAGCCAGCCAACCAGTCAGTCTATTGATGCTTCCTATAGCGCTTGCATTCAACTTTCACAATCCGCGATTCGAGTTGAATAGGAACCAAAAACAGACTAATCCAGGAGGTCATTGAGTGCAGATCGTGCAACGAAGCGTAACAGCCGCGATACGGTTGAATGACCATTGAGGTCAAGGTCAAATATTGCGCCAACGTTGATTAGAGAGACTCACTCAATCCCAAGCAATCACATAAGGTCGCACCCGCATCAATAACCACACCTAACGGTCTCACGCATACACGCACACACGAACATACACACACAAACACACATACAAGGAAACTCCCTTGCAAGCACAGACACAAACACACGCACCTAAATATATGTTTTGTATGAAAGTTGATAGCAAAAATAGTTTTACAAATTTTTAACTTAAATAAGCGTAAATGTCTCAATCGGTCCATCAGTCAATCAGTCAATCAATCAGTCAATCAATCAAGGCTTTATTGTAACCGTTCTGAAAAAAGGTGCTTGCAATGGAAAGATCTGAAAGGGTCGAGAACTCGAGATATCCTGCTAATTAAGGCAACCTAACAGAATGCTGGATAATGCTTAGAGATGTATTGAATACGTGACGTTTATTTTCGTCGTCATTGCTCTTGTTGCTGCTGTTGCTGACCATAGCGATAATTATGACGATGACGACGACGATGACGATGATGATGACGATGACGACGGATGACGATGACGACGACTATGACGATGATGATGACGATGATGATGACGATAACGACGACGGTGAAGAAACAGAAGATAGTGATTTAAACGGCGATGGCAATAGCGATAATGAAGATGCTTGTGATAAAGTTGATGAAGATGACGATGACGATATATGATAAAGATGATGACGACGACGACGACGGCGTTCATGTGGATAAGCAGATGATGGGAGTGTGGGAGAAAAGAAGAGAGAGAGAGAGGGAGAGAGGGAGAGAGGGAGAGAGGGAGAGAGAGATGGTGAGAGCGGAAGGGGGTTGGAAGTGGTTGGAGAAGTGGCGGCGGTATTAGTTGATGCGGCAGACTGGAATGACCCTTCAAGTGCGCAGTTCCACAGAGGCATTCACATCGAAACAGACAGTTAGACAGTCAACAGACAGACAACCAAACATACATATATACATACGTATGCATACAGACTAGCAGCAAATGTACAGATATATACGCAGACAGACAGAGAGACATATATGTATATACACTGACAAAAAGACAGAGATGAAAACAGACAGACAGACAGACATAAAGGCATACAGACACACAGACAATGCAAATGCGCCGACTGCGATATTCTCGTCCGCTGACGTCGATGTACGAATTGACCGGAAGAGGCTTCAGGATCTCCATCGCGTCCGCGCGTCAGTCGACCGCCCGCTATACACACACCCCTCCGTACCTACCATCCCTCCCCCTTACCCTTCGTTCAACCTTCCACCCCTCCCTCCATCCATCCATCCCTACCATTTTCTCCCTCCTTAGTTCGTGTCTTGCGTGTGAGCACCGTTGGTTGGTCGGTCGGTGGGTGAGTGAGTGAGTGAGTGAGTGCGTAGATGGAAAAGTGGAATGGACGGAAGGAAGGAAGAAGGAAGAAGACGATCGAAGAAGA
The DNA here is from genome assembly GCA_959347315.1 of Bimastos eiseni. Taxonomy (NCBI): domain Eukaryota; kingdom Metazoa; phylum Annelida; class Clitellata; order Crassiclitellata; family Lumbricidae; genus Bimastos; species Bimastos eiseni. Next base: position 26,413,164 of record OY365817.1, read on the forward strand.
AGACATTGAAGGAGCCGATTAGACGACAGAGAGACCGTTTCCTATGGCTACCACGCACACAAACGGACACACAGACACACACAGACACACACAGACACACACAGACACACACAGACGTACACAGACACACACACAGACAAACACACAGACAAACACACGCACAACAACCACCAGCACACATACACCTACACCACACCCATACACCTAAACGTGAATTGCACAGATAGAGAGGCGGACAACTACAGAGAGATGGCTACATAGCCACATATGCAGAGGGAAAAGCAGACAGCCTTCATGGTTGGTAAGAGCGTCGTTGAGGCATAAGAGCCACTGAGTCCCTTTCTTCCTCAAATCGATTTCCATTTATAAGGCCTGTCCCTCAATTCGTCTCGCTATGATATCTTGCATACGAGATCTCTGTCTGTCCGTGTCTGTCTGTCTGTGTCTGTCCGTGTCTGTCCGTGTCTGTCTGTCTGTGTCTGTCCGTGTCTGTCCGTGTCTGTCTGTCTGTGTCTGTGTCTGTCTGTGTCTGTCTATATCTGTCTGTGTGCCTGTCTGTCTGTCTGTCTGTCTGTCTCTGTGTGTCTGTCTATCTGTGTATGCTGTGTCTGTCTGTCCGTCCATATATGTCTGTGTGCCTGTCTGTATGTCTGTCTGTCTATCTGTCAATATCTGCATGTCTGTATATATGTCCATCTGTATGTGTGCCTATCTGTCTGTCTATATATGTCTGTGACTCTCTCAGTCTCTCTATGACTCCATGAATGTCCGTATCTGACCGTGCGTCTGTCCGTGTGTCTATTTCTGCATATTCCTCTGTACGTCTCAATGTCTCTGTCTGTCTCCAATTCATTTGAGCATTATTAACGCTTCTCGTTGCGCCGTTTATATTCCGCGCTTGCGTCCGTTCATTTTATAGCGCTGTATAAATTGTACGCGGTTAAAACGCGGTCGGTTGGGTATTAGGGGCCGAGTAGAGGAGCTTACCCCCATTGAGGGCAACGATACCGCGCTCTGGAGAAGACACCCTTCTGTCATACTCTCCGTATTGCTAACGGTACGTCTCCGTCGATGTGTTAGTATCGTTCTGTGCGCCCGTGTTTTGTTTCCGTGTGGTTGGATGTTCATTCGTTTGACCGTGTGCGTATGTTCGCATGCGTTCTTTTGTTCTGCGATTAAATGTGCGTCTGTCACTCTGTTTGTATGTTTAAGTGTCTGCCTGCGTACGTCTGCTGAGTCGTTTGCGTGTCTCTATTACTGAGCTTAAATGCCATGCTGCCTGTTCGCTTAACTGTTCGCGTGTGTGAGTATGTTTAGATGTTTTATGCAGAGTCAGACGAAAGTGAGCGTCTGCTGATGTACGCCTTCTGGTCCTGCCGTCCGTCTGTCTGTTTGTCTGCGTCTGTCTGTGTGCCTATCTGTTATGGTCTGTGTGTGTCTATCTGTGTTTGCCTGTACGTGTGTCTATATGTGTGTCTATCTGTGTCCAGCTGTGTGTCGATCTGTCTGTGTGTCTATTTGTGCATGCCTGTGTCTGTGTGTCTATCTGCGTGTGTGTGTGTGTCTCTCTCTCTCTGTCTGTCTGTCTGTATCTCCTACTCTCTATCTCTCCATCTCTGTCTGTATCTCCTACTCTCTATCTCTCCATCTATATCCATCTGTCTCTTTTCGTCCGTCTCTCTAACCCTCGGCGTACTCGTCGTCGGCGCCTAATCCGAGCGGAGACAAGTTTTCCAATTGCTTTGTCACTCTACCGTTCGTCTTCAAGACAGACGTACGTACGGTCGAGGAGGGACCGCTGGTCGAGACTGCAGCCACCGGGCGCCGAAGGGTCTGAGCGCCGCGGGCGGCACACGAGCGACACCGATCGACGACGTTATACGTCAACTAATGAACGGCGCTGCTGCAGTCTCCTTCCTCCTCTCGCTGAATCCACTACTGCTGTGAATGTGAAGATGGAGTCGTAGCGTGACAGCGGAGGCGGAGAAACTTTCGGCGCTAAACGACCGGATGCGATGCGGCGCTGCAAGAAGATTCGTCACCACGTGGCGCCAGTCGGCGTCGCGAAGGTTCACACCGGAAGTGCTGTCAATCTGGAAGGAAGAGTGGAGAAGGAGGAATCCGCAGATGAAAAAGATTTTGAGGACGCTCCGGCGTGTGCTGTTAGCGGAACGAGTTCTAACGGTGCGTGCGGAATGGATTCTAGCCGTGCGTGCGGAACGAGTTCTAACGGTGCGTGCGGAACGAGTTCTAGCGGTGCGTGCGGAATGAATTCTAACAGCTCGTGCGGTAGGATCTCTTACAGCACCTGCGGAACGAATTCTAACAGCGCATCCGAAATGAATATTAACAGTGCGTGTAGAGCGAATTCCAACAGAGTTTACGGAACAAATTTCACCAATGTTCCTTTAGATAATTCCAACTGTGTGTCTGTTTCGAAATCGAGTTTCGATGGCGGAGGAATCTCTAGCTGTCCAGGCGGAACGAATTCCGACATTAAAGGTGGCGTGTGGGTGAGCAATGCTTGCGGAAAGTATTCTAACAGCGGATTCGGAAGTCATTTTGGCAGCAATTGCGGAAATAATTCTAGCGACGGCTGCGAAGGTTGTATCGACGTAAGATGTGGAGAGGATTCTAGTAGTCGATGTCAAAATCATTCCAGGCTGAGAATGGAGAAGGTGAGAGAAGTAGAAAGAGACAAAGGAACTACGGAACAAAAACAGTCGTCTAACGAACAGGGAACCGGGATTAAATCTACAGATGCCGATGAGTCCCAACAGGGAACCAGCGTTGAATCTAGAGGCGCCAGCGATCCACAGCAGGGAACCACGAGGGCAATTAGAGGCGCTCACGTCTCGGACGATGGATTTGTAAAGGGGTTGGAAAGCGAAAGTGGTTCTGACTGCTTCCACCGGATTCACGAAGACAGAAAGGCGATCGAGGACTCGGTTCCACCTCAGGGATTACCAGCGGAAGAGAAGAGGCTTCTGGGATCGTCGGACACAGTTAAACTACAGAATCGAAAGCGTCGATGTTCCGGCAAGAAGGACCGAACTTTGACGCGAGATTTCAACGAGACTTTGGCGAAAGCTGAAGTCGCCAAGGCCGAGGCAGATGATGGCGAACCGAACCGTTGCGTTGCTGACCCGCAAGCGACCCGAGACATGGAGAATGCAGACTGCATGTCGAAACAGAAATCCAGTAACGTCATCCAGTGTAAAGCGGAAGCGGTCAAACCGGAAGGGATTGGCACCAAAATCGAGTCAAATGGGCTAGATACAGCCGAGGGCTTCACTGCCGAGGAAAAAGTCGTCGCTGTAGGCTGTGCAGTGAACGAAGGGACTTTAACGTCGGCAGCGGCGGCGCTTAAAAGGGACTTCAAAGGGTCCGCGAAGGACATCAAAGACTCTTCAAAGGACGGCCGCCGAAGCGACTTCAAAAGGACGGACGGCGGCGCGATTATCGCGTCGTTAAGCGTCGGAGAATCAACGGCGACGATAAGCAAGAAAAAGAAGAAAAAGAGGAAGGTGGTAGCGACCTCTGATGGAGAAATTTCATTGGACGGTGGCCCCCTCTGTCTCGATGACCACGAGGACGTCCTGGTGGATGTGACCTGCGGGGTCAACTCTGCCCGGCTCTGCCTCAACCACCTGAAGAAGGGCAGCAAGGGCAGGTGCGTCGAGTTCAATGGGGAGCTTCTCACCCCCAACCAGTTCCAGAGGGTGAGCGGGAGGTGGATGGCCAAGGACTGGAAGCGCTCCATCAAGCACTACGGCCGCAGTCTCAAGCAGCTCCTCAAGGAAGGGACCATACGATGGACCCCGCCGACTTGCCTGTGTAACATCTGCAAGCCACACGTGAGTGCATGCCGCCGCTTAGAGTATATATATATATATATATATATATGTGTGTGTGTGTGTGTGTGTGCGTGTGAGTGTGTGTGAGTGTGTGTGAGTGTGTGTGAGTGTGTGTATGTATGTATGTGTGTGTGAATGCGTTTTATATAAGGGGTGTTAATCTAATCTGGACTCTATATAAAAGGGGTGTTAATCTGATGTGGGTTGACGACGCCCGTCCGCGGCCTTCTTATCTTCCATTTGCTCAAGTCTTCGATCAATGAATGGAGCAGGAGGAGGCTGATCGCATTATATGGGGAGAGGAGATTGTGGTTGGGGAGATGGGGTGAAATATCCGAATGGTTGGGGATATATGGGTGCAGAGATACGTGCACTCATACATGAAAATGCATTTTAATGAAAAAGGAGCATACGCCCTTCTTACTCTCTGTCTGTCTGTCTGTCTGTTGTTTCTGTCTTTGTCTCTCTTTGTATCTCATTCTATTTCGATGTATCTTTATCTGTCTGTCTGTCTGTCTGTCTGTCTCTGTCTCTGTCTCTGTCTCTCTATCTGTTTCGCTCTGTCTCTGTCTCTCTGTCTCTGTCTCTGTCTGTCTCTGTCTGTCTCTGTCTGTCTGTCTCTCTGTCTGTCTGTCTCTCTCTGCCACTGTCTGTCCTTCTACGTGTATGTCTGTCTCTGTTACCCATTCGCTCTCTGTCTCAAACGTTCTGTGTGTTTTTGTATATCTGTTTTTTTTTCTGCGTATATTATAATGTTGATAAAGGCACTAAATTAGTTTCTATGTTCTACATCTTTCTTATTTACGTCTTTCTGCTATATATATATATATATATATATATATATATATATATATATATATATATATATATATACATACATAATTTCATTTCTCTCTCATATCCACGTTTGTCTTCTCTAATGTTGTCTATGTACAAACATTTAAATATGATATGTACATATGTATATATATATATATATATATATATATATAATCATATTGAACACTGCATTATGCAAGATTACAGATCTCATAGGTCACGTGAATTTAAGTCCAGACCCACCATAAGACTGTTTTCGTGGAGAATTATTCTCTGTTCAGATTCGGATTAGTTTATTAGTTTCTGGCGTTCATCCACGCAGTCACCTTAGCGAACGCACACGCAGAGTCACACAGTCCTACAGCACACGCATGCGCACACACACCGCGCGTGCGCGAAACAGTTGCGCCCCTCAGCGGTGAATATAAAGGACGCAAGATGAATCTATTATTTGTGGCGATCGTTGGAAACCATGGACAATTATACGTATAGGCGTTGGTGTGAAGGATTTATGCTGCGCTATGATAGTGTTTCGCCTGCTTTCACACCATTCTTATTGGCAATGATTCGTCATAAATAGGTTAAGAAATCTCCCACGGTAACCCTGAGAGGAAGTCACGTGCTTAAATTGATATGGCGACTATGTTTTCTCGGACTCGGTGCATGAGAGCGGGTTGATAGTCTTCTCCGTAATCGCCTGGTCTAAGGGTCTTCTCAGTGTGTGGACGTGGTGCTGGTTAGACCTGGGTCGAATTGGAGGGGCAAATGGTGGGGTTGAAATCTGTCAAATTCATTTATTTGTGAGATAATGAACAAAGCCCGGTTAACTTCCGTAAACCGTTGGCTCTCACGGTATTAGTCCATTGCTTCATCGTCTCTTTCGCATGCATCCAGTTGTCCACTTGCGCACACCTCACGCTGTTTACTTGCGCACACCGCAAGTTGTCCACCTGCGCACACCTCCAGTTGTCTACTTGCACACACCGCAAGTTGTCCACCTGCACACGCCTCCAGTTGTCCACCTGCACACACCTCCAGTTGTCCACCTGCACACACCTCCAGTTGTCTGCTTGCGCACATCCCTAGTTGTCCACCTACGAACACCTCCAGTTGTCCACCTGCGCACCCCTCTAGTTATGTCTACTTGCGTACACCTCCATTTGTCTAATTGCGCACACCTCCTGTTGCCACGGACGCTGATAGACAATTAAATGTCATATCCCGCTGCCTTTAAGGACATGTACTAAATGTATGTAGTTGGAATAGAGGGGAGCGGGGCAGTGGGATCTTTCTATTCACAAAAAATTACAAACTGACGGGTCTAATGCAATTTAATGCAATGAAAGCTTTGAAATTTGTGTGTAAATTAAACGAATAACGTATTGTATGTTATCTTCAAACAACGGTGCGATTGCTGTAACAGTGAGTGCTTGTTTTTGCCGTCAACAGACGTCAGACAGATACTACAGATCCAACAGAGAAGTGACTGTAAATTTAGGACTAATTGCATGACCACTTTTAGAGCAACAATATTGGGCAGTTCTTGAATTTTTATCATCCGACCCGATTTGTCAAGCCTATATATCTCATATCGCGATTAAGAGGTGTGCAAGCAGATCATGATGTTTTCATTGCTAAAATTCTTACTTTAAACGCGTTTCTGTAACGACCGCATGCTGAGACCGTACTCATTTTCCAACGAATTACTAGGGTTAGATCCTAAGAGTAAGTTGTTAGATCCCTCAAAACCATTGGTCCATTGTCCCCTTCACCGAGTGTCACCTTAGTTGACGTGCTTGCCGGATGCCGCGCTATTACACAGAGCTGCGTGGGACGTGTTGAGCGATTTTCTGGATAAGCATTAGACATAGTGTAAGCAGCATCTCTTTTGTACTGTACGGTCAGATGAAAGCGACGATTGTGTTTTGTTTATTACGTGTGGCCTCATATTATAGATTTTTACTTGATCAGTCATAACTTATAATGCGTTTCTGGTTGTCGCGCGTACGATAGAAGTCACTGATTAACAATAATAATAATTTTTTTAAAATAATTTTAATGCCTGCTGATTTGCCTGTGGTTTCCACATATTGAAATTCCTATCAGAATTCAGATGACGATGAAGCTGATGATAAAGGCGAAGACGAATAATAATAATAATAATAATAATAATAATAACCAATAACGAAGGAATAGACTTCACCAAAGACTTGGATCGCCTTCTGACACATGTCACCAGAGACCCTAGAGAGACAAGCTACTTGTTCCAACGATTGTCAGTGTGCATCCAGCGCTTCAACGCAGTTGCCTTCAGAGGCCCTTTTGTGCAGCTGTAGTTTAACCAAACAATATAACCACTTATAATAATAATAATAATAATAATAATAATAATTATTATTATTATTATAATAATAATTATAATAATAATTATAATAATAATAATAATAAAAATTAATAATAATAATAATAATTATAATAATAGTAGTAATAATAATAATAGTAATGATAATAACAATAAGAATAATAATTTTAATAATAATAATTATAATAGTAAAATAGTAATGATGATGATGAAAAAGATGATGATGATGTTGATGCTGCTGATGATGACGATGACGATGATGTTACTGATGATGATGATGATGACGATGATGACGATGATGTTGATGATGATGATTATGACGACGACGACGACGACGATGATGATGATGATAACGAAGATTATGATGATGATGATGATGATGATGATGATGATGATGATGATGGTGATGATGGTGATGATGGTGATGATGGTGATGATGGTGATGATGGTGATGATGATGATGATGATGATGACGATGACGATGACGACGATGACGACGACGATGACGACGACGATGACGACGACGACGACGACGACGACGACAACGACGACGACGACGACAACGAAGATGATGATGAGGAGGAGGAGGAGGAGGAGGAGGATGGCGATGACGACGACGACGACGATTCATTTGAAGCGCATGCGCGCGAGGAGCGGTGCGTGCCATCACTTAGAGCTAGATAAAATAAAGGCGTTTGGCCAACACACCTAACAAAGGAAGCCTTACGTCAGAACTCACACCCTCATCATACGGGATACGCTTACGTCATTGGCAAACTTATTGCGACGTCGGATAGGTTGAAATAACGGTTGGCTGTTCTCATATCAATGTGCTCATGACTCCTAGAGGCAGTTGCTACGCTGTAGATCAACAGCGTATCCAAGGACTTCTGTCTATAATGGCATTAGAACACGAAACCATTAAGCAACGTGGACTTCTTAAGATTGGTGTCTACGATCATTTCTTTCATAGTTCATTCAATTATCAATATAATGACATTATATATATATATATAATGTCATATAATGATAATGAGAATGATAATGTTGTTGTTGACGACGACGATGATATTCAGATGAACATGATGATGAATGTCAAAATGAAGATAAGATGAATCTGATGATGATGTTGCTAGTGAATCTGCTGCTGTCTATGATGATGAAGAAGACGATGATGATGATGACAACGACTACGATGACTACGATACTATAGATTAGAACTGTTTGTGGCGAAGTATGCGATCACGTGTAATCGAATGATCAAGGCCCAGGTGCTTGTGGCGCCTCAAGCGATGATCAAGCGAGATAGAGGAGGAGGAGGACAGAGGAGGAGGAGGAGGGGGAGCAGGGGAAGATGAGCAGAGATCCCAAAGCGACCACTTCCGCTGTCCTGAGATTCAGTCGGCTTTTCATGGAATGCAACCAATACCCTTCGCATTTACATGTATGACGGAGCTGCACCCACGCGGAAGGGAGGAAGGGACCAGGATGGCAGGCAGGCAGACAAGCAGGCAGACAAGCAGGCAGACAAGCAGGCAGACAAGCAGGCAGACAAGCAGGCAGGCAAGCAGGCAGACAAGCAGGCAGACAAGCAGGCAGGCAAGCAGGCAGACAAGCAGGCAGACAAGCAGGCAGACAAGCAGGCAGACAAGCAGGCAGACAAGCAGGCAGACAAGCAGGCAGACAAGCAGGCAGACAAGCAGGCAGACAAGCAGGCAGACAAGCAGGCAGGCAAGCAGGCAGACAAGCAGGCAGACAAGCAGGCAGGCAAGCAGGCAGACAAGCAGGCAGACAAGCAGGCAGGCAAGCAGGCAGACAAGCAGGCAGACAAGCAGGCAGACAAGCAGGCAGACAAGCAGGCAGGCAAGCAGGCAGACAAGCAGGCAGACAAGCAGGCAGACAAGCAGGCAGACAAGCAGCAATGCAATGTGCGTGGTTGTCTGCCTGTCCGTGTGCTTGTCGATCTGCCTGCCTGCCTGTCTATTTGTCTGTTTAGGACTGCCAGACATCCGGCAAAAGAAGGACATTTCCTCGATTTTTAGCCTTTCGTCCTCTATCCAGCAGGAAAAGCTAGCTACCTCGAAAATGTCTGCATTTAATGTTTGCTTGAACTGGGTCGCTAAACAGGTTGACGCTCGCTCAAATGGGCAACGGTTTTGAGGGATCTAACCTGAACAATTCATTGAAAAGCGAGTACGGCTGGGCCATGCGGTCGTCATATAAAAAACGTTAGCGCCGGTGTGTAAGCTGATCTCCCTAACGTAGCTTTGTGGACGCTGAGAAATTTTTGAAGATATACGCTAACAGTTACAATTTTAACATTGAAAACCTCAGGATCCGCATGGATACCTTTTAATTGTGTTCTTACGGCGTCATATATAAGCGTGACACGATGGATATAATATGTGTCAGATTGTCATATATTCAAACTGAGGTGCTAAAGGTACATCAGCCTCTGCACTTCAAAAGGAATGCGGAGAAATGCCCTTGCAAATTGGAAGATTACAAAATTCCCTGAAATTGGGGCAAAAATTTTGGGAAGTCCAGATCATCCCATCAGGTCTGCATATGAACCTCATTGGACAAATAATTACAGAACATCTGGACATAGGGATGAATCTACATACACACGAACAAGCAGTTTTTTCTCTTCTTTACACTGCTCGTTATTATCTCCAAAATTCCCTATAGATCGTCCTTGGTTAAATAGTGATATTAAAGTTGATCTTAGTCTTCACAAATCAGTAAATCAGAAAACAGATAATTCTGAACTTATCCGTCTTCTTTCCTTGGAACATATCAATAAATATCATGAGTACACATACATATACACTGATGGAACTAAATCTGATGACTTGGTTGCTGCTGCATATACAATCCCTTCGTTAGAGATAGATAAACAAGTCCGTCTCTGTAATGATTCTTGTATATATGCCACTGAATTAACTGCAATTAAAGAAGTTTTATTATGGATATCAGAGAATAAAAACCGAGATAATAAGAAATTTGCTGTTTTTTCTGACTCTTTGAGTGCTCTTACTTCTATTAAAAGTAACTATTCACACTCTAGACCCCTCCTTTTACAGGAAAAAAGGGTAGCAGTGAAACAAATTAAGATGACTAACATATGTTTAATTTGGATTCCTAGTCATGTTAATACATTAGGTAATGAAACAGCAGATACTTTAGCAAAGCAATTTCTTAATTTGCCTATTATAAATTCAACAAATTATTTAGAATTACAAGAAATCTTTTCCAGTATAAAATCTCATGTAGTTAATGAATGGTAGAGGGAATATGACAGTGATTCCAAAGGTCAGCATTATAAATATATTTGTCCTGTGGTGGACACATGATTACAATTTAATGACCCAAATAGAAGGAAAGAGGTTCAAATATCAAGATTGAGATTAGGAAAAGTAAATCTAAATGAAAGACTTCTTCTTATGAAGAAACATGAAACCGGACTTTTTTGTTTGTGTAATGTCACAGAAAATATTAACCATATATTGTTAGATTGTAGAAAAGAGAACATCTCTAGCACATTAAAAGATGCATGTGTTTTAAATAAAATGGATTTTAATACAAAGAATTTACTAAGTGATGGTTGTATGCAAAGTAAAGTTAACATGCTTGTAAACATTATTAGTAAGGGAAAAGTTGTGTAAATGTAGTCCTAAACAAATTTAGTTTATTGGGTTTTTGATGTGTGAAAATGAATTTCAATTGCTTTGCATTGATTGTGTTAATTAGGTGCTTATACTAACATGTGATAATTAATAATGACCTCATTTCATACATATACATGCATATATGACAAATGTTAATGGAGTTGTATTAGAAAGTCAAAGTGAGTAATTTGAGATTTATGCAAAGCTGTAATTCGCTGAATAACACCTTGGTATAATATGATAAACGACTGTTATAAACATACATTATATGAAAATATTTCTATAGTAATGTTTGATAGAATAAGAACATTATGAAAAAATTTCATGTTAAAAAATTCTTTAAAAGTTTGATGATTACATAATGTACATAGAGACTGGTCATACACAATTTGTTTTATTTTGAACATTTCTTGATGCAAATATTGTTACATTTGCATGAAATACTATATTACAGGTATTATTGATGTTATTAATGCCATTAATATTTATGTTGTAAAACAAAGAACACTAATGACAGTATAAAATTCAGATAGTTTTGAATGGTGTACTTCAGACGCTATGAATTTCTTTGCACTGTACTGTAAATGTTTCAAATTGTCGTCAACGGCCACAGATGTCATATGACGACTTTAAACTGTGGATTAATAATAATGATATAATGTGAACGTGATGAAAGTCAAGGAGCCTCAATGTCGAAAGTAGGCCTAATCATTCTGAAACAAAACAGCACAGCACGAGAAAAGTATCAGATTCTGTAATCTCCGTCTGCTTGTCAGTACCTACCCTTATATACACATGTCTTTCTCTTTGTTTATTTATTAGCCTGCCTCTCTACCAGCCTGTCCACCCGTCTGTCTATATCTCTGTCCGTATGTCTATATCTCTGTCTGTCTGTCTGTCTGTCTGTCTGTCTGTCTGTCTGTCTGTCTGTCTGTCTGTCTGTCTGTCTGTCTGTCTGTCTGTCTGTCTGTCTGTCTGTCTGTCTGTCTGTCTGTCTGTCTGTCTGTCTGTCTGTCTGTCTGTCTGTCTGTCTGTCTGTCTGTCTGTCTGTCTGTCTGTCTGTCTGTCTGTCTGTCTGTCTGTCTGTCTGTCTGTCTGTCTGTCTGTCTGTCTGTCTGTCTGTCTGTCTGTCTGTCTGTCTGTCTGTCTGTCTGTCTGTCTGTCTGTCTGTCTGTCTGTCTGTCTGTCTGTCTGTCTGTCTGTCTGTCTGTCTGTCTGTCTGTCTGTCTGTCTGTCTGTCTGTCTGTCTGTCTGTCTGTCTGTCTGTCTGTCTGTCTGTCTGTCTGTCTGTCTGTCTGTCTGTCTGTCTGTCTGTCTGTCTGTCTGTCTGTCTGTCTGTCTGTCTATCTGTCTATGGTTTAACCTTTGATGACTGACTGAGTGCGTGTGACTTAATCTTATTTTTTTTCTGGGCGGATCGTACAATCGGAAAACGAACCATCTGGATATGGACATAAAACATATCCATATAAAGTAGAAATAAAGTGCTCTACGAGACAGACAGACAGACAGACAGTCAGACAAATATGACTGACGGACGGGCAAACAGACAGACTGACAGACAGACAAGCATGCTGAGACAGGCAACTACTAACTGAGATGATAATTTGTCATCTGGAAATACAGATGCGGACCAGTTATGGCAATTCTATTGCGCGATGACCCATCCGTGCGCTTCATATCACACAAGAATGATCATAGTACGACGTTAACATTGTAAACCAGTGGTGTTGAATCACGCAAATATATAGACAGACAGAAAGACAGACAAGACAGACATACAAACATACACACAGACAGGCATATAGACAGTCAACGGGACATGCACGCACATGAACAATCAGGTTGAATTGGAGATATCGACACAGCCAGACAGACGGAGACAGAAAAAGAGAAACGCAGACGAAGCACTGACTGAGGCAGTACCAGGTAACGAATAAAGAAACCAGACAGAAAGACAAAAGGTCGAACAGACATACCATACAGACAGACGAAGAGAGAGAGAGAGAGAGAGAGAGAGAGAGAGAGAGAGAGAGCGAGAGAGAGAGAGAGAGAGAGAGAGAGAGAGCAACCATATTTCTCGCTACCAAGTCATGCATATTCGATGCATATACATATATAATACATGTATGCATATATTTACATAAATACATACATAACGTGCACGCAATTGTATCATGTGGCATTGATATATATGTTTATATATATATAAATATATAGATATATATAATGTTTATACATATATATAGCTTGAAGACACCTTTGCAGCGGTTTATGTCTATTGATGTAGGCGTTTATGTAACGGCGATTATTTGCCCTGTAGTAAACAGTTACTGCATCGTCTGTAGTCTTTGGTTAACGTTAGAGCAGGAGGACGAGAGTATAGGACCAAGTTATTCTGCAACAATAAAGGGACGAGAGTATTTGGCAAGATTAAACGGTTAATCTATAGGTAGTGGGACGAGAGTATTGGACGAAACGATCGGTGGTAACCTGTAGAGGCGGCGAGAGTATATTATAGACAGCTTAATGCGTGTCAACAGCCGACGTTTATCACGTTCGCAAATCTACAAAAAGAGCTAGATAGCAACAATGCCATAATCGTTTAACATGTGAATTGTATCATGATAGCCTTTTACATGTCAATGGGCCTATATATTATATATTGCTGAATCATGCATGCATGCATGCATGCATGCATACATACATACATACATACATACATACATACATACATACATACATACATACATACATACATACATACATACATACATACATACATACATACATACATACATACATACATACATACATACATACATACATACATACATACATACATACATACATACATACATACATACATACATACATACATACATACATACATACATACATACATACATACATACATACATACATACATACATACATACATACATACATACATACATACATACATACATATATACACATACATACATACATGTATACATATATACACATACATACATACATGTATAAATATATACACATACATACATACATACATACATACATACATACATACACACATACATACATACATACATACATACTACATACATGCATACATACATACATACATATATACATACATACACATATATACATACATACATACATACATACACATACATACATATATACATACATACACATACATACATATATACATACATACATACATACACATACATACATATATACATACATACACATACATACATACACATACATACATATATACATACATACACATACATACATATATACATACATGTATACATACATACATACATACATACATACATACATACATACATACATACATACATACATACATACATACATACATACATACATACATACATACATACATACATACATATATACATACATACACATACATACATATATAAATACATACATACATACATACATACATACATACATACATATATACATACATACACATACATACATATATACATACATACATACATACATACATACATACATACATACATACACACACATATATCCATCCATACATACATACATACATTCGACACATGCAATGAGTTGTAATCTTGCTTACGCTATGCAGTGACGCTTTAGAAGTTTTGCGATTGCAAGTATATTCATTTGTAAAATAAGAATTGCAATCGTTTAGACTAGCGTTACTCGGGATGGTTCTTTATATATTTGTACGTACGGGAAGACGTACGATTGTCCAGATTAAAAGACAACGCAGAAAGTACATAGCACACCTATTTATAATAGATTTATAATATAGACGAGATGCGCCATAGAGAATGTCAAATTGATTTTTATACGCGCATGCTGTTACGTAACACGGAGGTGTTTGCCTGCGTCATTGCTTTGACGTCACAGCAGACGATTGAATTTTAAATCCGACGCTGTTAGAGTCGTCCCTGTGCGACATACCTGTAGTAAAGTCTGACTGCCTTCTGTCATTCTGTTTGTGTGTGTGTGTGTGTCTCCGTCTGTCTGTCTGGCCCTCTCTGTTTGTCGCTGTCTCTGACTTTGCCTCTGTCTGTCTGTCTCTCTATATATCTGTATCTTTGTATGTTAAACTAATAGTTTATGTATATATATATATATACATTATATATATATATATACATTATATATATATATATATACATTATATGCCAATATACTGTATATACAGTATAGTGTATAACCGTATGTTGTGTACATATTAAGATGTCGTGGCAGTGACAAAAATGCATTACAATAGGTTAAACGTATCTCATATATCAGTCTATAATGTCCATATATATATATAATGTATATATTAGTATGAATTATTATGGTAAGACTTGTGCCTTAAAAGGTCTGGCTTTTTGAAGACAGGCATTGATTGA
>OY365817.1:26428508-26433508 GCA_959347315.1 Bimastos eiseni
GAGGTGGAAGAGGTAGTGGGTGAAGAGGAGAAGGTGGAGGTTGTGGAATAGGACGAGAAGGAGGCTGACGAGGAGGGGGTGATGGAGGTGGAGGGAAAGAAATGGGAGGTGGACGTGGAGGAAGAGGAGGAGAACGTGGAAGAAGAAGAGGTGGATGGTAAGGAGAGTGAGTAAAAGACAAGGAGGAGAGGACAAGATAATATTATGGAGCGGGAGGCGGTGGGAGGACGGGGTGCGATGGGGAGGAGATGTAGAGGAGGATGACTAGGAGGAGGACATGACAGTAATCTAACAGAAGGAGGAGCATAGGGAGGAAGATTGGGACAGTACGAGAGGAAGGGAGGAGAGAGGAATGGAGGAGAGAGGAGAGAGGAAGGGAGGAGAGAGGAAGGGAGGAGAGAGGAGAGAGGAAGGGAGGAGAGAGGAAGGGAGGAGAGAGGAATGGAGGAGAGAGGAGAGAGGAAGGGAGGAGAGAGGAAGGGAGGAGAGAGGAAGGGAGGAGAGAAGAAGAGTTGCTCGAATTTCTCATTCCGGTTGAGGCGTTCGATGCGTTGCCTGTCACTATACGGGCAGACATGGGAGAGGTATGAATTGATATATAAAAGTATATATATATATATATATATATATATATAGAGAGAGAGAGAGAGAGAGAGAGAGAGAGAGAGAGACAGAGAGAGACAGAGAGAGGGAGAGAGAGAGACAGAGAGAGGCAGGGAAGGAGGGAGGGACAAAGTCTGGGAGGGAAGGAGGGAGGGTGGAAGGCATGCGGAGAGGAAGATTGAAGGAGAGAGGAAGAATAGGAGGCACAGGGAAAGAGAGGCAGATAGTGAGTGAGACAGAGACAACGACAGAGAGAAGCAGAGAGGGAAGCAGGCTAGATAGAGACGGATATGTATTCTGGTATATTGGTGCGCAAGGAGGTAGAGGGCAGGAAGAGTTAGACAAGGAGGAAGAGGGTCTGGAAGGCAGGGTGATAATCAGGGAGAGAATGAGACTGAGATTGCGATATTCAGGGAAGAACGTAGAGATGGGTGGAGAAGGAATGAAAGAAGGTGGAGAAAAGGAAACTAGTGAGCCACGCGGTGAATTGAGGTTCAGCTATCTGCGCGGATTCGGGAGATAAGCGCAAAGAGAGTAGAGTGATGGAGTGGTGGATAACGGAAAGAGGGAAGAGAAGGAAGCAATGGAAGGATGGGAAAAAGAGATGGAAGAGTTGGAAGAAAGGAATGAAGACAAGAAGAAAAATAGGATGGCAAGCAAGATGAATAAATGAATGAATTAATGTATGGATGGATCGACGGACGGACGGATGGATGGATGGATGGATGAATTGATGGATGGATGTTGAATGAAGGAATGGATGAATGGGTGAATGATAGAATGGATGAATTGAGAATGTTTGAATTGAAGAATGGTTGAACGAATGAATTGAAGAATGGATAGGCGGTCTGATTCAAGGACGCATAGATTGACGAAGCGCCGACAAGCAGGCAGGCAGCAGTCAGGCGGGTAAACGAGGCGTCAGAAGAGAGAGACTTGATTTGGGAGAAGCATGGATGCGCGCCAGAGGCACGGAGGAATTGTGGAATAGGCAGAGAGGGAGGAGAGAGCGGGCTGCAGGGGGATGTGGATTGGGAGAGGAGAGCGGAGAGACATCGAAGGCATGGAATAGGATCCGATGCAGAGGGAATGGATGGAAACAGACCACAGGTGGGACGAATGTGTTTTGTGCGGATCTGTCTATTATTAACACTGATAATTAGTGGCTTCTATAACGCCAGGGTGTATTGCGGATGGTAGACTATGCTCAAGTGAGAGAGCAATCAGGAAGCGTGTCGAGATGATTGGGAAAGAGGAAGAAAAGAGATAGAGCCCCAAAAGGGTTAGAGAACCAATCGATTTTTTCATTATTATTATGTGAAGTTTTATGAAGCGCAAATGTTGTATATATAATTATAAATATCCAATATATATGTACATATATATATATTCATATAAATCTAAATGCATGCAAATATAATAATATGCAAATAAATTTATATGCATATAATATGCATATTTATATATATAGTAAATTCAGTCGTCTATAGACTAGCACCCGCATTTTATTAGATCGGATCAGAATAGAATAGAATAGAATGGAGTAGAGTAGAGTAGAATAGAATACAATACAATGGAATAGAATAGAATGGAATAGAATAGAAGACAAGAGGATAGAATAGAAAGAAATTAAATAGAATGGAATAGAATAGAATACAATAGGATGGAATAGAATAGATTAGAATGGACTAGATAACATTTAAACTGAACTGGACTCTAGACTGGATTTAGGATTAGGCCGTGATAGATAAGATCATAATTATTATGCAACAGATTAGACCTGCTTAGATCTATAAGCGGAGTCTTTCCACCTAATTCAGCTATATGACAGTTAAGCATGGACTTACTGGGCAACAGATCTCTCTCTCTCTCTCTCTCTTTGTGTGTGTGTGTATGTGTGTGTGTGTGTGTGTATGTGTGTGTGTGTGTATGTGTGTGTGTGTGTGTGTGTGTGTGTGTTTGTGTGTGTGTGTGTGTATGTGTGTGTGTGTGTGTGTTTGTTACTCCGTAGATATTGTACGCTTATGAATTTACATGATTAACACAAAGCGACTATCGATGTCCAGAATTTCCTGGCCGTTCTCTTCCATTGCCTCCTCCTCCTCCTCCTTCTTTTACAACTGGCTCACATTCTCTGCGACCTGTTTTATTCCTCTCAGCCACTTGCTCCTTCTTCTTCTCCGTCTCCTCCCAATTCACCGCCTCATTCTCCTTCTCTTCCCGTTCGCCTTGTTCCGCCAACCTCTCTTGCTTCTTTCCATGCACCTTCGCGCATTAATTATTCCTCGACTCCACTGCCTTCTCCTCCTCCTCTTCTTCCTCCTCTTCCTCCTGCTCCACCTTTTGCCTCTCCTCCTCCAAGTTCTCTCTCTTCAATGAAGTTCATCGCCTGCTTTATTCTCCTCCTCATCTTCCACCACGATCTCCTCCTCCATCCTACTCCTGCTTTGTCGTCCTCCATTCTCCTTCTTCAACATTCCCTCCTACTCCATCCTCCTCTTTCATACACCTCCCTTCTCCATCATTCTTCTTATCCTCCTTCCTTCCCGCATGCACCCCCATCCTCTCCTCCATTCTCCCTCTAAAGCCCAAGTTATCGCCGGTTCTATTCCTCTGCGCCACTTCGTATCCTCAGCTTCTACATCCTCCTCTCTTCCATTCTCTCCTCCTTTATCCACCTACCTCCTCCATCTTCCTCCTCCTTCATCCTCTTCCTCTTCTCCTACTCCTTCTCCACCATTCTTCTTCATCTCCGTCCTTCTCTTCCACTATCTTCCATGTTCCTTCTCCTAGCTCATTGTCCATCCTCCTTCACCCTTCTCCTCTATCTCTATCCTTTGCTTCCATCCTCCAGCATACTTTTCCACCATCTTCTTACTCCATCCTCCTCCATCCTTCTCCTCCATCCTTCTCCTCCATCCTTCTCCTCCATCCAGCTCCTCCTTCCAGCTCCTCCATCCTCCTCCACCCTCTTCCTCGACGCTCCTCCTCCATCCTCATGTCGGTGCCGCGTGGTGCATGATGGACGCCGGAAGCGATCCTTCCCATGATGCTCCGCTCCCTTACTCCGTCGAACGAACGAACGAACGAACGAAGCGATAGACACAGCTGCCAGCAAGAGAGCCGCACATGCGCACTGGATATATATCGAGGCAGTAAAGACTTGGATGCATCAGTGGATTTATCATTTCCGCCCACATCTATCAGTGGCGTTGCCAGAGCCGCGAGCCTGGAAGGGGTAGGTTGGGAATGGAAGGGGTAGGTTGGGAATGGGGATTACAGTGGAGAGCAGGGGCATGGCCTCTGCTGGGGCCATGGGGTGAATTCCCCAGGACCTAGAGATTTTTCAATTCGTGGCTAGGACTTTGTGTGCTCTGAAAGTCATGTTATTCTGATTCTCAGGCTCACTGATACGTTTTAATGTAATGTAATGGTAATGATGACGATGATGATGATGATGATGATGATGACGATGATGATGATGATAATGATGACATTGTTGGATTAGAGTTGCAATTGGATTGGATGGATTAGGAGAGGAATTCTCAATCGCTTCCAATTCTGAAATGTTCTTTCAACCTAATAACTGACTATAGTCCGTCGATTTCTTCCAACACCCGCGCTCTTTAAACTATCATCAGTTCGTTCTCTACGACTTTGTTGGGTCCAGGAATCAAATGCATACTTAACTCTTCTTCCATGTCTAACCATAATATGCATTGTACCTGTATACTTCTGTAACAAGGTGGCGCTGCTATAAGCTACGCTTACAAATGATACAGTTAACCATGGCTCTTTACTTTATTCGACTTACTCTTTACGATGCATGAATTTGTAACGTAATCTATTTGACTTTAGACGATATTTGATAGTTTCGTATCACGTTGGTAAGTTGTCAGAAGGGAAGATGGAATGTAGGCGGAAAGGATGGAAGGGTAGGGTATGGAGACATTGGAGAGGTCTGAGGGAAAGGGAAAACGAGGAATTGTACACGCCTTTGTAAGCTGCGCCCCCCAACCGTTGAGGTTTGGCAGCTACGATATCGGTTCAATTGTCTGGCAAATGAAATGTCAATTCCGAGTAACTAACCCCAATGAGGAGCGGTGCTGATCGGTGACAGGATGGACTTGATTGGGCGCTATAAAAGTGCTTAGAATGAATGGATGGATATATGGATGGATGGATGAACAGATGGATGGATGATTGGATGGATGATTGGATGGATAGATGGATGAATGAATGGATAGATGAATGAACGAATGAGTGAATGAATCGATCAATTAATCGATGGATGAATTGATGAATGAATGAATGCATGGGAAATCCCTGCATGCAAGCACACATACAAGTACATTTTCTCTTGTGTACAAATTTATAAATATATATATGTATGTATG
>OY365817.1:26438508-26547403 GCA_959347315.1 Bimastos eiseni
TAGAATTATTATTATATATATATGTATATATACATATATATTATATATATAATTTATATGTATAAATACAAGGTTTATATATCCCGTAAGACTATGGAGAGCCATTCCTCGGATTGGCGATCGTTGTCGATATAATTTCGCCAGAAACTGCAGCGATCAACCACAGACAGAAAGATGGACGGACGGACGGACAGACAGACAGACAGACAGACAGACAGTTAATCAATCGCAAAAACGTATAAGAACAGACAGTATCAATCAATCAGTCAGTCACTTAATCAATCAGATATTCAATCAGGACATGTCAAAATCATTGCAATTATTCTTACAATTGTTACCGAATCCCCTCCAGGTTCCCCAATTAGTGATATCAAGGTTCCGCTAAGGTCAGGGTCACCTGATCTCTGGTTAAATTCAGCCGGATCCCATTGAATCTGTGATCCGTACGTTACTTCAACAATTAGATACGCCACCCAACAGATGACATCTGCCACTTAAATACATGTTTTGCTACAAAACTCAACTATAAGCATCATGTTTCACACATGTCATGCTTATCTGAATAGCAAATAGCGTTGATATTTATTATAAATTCCTGCTTTAGGATAAAGTTAGAAATTTATAATTGTTTGGAGATACGGCATGGACCCCCCTGCAGGGATGAGTAATTTAACCACTGCTTGGCCTGAAGATGATCAAATTCACAGTAAACAAATTTAATTGGCACCAATCATTGTGCAAATAGCAATTCTTCACGAAGACATTAGCTAAAAGCTTAGGTAAAAACTCAATAATAACGTAGCTACACTAATCACTGCTGTTTTTCACAAGCATTGGAATTCTTCCATTTTAGCAATATCAGCACAAGTACTATGCAATATGCATATATATATATATATATATATATATATTTATATATTTATATATTTGATTCTGTGCTCGTTTGTGTGTGTGCATGTGTGTGTGTGCATGTGTGCGTGTGTATGTGTGCGTGTGTGTGCGTGCGTGTGTGTGCGTGTGTGTGTGTGTATGTGTGTGTGTGCGTGCGTGCGTGTGCGTGAACATACTTGCATTTTGTGTTTTTGTGTTTGCCGTCAAATGTTATCATGTAGTATTTGTGTTGTACACTGCAGTATTGCAGCATATTCTATTCATCCAATGTAGTGCCATGCAATACAAGAAAGGTATTCGAATTGCATTTTTAATCTATACGTTTCATGTAACGTATGTTCTAGGGCAGCGAGAGGGTGATAGTCGGTCGGACGGGGTCCGCCCCGATGACAGGAGACATTGGTCCTTCGTTCTCCTCCTCCTCTTCTTCGGAGACAATCGATTCCTTTGCGGCGCAGAGATCAAAGAAATCGGCCGCCAACTTCAAGAAGCGCCGACAAAGGACGGACGACTGCGCCACCAAGCGACCGATTAGCGCAACCACCGCGGACGAGATCTCGCACGGTCCCGAGATCTCGCGCGACCACGAGATCTCGAGCGACGGCGATGTTCAGTGCCCTGAAACGGACGCGGAAATTAGACGACAAGCAGTGGGAAGTGGTGATGACGTCATGGGTGGTGACGACGTCACGGGTGTTGATGACGTTGTGCACGTGGGTGGTGATGACGCCGTGGCTGGTGGAGATGACGCTGCGGGTGGTGATTACAACGTGGGTGGTGGCTGCGCCGAGCGTGGCGAGGACTTTGACGAGGACGCCACTATATCGAACGACGGCAGCGTCTTCCAGCGTCTGGCCTACGCCAGGGAGACCGGAAGTTCAATGAAGGAGACACCGAGCTGCGAACTGTACGGCGCCACTCGAACCAACAGAGACGCCGAGCCTACAACCAAATCCTCCCCTTCGTCATCGTCCTCCTCGTCCTCCTCCTCATCGTTCGGCTCCTCTCCTTCCTCTTCATCGTCCTCCTCTTCCTCTTCATCTTCCTCGACGTCGCCCTCCTCCTCCTTCTTGGACCCCCAGGCGCCGGGGAGGGACAGCTACACTGACGCCCAGATCGATCTGCGTCGTATTCTTGTGAATTTGGATCTTGCGAAGGATCGATACGGGATCGGGTCCTACGAGGGAGGAGAGAGGGGAGACGATGCACCGCCGACCGACGGCAGGGGATGGGTGGACGCTGATAGGGCTGGAGGAGGAGCGGACGGTGGATCGGGGAAGTGGAGAGGGAAGGGGTGCGGGAGGAAATGGGAGGAAGTGGTCGAAGGAAGAGAGCGGCGTCGTCGAGCGATCCCAGAAGATGGGTCGGTTGAAAGCGCCGACGACGACGAGAAAGCCCGTCGTTCCTTCTGGTCTGCTGGGATGAGGAGAAGGGGAAGCAGCACCGAGATGGGGTCTGGTGCAATAGGGGAGTCGGTGACGACGGCGCAGTTCGGGTTTACCGGGTGCTTTGGCGACGACAGCAGCGGTGGACGAGGCGTCGTGGACGGTCGATCGACCGCAGAGGCTGGATTGGGGCGAAGCCAGGTGTTCCCAGAACTGGAATTCGGGCAGAGCCAGTTGGTACCCGAAGTAGGGTTGATCCGGGTTCATTTGGTTCCAGACGTGATTTCGACGCAGAGCCAACTGGCTCCTGGTGTCAGAGCCAGTCAATCGACTCCAGAAGTGGAATTGAGGACGAACCAGTTAGTCCCGGAACTGGCGCTGAATCTGAACCAAGATGCGACAGACATGGATGTGATGCAGAGTCATTTCCTGCCACAGGTGACGCCAGAGCAGAGGCAGACGACGACTTCACAAGTGGAACTGAAGAAGGATCTCTTGGTTCTGGAATCTGGATTGAACGAGAGCCATCTGGTCCCAGATGCTGAGTTGAAAACAAACGAGTTGGTTTCTAAATTTGATTTCATACCTAGTCATTCATTTAAACAAACAATAGACGAGTCTTCGGTCAAAAGCAATGAGATGGGTCTGCCAAACATTAAGCGGCCATATTCCGTTTGGCCCAAGGCATCTCTGGGCTTAAGTACAAGCCAGCAGGACGTGAAACACAGCCAAAGAAGTCCGCTGGAGATCGGGAATTGTCTTTTCCAGAAACACAAAGGGGAAATAGACATGCTTGCACGTCATTCTCCTAAGGACCGAGCCTCCGCGGATGCAGATGACAAACCCTTACCCTCAGGGTAAGATCTCACATTGTCATTAAGAAGTTCGCTCTTATATCCCTTCATTTATCGAGATAGATATTTTCAACTATAACTAATCATCCTTTAGCAATTGCGTGAAGCTATAAAAAGGTGAGAGAGGTAGAGGTGGAGGTTGAGGTAGGAGGTTGAGAAGAAAGAATCTGGAAAGAACGACGACTAACAAGATCAGGATCTGGAGTACGAAGAAGGAGACAGGAGGAAGACATGTTAGCGGAAGAGGAGGAGGAGGAGGAGGAGGAGGAGGAGGAGACGAGGATAAAGAAGGAGAACGGAGAAGGTTCGAACATATAGCAGAGGTTCCGTGGTCAACCTTCTGTGCCTTAGCCACAAGGACGGCAATCCCGCATTGTCGAGGGGAGGGTCCCCTCACCTTGTACACAGATGGGACACGTTATACGTTTATCCCCATCCCACATTTCTTACCCCTCTTATTGATTGTCCCTCTTCTCTCAGACGATATCGCTGCCTTTGCCAAGGCGTTTAGTTTGGAAGCAACGTCCCATGGGAAGAAGCTAGCAATTCGACCTACAGAAGAACATTATACAGGTATGGCAAGCAACAGGTGCACACTACACAGACAGTAAAATTAGTGATTTTGAGGCACACGCATCTCTGATCACGAATTCTGTTCTTATGGTCCTCTTTTAAGTTGGCGCTATATAAACTTGTAGCTACCATTATCTGTATATACGGTGTGACGGTGTCATAGAAGGGCAATGCTCTCGTTTGCTGCCTAGGTTAAAGTTGCAGTTTAACGACACTGTGTGACATCAAAGATCGTTAGCGTCTCCCTCCTCCTTTATCCAGGCTTTGGACTGGTACTGCTGGACTGCAAGCAGTGGCGGAGTTCTCGCTTGATGCTTCAGTGAACTAGTATAGTGTCTTTGGCCTTGATTTTACAATGACAACAAATCCTGTTGTTTCTTACGTATAGTCGTCTTGTTTCTTGAAGCAGGAATCCAGAAGATTCTCTCGGCATGAATTCAAACGACGACGTCACTAAGATGGAGTCGTCTCCGAAGTCCGAGTGTCCGCCGGAAGTCTCAACCAATGGTTAGTTTTGATTGGATAGAGTACCTCCCTCTGCACTCTGGTAGTGCCAGACCAAAATCCGAATAAGGGAGGAGGGCGATGCTGATCGTCTGTGTAATGACACGGTCGTTAGATAGCGACCATGGATAGTCGATATTTTGGACACGTGATCCTCAACGTAAGGTAACGTACGTCGTAGAGGGCTAGTTAATGACGGGTGGTAATGCCCATGGCCAATTTCAATGGCCCATTCCCATGACCCATACCCCATGAACAACACCTCTTGCCTATATTCCATGATCCATAAGCCATGGCAAGGTCCTTTGCGCAAAAGACATCAATCGCTGAGCAACTGCTTCGAAGCGATTGCCATTACACACGTACAGGCAACCGTAATTATGTAAAATGAACATTTATATAGCGCCATCTGGGAGTAAACCAAACCGCGATGTTTGTCACCTGACTTCTCTAGTCTACACTGAAACTCGAACTAGAATACAGATGAGCTCGCTAGAGGGCGCCCGGCGGCATATCGAAACGAGGAGGCGGGTCAGATGAGGTCAAGCGACTATGGCGCCGTCGAGCGGCCGATCTAATTACATTTCGAGAGCAGTAATTGCGACTAAATTGGAGCATCGAGAGAAAGCCCAATTAAACGGCAGCACTAGTCTTTTGCGACACGTTGATATATATATATATATATATATATATATATATATATATATATATATATCAACGTGTCGCAAAAGACTATACAATATGCATTTATATATAACATATATATGCATATGTATATAAATGTATATATTTGCATATATATGATATGAATATATATATATATTTATAATGCAATATATGCAAAAATTGTCAGTGCCTTAGATATACATACAAGATACATTTGTACGTCACATCTAGAGTTGTATTGCGTCTTATAATATTTACGCGTGCGTATACACCCCCCACAAACATTATATATATATATATATATATATATATATATATACAGATAGATATGTATATGTATACATATCTATATCTGTATATACATGTTTACAATTATGTGAGTCGACACAAAACGAGCACAAAAGCAAACAAACTTAGGCACTTAGATATGCATGTGTTGCTGTGTATTTCAACACATATATATATATATATAATATATATATATATCACATATATAAATATATATGCGTAGGATGTGGAAACATTATATATAATATGGCAGAGAAAATGAACCTAAATATATATATATAATATATATATATATATAAATATATAAATAAATATTTATAATATCTAACATGTAATATATGTACATACAATGTATGTTTGTATATCATACGTGAGATAAACGTAGAATTGCAATGGCCTTTGTGCGTTGGAATCGACAAGAAAGACGCGAATGACCAGATGTGATCTATAATATCAAGGATCCGTTGATCTTGCGAGAGGAGAAGATGGAGAGATACTCATGCAGTTGCGGAGGCAGGACTTTCACTGGCTTTTTATTTGCAGATGCATCGGCTGTGGCGAATCGATCACCGATGGCAACGGCCACAGAATCACCGGCGCTGCTGAACCGTGACGGACACGCCACGACGACGACAAAGATGGAGATGGGAGAGGGAGAAGATCCTGATCCAGTTCCATCATATCCTGTAGAGCTTGAGGCGGATGGGATCCACGGCGCCATAGGATCCTCTTCCCAAGCAATGAGGGAAGGATGCGATTCGGGAGCGATGGATACGCTAAGTGGAAGGAAACAAGCGAACGATGGAGATGGTAAAACCCCCAATAATTGGTCCGTTGCCTACCCTGCCTTGGGAGCAGAGCTCGCCCGCAGGCTAAAGCTACCCAAGGACGGTGCCTTGCCAATCGAAATCAGAGGGTTATGTGCCAAAGGGGCGGCAAGAGAGGGATGTAACGGTGGCATGGATCGGAGAAGCGTCGAGAAGTCTGGAGAGTCGGCAGAGAAGTCTGGAGAGGCGGAGAAGCCTGCAGTTCCAGTGAAGATGATCGAAGCACAGAGCACTGGGGACGCGCAGAAGTTGGCGCACGTATTGAAAATGGCGGACGGTGTTAAAACCCCGACTGGACACAAGATGTCGGCGGGACACAAGATGGCGACCGGGCACAACAAAATGGCGGTCGGACACAAGATGGCGGCGGATTCCAGGGAGATGACAGACGCACAGAAGCTGGCGGAAGTCCTCAAGATGGCGGATGGGATGAAGACGCCGATTGGCCAGAAGCTATCGAACGGGCAGAAGATTCTCGAAGGACAGAAGCTCGTTGAAGTGTTGAAAATGGCGAACGCCAACAAAATGGCGGACGCCCAAAAAATGGCGGATGCCCACAAAACGGCAGATGGCCCGAAGGCGCCACCTGCTCTCAAGATGTCACCAGACGGCGTGAAAACTCCGGACATCCCGAAACTGTCTATCCACTACAAGCCGGCGGATGGATATCAGATGACGGACCTGTACAAAATGGCGGACGGATACAAGATGGCGGACGGATACAAGATGGCGGCAGGATTCGGACCAGACAGTGCGCTGGCAACGATGACAAACCAGAGTTGGGCGGCGGCCGCCTATCGGTCGATGGTGTTGGCGGCGTCAGTCGGCAGCGGACCAGGGGGACCAGGGACCCTCGATCAGAAGACGACCACGACAGCAGGAGGTTTCTCCCCCGCGGGGCTGCTGCCGACGTGTTACGGGATGAACGCGGGTGCACCCTTCGCCTTCCCATCGCCCGCCTTTCCCTTCTACTCGCCCTACCTGTTCATGGGCATCCCGCTGCACCCGCTCAGATGCCCTCCAGTCTACCCTGACCTCTTCCTCCAACAGCAGCAGCAGCAGCATCCTCAATCGACCGTGGCACCCGACGGTTCACGCCACCCAGCGGCGGTCCATTCAACGACGGGGGTCTCCTCCCTTGGACCCTCTGCCTCGTCCACTTCGCCCTCGACGGGAGGAATATCTCGCAAGCGAAAACCATCCCACCACCATCATCAGTCGAACCAATCAGACGCACCCGAGTCATCGTCGTCATCGTCAAAGAAACCGTTCCGGGACAAGACCACCCACGACGTCCCTACGCCCACATCAAAGTGGATGCCGCCGCCTACGCAGCAGCCAAACTTCGTGGGCGGTCGCCCTCACGATTCCTCGAACGGACCGAGGACTTCCTCCCTTCAGTATCCCGCCGGGAGACAGCTGCCCCCTCCGGCGGGAGACGGTGGTGTCGCGCGGGGTAATTACCCGATTAGCCCCTCCTCCTCCCACTTCCCGTCTGCGTACGCAATCTTCGCTCGCCAGGTGGCGGCGGCGGCGGCGCATGCGCACATACTGGCGTCGGACGCGGAGGGGGGAGCGGCGGCGCAGATCGGTTGCCATGGCAACTACGGACGAGGAGGCATCGTTTACGATCAGCACGGGGCTCTCGATCTGAGCGTCGGGGGAGGAGAGGGGAAGAGAGAGAGGGGCGTGAGAGAGGGGGAGCGGGAGAACCCAGGAGGTGGAGGAGGAGGAGGAGGAGGAGGGGAAGGCGATGGAGCGGGAGTGGCGGGAGTAGGAGGGGGTGAGAGCGATTGCACGGACGGCGGCAGCTAATGGCAACGCCCCTTCCCACCCGCAACGAATGAACACTGTCAGCCCTGACGCTGCGCATGGCTCTTCCCTTCGCTTCCCTCCATTCCATTCCCTCCTCTTTCCTTCCCTTCCCACTTCCGCTTCTCTTCAATTCTTTCTCATCTGCCGATTCGTTATCTCCTCCTCCCTGCCTTGCCTGCGCTATCCCTCTTTCTCTCCAACTCTATATGACTACTCCTTCCCACTCCCTCTCTCCCTCCCACGAATTCCTCTCTATATCCTCTTCTTTCCTCAGCCCTCCCACCCCACTCGATGCAACCACACCCAAACCCCTTCTCCTCCTCTCTGGACCTTACTCCTCTGTCAGTATTTCGCCGATTCATTCGTCCACATTTCCATTCTTCCGCCGCCTTCACCCCACTCTCCTCTTGCTTCAGTGCAAATCCTATTTTGTTCTCCTCCTATTCGGATTCGCTTCCTCGTTCTTTTCAACCTCTCTCTCCAATCTCCAACTCCGTCATGTCCAGTACCCCAACTCCTTCCTCTTTCTCCTCTTTTTTCTTCGCTCACCAGTCAATCCTCTACCCTCTTCCTCCTCTTCTTCCTACGACTGTTTTCTCCTCCTGTTCAATCCCACATACTCCTCCCTATCATCCTCCTCCTCCTCCTCCTACCCTTCCGGTTTTCTCCCCTTTTACCAACTCTCCTATGTTCAATCCCCAATAGATTATCCTCCCTATCCTCCTCCTCCTTCTCCTCCTCCTCGTTCTTCTCCGTCATTCCTCTCGTCCTCTGTCCCTCTCCAACACCCAACCCTTGCGCTACAAATGTCCCCATTGGGCTCTCAAAGGCGCCGAAACAGCGCACTTTATTGCGCGAGACGTGCGTATTTTATGGACCAGAGCACCGACCGCACTGCGGCTGCGCATGTATACACGCTTCCTGAGCGGCGCACTATTTTTACGACGAATACGTGTCGCAAAGGGGCGAGATTCGCATCTTCCGCCGAGAAAAGATCCCACGATTTAGGGCAGGGAGTTCGAATGAGTGTTGTAGAGTGTAGACTGTAGAGTGGGACTTAATTCAAGGACTATTCGATGGGTCTTCCCAGAAATAAAATAACAGTGGGCCTACGAAAGCATTCTATACGGTCGTTAGTACCTTTGATCTCAAACAGAGACGATTTGTGGGTTGGCGGAAGTGGGGCAGATCCATGGGTGCCAAACGTAAAAATTCGGGGGTCGCCAAAATCTTTTAATTTAATGTTTTTTTAATTTTAATGAAAATAAGTAATTATAAAGATGATTGTATTCCAAAAGCAGTCAGTCACTTCCGGAAACTAGGCATCACCGGAACACAAGAAATTTGTTTAGTCATTCATGTCCGTTTCATTGTTCTTGTAGGCAGTGGAGGTGAGAAAATTTTAGTGGATCACTATGGAGAAACATAAAAATAACTGGGCCACCGAAAAAAACCCTGGGGTAACGCCCTGTCTAAGGATAACGTACAACCATATTGACAGACATCCTGAAACCGTGAAAGAGAGCTCTGTGAATAGGAACATAATGTTTTAAATGTTGTTACATGTAATTTGAGAATAATATCTTACTGAATACTGAGCCCGTGGGAATGGATATGAGTACACGGGAAGCGTGTCTTCAACGGAAAGTATTTCGAACTGCTTGGAGTATCATGGGTACACAGGGACAAAGTGTAAGGGGAGGGAATATCTTCGGTTTAAAAATATTATCGAAACCACTTGTGACGGTTGCCTCACTTCTCCTGCAAATTGAACCTTGATCTCAGACAGAGCTTTAGAACAATTATAATTATTCTCTGGTGTAAAAGCTGCGTATACATTGGTTATATATTTTGTCTTTATGATGCTCCACTATTAAAATCGAACGACGGAAAAAGATGGCGGTCACTTCTGTACATAATATTTGTGTTAGATTTTTCATTTCCAGGAAAATTATTTTTAGTGATTTGATTTATGCTCCAACTGCACGACAGTTTTTTGGCGACCCATACTTTTCGCTATGCTTCCCACAATTAATTAAGTACCTTAGCGTAATTAATTTTGGCCTAATTAATTTATTCTGAGCAACAACACTTCGCATCACACCGTTATTCCAATTAAAGACGAAGGTGATCAAATATCGCAGCGCAATACTTATATTACCTTTGAGTAAATGTTACAGGTAAGGTCGGCCTAATCAGTTGCAAGGAGAAGATGCACTGAGATTTCCAAGTCCTTGAAAGCCAAAGAGAAATAGTGATTTTCGAGTCGATTTTTGAAGGAAGGAAGTGAATTCGAGCTATGAAAAGAGAGTGGCAGTCGATTCCATTCCTTAGAAGCAGAGACATGGAATGCACGAGAACCCATAGCTGTTCTGCAACATGGCTCAGCTAAGATACCCGTACCTGATGATCGTACGGTAGCCTAGGATGAATGATGTAAGGAGTTAGCAGAACATGAACATAGGTATAGGTGTACTTGTGTTGAGGGTTTTGTAGGTCATACATGTTCGATGAATTTCAGCAGCAAAGTCAAGCAAATATTTAATCTGTGGAACGCAATTTAATTAAAGGTGTGCAATAAATAAATCGTCTAGTGATTTACTTGTAAAAGTTGTACATATTATGGTTGTCTTCTGTAACTCCTCATGTAATTCCTGAAAGCCAAGAGCAGGGCATCAGCTCATTCTCGAGCGCTGCGTCGAATAAGAGGGGTTGTCCAACGGCGAGTCCAAGAGATAGAGAGGGTGGAGAGGGAGAGAGACAGACCTACAGACAGACGGACAGAAAGAGAGAGACAGAGTGACAGAATGAGACAGCCAGTCTGTCTTTCTGTCTGGCTGACAGACAGACAGACATACAGACAGAAAGAGGCAGAGAGAGACAGAGACGGAAACAGAGAGAGCTACAGAGAGAGAGAGACAGACAGACAGACAAAGAGACAGACAGACAGAGAAAGAGTCACAGAGACAGAGATAGTTAAGTCAGTTAGAAAGTAAGAATTTTCAGAGTTCAGTTTCCAGAGGAACAGAGAAGTTAACGGTTGAAGTCCATGCGAGAAATTCTGGCGTCTCCTTCCTCTTGTCTGAGACCTTTGTGCCTCCGATGGTGAGGAACACAGATGGTTGTGGACCGAAGATGTCGCCGCTTGGAACCGAGTCCTGTCCGTTCGAGCGATCGGAGCAGACGCCGAGACATCTTATCTGGACGTCCTGTCCTCACGCGAGGCTAATTCCGCTTCTCTGATATTGAAGGAGGAATCTTATCGGCCGAAGACGGATCACCCACGGTGGGCGGGCGGACGACTTAAGAACGGCGGGAGGGTGGCAGCCAAGGCAGGGAATAGATAGATGGGCAGGAGGATGGAAGGAGGATTGAAGAGGGTGGGAAGAGAGAGGGTGATGGACAGAAGGTGGGTGGAGAGGAGATAGAGGGAGAGTGGGAAGGAAAGGAGACGGAGGGAAAGCGGGAATGAGAGGAGAGGTGGAAAAGAGACAGAGACAGAGAGAGACAGAGAGAGACAGATAGAGACAGAGAGAGACAAAGAAAGACAGAGAGAAACAGAGAGAGAAAGAGAGGAGATGGATGGATGGATAGATGGATGGTGGAAAGAAATGGCTGATACAGGTGAGGGTGGGGGCGAGAGAGGAGACGAAGGAGACGGGCGGAAGAAAGAGGGAGGCAGTCGAAGAGATAAGAATCGTAACGGATATTGAGCTAAAGACTCAGGAAAAGTGAGAAACGTATACTCATAAAAGACATCCGAGACGCAGGTGAGAGATGAAAGGTTGCACACGAAGACAGAAGGAGACGTGGTAGAAATTATTCTCCAATTACATTACATTACGTCGCATAAGTATGACGAAAAGGCGCTGAACGATGACTAAGAAGATGTTGAAGGGAGGAGAAAGAGCGACAGCAATTGAGAAAGAGACAAACGGACGGACAGAGACATACAGACAGACGGACGGACAGACAGTCAAACAAAGAGATAGACAATAACACAGATACAGACGAATAGACAGACAAAGAGAGAGACTGGTACACAGAGACAGACAGACAGCCAGGAAAAGAGAGGCAGACAGACAGACCAAGCCAGAGCGAACGAGAGGACGATCTCGTCCGTCCTGGCCCATCCCCTGCGATCGAAGTGGTCCTCGGCGGGCGATCGGTACAAGGCCGCTCTTCCCCCGAAGGCAGCTCCTCCTCCCGTCGTCATCGTTCCATCGTATTTAGTTTCGTAATATCATCGCCCACCGCCAGGTCCTAACGGCGCCAAGACGGCAGTTGATGCCATCACGACCGATGCCGAGGATTTATTGCCCCCTCCGATCGCCCGACCAGGAAGGGAGACACGACATCCCCGGTCCAGACCTGAGGGTGTGGTACCAGATTGCTACACGGTCAAAAACGGTTCCGACCGGTCTAAGGTAAGCGCAATGCAGTACAACTCTTTTGATACAATACATTACAATTGTGTTTGATATTGCCTATGTTCGAAAAGCTCAGAAGTGCAAAGACTTGCCTCTCTGCTCCTTGGGGGGATTTTGCAAAGCGTCGTTCAAGCTGTACATTATTTTTTGCTCAAGCAGTCGGCTGCAAGACACAGTTACGACTGCGATGTCGGCAGATCTACATCCAGAGAGGAACGAATTTCTTACACGCTGGTGACTTTGGCAGGTCACGTTGACCAATCATACACCTTGCTCTGATTCTTATCATGTTGGCCAATCACACGCCTTGCCAAGAATAATTCTGGTCACGCTGACCAATCGCACATCTTGCATTGAATTATTCTGATCACGTTGACCAATCAGAAACCTTGCCCTGAATAATTCTGGTCACGTCCGACAATCACATAGATTGCCCTGGATTATGTTCCCACCGCTCTATTCGCCACCACACCGGATGTTCTTCCCAACCAATCGACCTGCGTCGTTATTGCACGACGCCATTAAGTCGACACTCGACGGCGCATGCGTAACGATGATGCGCACGACGTAAACAAAGACGAGAGATTGTTTCTTTGTTGCGTGAGGCCACCAATAGGAATGACGTCATCTGCGCATCACCGCTGAGTCTAGCTATGACAATCTTGGCTAACGTAAAGTAAGTAAGAATACTCTTTGTAAAACTACAAGTAATTGCACAACAACTTCCAAGTTCACGTGCCAACTGAAACTCGTACCAAGAAGAGTAAGCAGTCTCTTAAGCTAGATGACCCTGAAGCGGCTTTATATGAGTGTTGGCGTCTTCATTTTCTTAGCCTTGGCCTATGAGGACATGTGCAGAGGCGGCGATCTCGCTTGACGGATGGAGGGGGGACACAATGAGAGGAGTAGGAAATGGGGAGACACACGCATAAATTGTCCCTTTCTGTGGAGGTGGGAGACCTGTCCCCCTCGATCCCCGGATAGCCGCCTCTGGCTTGTGGCAATTTCGCTCCTTCGACTTGTCATCTTCCCACCTACTGGGCACGGTGAGTATACTAATCGCAGTCGGAAAGGTCTGCCTCTGGTGCAGATCAGACGGTAGACCCCTCTAGATCTCGGTTGCCAGCCAGCCCATAACGCTACCACTACGTACTGTATCATCGAGCTCTTCCCTCCGACAATTTGAGCGTTTCGTGCTAAGCAGTGCGTAGTGTTTCGTGCTTAACTGTATTGGTCCTTAGAGCTCGGAACGGGAATGGGAACGGTAGAAGAGAGGTCCTTGTTCAAATCTGAAAAGAATGTTGGCGCAGAACCCTTGCAGTTAAATTCGATTCTTTTGATAACTTGCCATCATGACTCTGTAGACTCTGGTCTACAGTAGGCCTACATGTTGTCGTTCTGCGGCTCTTGCGATTCGCTAGATGGCGGTATAATACGATGGTATGGAGCTAAAGACAGCTGGCCGTGTTTGTCTGAGCTGCGGGAAATATCTTGGCAAAGTCACCCAGTCGTTTGAGTTGCAATATGTGACGCTAGTCGTTTTCAAGATAAACCTACACTGTGCCGTAATGTAATGTAATGTAAATCCTCGGAAATTTCTCTGCGAGACCAGCTTACTCACCGGCGCTATTCCAAATCAAGTCCGCAATAGTCAATCCTCTCGTTTCCTTTCGGTGCCGGGTCGAAATCCAGGGAGTCAAGTCGAGGAGACAGCATGGTACTACGGTGGTAGTCGATAATGAGGGTGGTCATGTGGTGGCACAGGAGTAGAATCCGTATGGGAAGTTCTTCATGTAATAATTATTATCAGTCGTAATTTGTGTCCGTTGTGCGACTGTGCAGCTGTGCTTACATTATAAAGCTAAAAGACATGAAGACCTAAAAAACCAAATCTTTTTTGAAGCCTAACCCCGTAATTCTATGCACGCCCTTGTTCCATGTTGACGAGGATAAATTCGCCGAGCATGCTCGCATCTGTGGTAGAAGCGGTCGAAAAACAACCACAGGCACATGATGGCGGCCGGCAATTTATTTTTAAGAGATAATAAATTATATGTGGCAAATTTTAGTTATTTCACCTTTGAGAGCTTTAAGTTTGTGCTGCTTCTGATGGTTTCTAAATCCAAAATCAGTTGGTGATGGCGTTCAGAGGTGGGAATTCTCTGCAGTCTAATTCGCCACGACGCATCTGATATGATGTTTTGCTGTCCGCTTGACTTGAATCGTGGTGTGTGTGTGTGTGTGTGTGTGTGCGTGTGCTCGGTAGTCGTTAGAATGTCAGTCGAGAGTTCAAATCCACGCGCAAGGCAGAAATTTTGTTTCGAGAATGTTTCATCGGCACCAATAATCTAATCTGTCATTATATGAGTACACTGACCGTACGTTGTCGGTGGGAGGATGCGACGAAGAGCAAAAGTACTGGGAGTCAATCTAGCTTCTTGCTTGATGATCCGCTCTTCGTGCCATTTTACCATTCTTTCATAACCCAACATTAATAAAGAAGGATATTATTTGTTTTTATTTCTTTAATATAAAATATTCATTCATGCCAGAAACGTATATACGCCCCTACCCCCCTTCAAGAAGACTACTTTAAAATGTTTCCAGCCCAGCTGCAGCTATAGAAAAAGGGCCTGGGCATAAGGTAGAAGGCAGGCAAATTATTACAAGGTAGTAGAAGTAGAGTTAGCGGGAGTTCACTCCAAGTGGAGGACCTACAATCAAGAAGGCTCTAGATTGGGTTGCCAACTCCAAACAAGCCCATTCCGAGACATATCTCGATTCCCACTATGATGAATGACAAACCGCTGGGATTTCAAACTCTGAACATCCCAGCTCCCAGTTCCCATTTATGAAGTCATGAATTTTTAATAAAAGTTGATTAGTTGAAACACTTACGAATTAATTATGATCATGAACATGGAGAAGTAAGAGGTTGTATCACAGTATTGTTCATGTTGTGTGGATTTTATATTTTCAATCATATCGTTGAATCTTTAGTAATTACTTAGCCTAGGTTACCTATTCAAAATAAGCGTTGCCCGGGACCCGCTGGGTCGATTCTCTGACTGTCTCGGCCATTCCGCGACGGTTGGCAATCCTACTCTAGATTCACTGTTTGACCAAAGATTGAGTTTGATAGTGTTCTGTCAATCAGTTGATATTTATGATGTGTTTGTTCTGTTTTCCTAGATGAAGAGATGCAATCCATGAAAATTTTGTCTTCAACATGCGGCTGAAACACACGCTCATCTTCGTTTTGTTTGCCTTTATCACTGCCATTTCGATATGGCTGGTCAGTATGCCAACGCCAAACATACAGTCTATTGTCACAGAAACCCATAAGCAGATGAAAAACTTGAAAATCATCAAATCCAAATCGAAGCCGGCGCAGGTGCAGCTTGGATTGAGTGAACTGAACGGGGTGTATCTCGAATTGCTCGGATTTTCGCCGTCGCCAAGGCTGTATCCACATTTTTTTGAGAAGGGTGTCCATCTGCCTGTGATAGTAACAGGGGTTACGGCAAGGGACTACGAGAATGCCATACTGCTTGTGGAATCGGTACATAAACACCTCCACAACAAAACGGTCGTGATATTCGACTTGGGTCTTGGATCATATGAACTTCTAAAGGTATTGCTGTAAGTTTAAAAGAGGATCTGATGGTTATTTGATTGCAGATCGATTGCAGCTGTATTTGTAATATAATTGAGCATTTATATAGCACCTCTTTCATCAAGATATCTACTCAGGGGCACTCTTTGCGCTGGCCTTAATGATGTCAAATGTCATGTGAACGAGTAAGATATGCCTCTTAGCAAAACTATGCAAAGTAAGCTGAAAAGAGTCACCAGTGGTGGGCCTGCGCACAAGCGTGGATCCACAGCTGAATAATCTTTTCTTGGCTCTTCTGCCCCTCTGGAATGAACTTCTCCTGCCAAAAAGGACAATAGATTTCTATCTCATCCTTCTTGAGAAGTCATCTCCTTTCTTTTCGTTGTCTTTTGTTTTAGCTAAAGAAACAATGCAATTCCACCGACGTCTGCCTCCTGAGATCTCTCGACTTCGACAAATTTCCCAGTCACCTGAGGAGTCACATGTATATGCATGCTTACCTGCCAATCATTATCCAGGTAAGTCCGTATTTGCTGCTTGGGAAGTGGGGGTACAATGAACATGCCTCATGCGATGCATGTTAACTGGGCAGTGCTTAAAACGACACATTTGACTGAGGAAGTCAATATCAGGTCTTACATTGTAGTCATTGCACATCGTGTTAGCCATTATGTGTCAATAGCTCTGGGAGACTAGGTTAAACCAGTCTTTAACGGACGTTACAGGCGTTGATCTACATACATGCATGCCTGCATGCATCCATACGTCCATCCATGCATACATACATACATACATACATACATACATACATACATACATGCATACATGCATGCATGCACACGTACACTCATACACACACACACACACACAAGGTACTATTGTGTATTGAATAAAAAGTACTTGATTTTTTCTTCCAATGTTCTTACTCGGCCACTGGTTGTACACTCGTGGTATGAGCCTCTGGCCTGGAAAAAGAATTAGGGCAACACTAATCATCTTTGGTATAACAAAGTGTCTTTAAACAGCAACTAATCAGCTTTGAAAGCTTTTTTGTTAATTGGCTAAAGTTGAGTGATTTTAATTTGACCAGACAGCTGTACTGTAAAACTGATGGGTAGTATAGAATTTATGTAGACTATATTTGCATTATTTATTATATTATTAGAAAAATTTGAATTTCGTTGTCATCATAAATGACCTGTTTGGATTTTCTTCTGTTACATTAAACTTTTCTCAGCAAGCTCTCAACGACTACGGCGCCATCATGTGGGTGGGTCGTGAGACCGAGGAATTCTTCATCACGGGCGAAATCAACACGGCAATCTCTCAAGCCCAGCAGTCCGGAATCGTCGCTTGGCCATTAGAAACTGGCGACGCCACCTCCACCCTCACTCATCCTAGAATGTTCTCCTACTTCAAGACGGAGGCACTGAAATACCGCTTCCAGCATATGGTAGCCTCGTCCCACCTTATCATCTACAACACGAACAAGATTCACACGAGCGTGATGCTGCCCTGGGTGCAGTGCGCACTGTCCTATTCCTGCATCTCGCCGGTAGGTGCGGAGGCCAGCTACTGCAGCCAGAGAAAGCCGCGCTATCTCTATTCCGGGTGCCATCATTACGACGAGTCTGCTTTGAACATCATTCTCGGTCAAGCATTTAATTTTGCGGAGAACGACTACGAGTATGCGGGGACGTCGGTTATCTTTGGAAGAGAGACCACCAACGATTCGTCTTTGCCAGGTTTGGAAACAACGGCAAAGTATTCAGAGAATCTTGTATACGCTTGACCCGTGTAGGAAGAATGTCCGTGCTTGACTGCTCAATAACCAAACGACCAGACTATCTTCAAATAGTCAGATAGTGTTGCTTGCAAGGCTCAAATTAGGAATATTGCATGGGAAGCAATTCTTTTAGATGTTTCCAAGAGGCTATGAAGTGTTGGCAGTTTCATTGTATTACTCTTGCATATGAGAGTATCTTTGGAATAAGATAGCTAAGCCCCTTTCTTGTTGCTGCTTCTATCTTATCTGTGACAGGGTATGATGGCAAGAGAACGCATTACTGATTAGTTACATACGCGCGCAAGTTATGGGAATGCAGTTCAAAGGTGAAAAGCAGGTTTACGTACGAGTGATTGAAAAATGAACAATTGATGGCAGAGGTAACTGCTCAGCCTGCAGTATCTTTTCAATTGTCAGACAGTGTTCCTTGCAAGGTTCAAAATTAGGAATGTTACATGGGAAAACGGTTACATAAGATATTCCTGAGTGTGTTCGTGGCAGATTTATTGTGTTAATCTTGCAAAATTTTTACCCAAGGTGTGGCCGTTTGGTTAGCGCGATCGGCTCATAACACTTGGTGTGCGCGGGTTCGGCCCTCATCCGGGGCGTCACTGTGTAGGGACCTTGAGCAAGTCCTTCAATTACTCTGCATTGCAACTGCAGTTACGCCGGCGAGGCGTGTGTGCGCTTTTGAGCTGATTGTAAGAAGGGCAATATCAAATTTCAGTTGTATTGTATTGTATGAAGTGTCTGGAAAGTGTGCCCATTACACACGTGGAGCAGAAATCTCATCAAAAATATTTGGCATGGGGTTTGAGTCGCAAATTTCTTGGCTTACCATTCAGTCAGCATGCTAGTAATTGTAAGGGTAACGTCTTAGTGTGGCTCGTCGATTGTCTTAGATTACAAATATGCCAAGGCCACCAATCTGTTTCTTTTTAAATACACCTGAGTTTTCTTGTTTGAACCACATAATTATGTCGTGTTAAATCTCTTTGATACAAGAAGTTATGCATTACAGGGTTGAATCTGAAGTTACAATATTTGAAAGGATTTTTTGTACTCTGAAACCTGTAATTTTATGTTAGACTTGCCCCTCTGTTGTATGACTTCTTTTTTCAAATGATTTATTGCAGTATACGAAAATGCTGTTCAAAAGTTAAAATTGATGTTTTATTGAAAATGAATGTATTGATGGCAGAGGTGAATGTATTGAAGAAGGATTAGAGTGTTTCAACCTATTTCAGAGGAAGGCACCTTTAGTAAAAGTCATTCATTGGCTTTTATTTCATTTATTTTCTTATAGTTCATTGGAATGTTACTTGGGAAATGTTACTTATTATAATGATGAGTGAGTTGCGACTGGTTCTACTCTATTTGAAATTGTTAAAACTAGTTTAATAGAACCACACATTGAGCCGGTCGTTTGGAGACTTTAGCTGCCAAGGCATACATACATGCACGATGGCACCCAGGTGGGAAATGCTGTTGAAGAGCTACAGAAAGAAATCGGAATGTAGCTTTTTGATCTCTCTTCAAAAATTCAGGAACTGAATTGTACTGGTCACTTGTTGGAATATTTAATCACAATTATGAGTACATTTTAATTGACTTTTAAGTACTTTTGTATATAGTTTGAACATAAAACTAAATATTGATCCAGAGAACATTGTGCTGTAGTTTGTGACAAGGCTTCCACTGAAAGACTTAAGACTAGTCATGGCATAAATCAAATAGATAAGGAGTGGTTTAATAGTTGAGAATAAGTATCTGCACAACTGGTTATGGGAGTTGGCAACACTGCAGTTGTATACATTGATGATGAAGTGTTGTCTTAAGGCTAAAAGTGTGTGTAATTGCCATACAATACAGTAAAGAAGTGTTCCAGGACTCTGTAGGAAACTCTCGTACGGTATTTTCTTGACATTTGGAACGACGAAACAAGATGTTGTATCAAAGTCAGATGAAATAAGAAATGAATCAACTCTTTTGTTATGCATACATCGTAGCATAAAAAATTTAGACCTGTTATTGAACTTTAAAGTATAACCTTGAAGAGAAGAGCAGTCCATCGAGACGCAGCTATGGGTATGAAACGTTAGCGACCTCATTTTCCCATAGCATTAACTCTTTGCAGAAATAGTGTATAGTAAGTGTACTCACCATGTTAACCACTTCACTAAACCGTTGTTCAACAAAGATAACAGTAATTGAGAACATATTTATTTTTGATGAGATGTGATGGGTGTCCATGCCTCAAACAATATTTCCAATCAATGCAGAAACAACTTCTCCGATGTTCAACACTACACGCAAACAATTTCAGATCTCAATTCAAAAATGTCCACTTTCTGACATATCTCGTTAGAAGCTGATTTCAAGTGTTCGTACAATTACCTTTGCCTCAAGCACTTGTAGATAGTATAGTCAATTCCTAACAATTCATTGTTCAAGACTTAAACAAAACGAAAAACCAACTTAATACCTCAGAAGCATATTTTATAAACCATGTCCTATGTTTTTTAGATAAAGTAATCCTTCAAAGACAGCATTAGTAGTGTATTTTCACTTCAGAAACATCTGAAAATGTCACCCGTTCAAAAAATGCATAAGCAGCCTTGACGGCAAAAACTTCGTCCGGAATTTCAGTATTTATTGTGACGAGCAATGCCGAACTTTGCGCACGTTCTTTCCAATCCACCAAGGCAACGACAGGTGCCGACGTCACTCGTTGGACTGCGCGACTTAGTAGTCGTCCAGGTCGAAGTCCGCACCCAAGTCATCTACTGGTTCCATGCTCTGGAAGTCCACTTGGTATCTGAGAATTCCTGTGAAACAAGATACGACAGTTAAAGCATATCAAACACAATGTGAACTAAAAAAAATTCTCTGCACCACACAAAAGTCACACCAACAAAACCAGTTTGTTTACTGACCAATAAAAAACTGCAAAAGCACTTATCTCGAGAGCATTCTCAACAATCACCTTAAAATAGACCTGCCTAAAAACAAACCACCATTAGAAATATACTTATACTTACCTTTAACACAAAGAGCACTACTTCGAGTGCACCGGGTCGCCGCTCTACTCATTGTCCCATTTGTCCATACAACTACTAAAAAAATCGTCCTTTCTCAGTGGTTGGCCCCTCACTCTGAAACATGCTCCAATTGTCATTGCAGCTGTCCCCAGGGTGCATTCAAACTCTTTTTATACTCACCTTAAAACTGTTCTTTTCAGCTGTGCCAGGGTCGGGTGCACTCCTGAGTAGCAGCCTTGAAGAGTGCTATATAAATCTCTGTAATGAATGAATTGAAATGGACTGAAAACCAAAGCAGCTCTTAGGTAAAGTGTTGAGAAATTTACGACCTTCCAATTTCAGGAGGCCATTACTAAAAGTGGCAAAATTACCAAATGGCACATCATACTGTGGATAATTGTACCAAAAAGAATATATGCCAAATTCATGTCAGAATTTTATTTCCAATAACGTACAAGGGTTTCAGTAAAAAGTCTTCATTACCTCCGATGCCTCCAAATCCCTTCACGAACTGGGCCCCCTCCTGTGACTTGTCCGTGATGATTTCCAGCGT
Organism: Bimastos eiseni; assembly: GCA_959347315.1. Lineage (NCBI taxonomy): Eukaryota > Metazoa > Annelida > Clitellata > Crassiclitellata > Lumbricidae > Bimastos > Bimastos eiseni. The sequence continues at coordinate 26,459,738 of OY365817.1, forward strand.
GGCACCAAATCCTTTATAGTGGTTGGCAAACCATTCGAGAAGCGACTGACTGTCGACCAACTCCAGTTCAACTCCTGTCTACAGTGTCAAAACAGATACACTTTCCATTATCAGAAAACAACAGCACCTCTTCGAAGTACAGTCTGTGGGGTCCACGTGAAGTCATGGGATTGAAGTTTTGCAGGTCACTAATTAATTAAGCATTTATTAAGCATCATTAGCTAATGACCAATGTTCAATTAATGGCACAAGTTTAGCAATTATGAATAAAGGACTTGCTCTAGATCCAACACAGAAACCGTAGCCATTCAGCAACTGTGTATCACACACACACAGGTTTCTGGCCATTTTTATAGCATCTTTCATAATCTTACCAAGGCACTACATACAGAGCCAAAGATAACATTCAGCCAGCCAGTTACCGAGTCAATCTTGAACAGGTGGAGAAGCCAAGAAACAGCAGCACGTTAAAAAACTAAGAAATTGAGAAAAGTGACGTGACGTACCTCCTGGTCCGTGAAGTGAGTTTTATCCTTCTCCTGCTCTGGTTTCAAGTGAAGCACTCGTTCCTCTGTAAGTGTACATCAACAAATAACACAAATGATACATTCATTCATTTTGAGAATTTATACAGCACCTCTTTAAGTTAAACTATTCATGGAGGTATTCCCACAAATAAAAAGAAACGAGTTTAACAGTTTACAAATGCTAGAAAGGTGATTGTAAGGGTGAAGATGGAGGGCAACCGGAAGCACATTCCAGGTGGATGGACCTACCACTGACACTTGCATCCTGGTTGCCTGCCCTGCAATTAGGAATCGGCTCTCTCTCTTACACTTTAGTTAGTCAAAGTCAAAAATTCTTTATTGTTCACCAAATTAGTTTATATTCGTAAGCAGCAGATATATGAAATCTTACCATTGATTATATAAACTATAGTTAACACAATTGTACAATTACCTAGTTCATATTAAATCGTTCCACAATCAGAACACGATCTTAGAAAACAAATGCGCCACCTATTGCAGATCCGAAATCGGAATACGCGATTAGAACGCAATAAGATTCCATACCATTGGTGGTATTGTTCTTCAGAACATATCGTACGATGTCAAGGTTTTCCCAGACGATCAGGATTTCCACTGCTCCCATTTCGAGCGCCTTCAGCGTATCCTGCACTCCGAAGCAGTACTTTCCGGAATCTTGCGATATCTCGTCAAAATATTTTCCTAAAATGCATATCGCACAAGAATGCAAGTACAATGTTTTCCTCAGTCACAACATAAGTAATGTAATGAAGTATTTATATAACGTCACTGTTCGCAGCAGTGATATATATCAACTATGCTCCAGCTGAAGCAAATAATGCTTGCCGAAACTGAGTATTTGGATGCACTATTTGCCAGATCTGGATTCAAATCAGTGTTCCGCTTGTCACATACACCATGCTCAACGCTTTCATTTCGTGAGAAACAATTTTTTTTACCTGTAATAACTAATACGTTATTGAAATAAATAATCGATGAAATGGACTTCTCTTTAAATGCGGACTTTTAAATTGTGATTCTCTGGTGAATTATATATGAAAAAAAGTTTAACAAACAAAGAACAACGATTAAAAGATCTCTGTTGCAACTATTTCTACGCGTGCATATTAATTATTAGCCGAGGCGAATGTCCAAGGCAATTATTTGCATACAAGCAATTCAGGCACTAATTATGAATCTCTGGTGAACTACAGCGCTCGTGAATAAGCTACTGTCCCTCAAGTGGCGCTTTAGAAGTTCAAAGATCATGTTGCGATTACAGCTCTCCAGACATTGTAACTGTAAGACACTAACAAACCTATCAGTTTCTTCTCCTGGATGAACTTGACGTTTCCAAGCGCCTCGGCGGCCAATTCGATCGCCTGATTGAATCCGTTTTCTCCACCGTATGAAACGTCAACGATCTTGATGATCTTCGCTTGCAACCTCTACAGAATCATATAGTCGATGTCAATAGAACAAGCCCAACATGTTTCAATAAACAACAGAGTTTACTAAAACAAGCACAATGAGTTTACTAAAACAAGCCCAACAACGCAACACATTTCAAGAAACAGAGTTCTAAGTTACTTGCCTCACTAAAAAACAAAGTCACTACTAACAAATTCATTTCCGTCAATCAATCAATGAGTCAATCAATGAAACTTTATATTCTTCCTCTTCAAGAAATGAGCGCTCTGTGCTGGCCTATATGATGTTAAATGTCATTAAGAGAGTTCCAGTATAAGGCATCCGTTAGTAAAACTGTGCACAATAAGCCGAAAAGAGTCACCTGAGGTGGGCCCACGCACAAGTGTGGAACCAACCAACAGATTCCCGCTGTCATAGTTCCATACAGATCCCACTGCAGTTTTATAAGCAGAGTTCATCCTCTGCTTTGGTTAAACAAAGCCTACACAAAGGCACTGATGTCACAATCTATGGGCTCAGTAACGACTGTGAGCGATACATTACCCCAGTGCTTCCCTGTGGCTTTTGGCCATGGAACCACTTTATCAGAACTTTTTTTATCAAACCCTGACCTAAAGAACTCACATTCTGGAAAAATGCTTTAAAACAATGTAGACATTTTATTCCATAAGCATAAGAAATTGCTAAAAGGGGAATTATCTTTAGAACAGAGCCAATGTTTTTGCCTCAAAGTTTGATTAAACCTGCAACAATACAATTGAAATAAAACTCTTGCCCAATTTCCCCGAGGAACCATCTTCTCACCAAGGAACCACCTTAGTGAAACACTGCAATATGAAAAAATAAGAAACTTACTGCATCAAACATATCTGACTGGCTGAGCTCCGTCTTGAAATCAGCCGATCCAGCAAGTACAAGCCCCGCGACATTCGGTCGGTCATTAGTGATGTACAACTGGACTGCAACCTCAGCGACCTTTCGAACGTAATTGTGGCGCTTCTCCATACGAAGTCGGGCGAAACGCAGGGCAGACTGACCACCACGACCTGAAACGTTTGAAACAATGCATTGAAACCCAAAAACAGTTTCACTATTTCTGTTATGTTTACAGGCAGTCAAAGCTCAGAACATCAGGAATGAAAATTTCAAATATATTTCTTTGGCTTCAATTTACTAAACATCAAATCCAACTATAAATATCCCATTCTTGGGGAAAAAACTTGGAAAAAGTGAGATTCATGTTCTATTCGACAACTTCTGTAAATACTGAGAACCCAGTTGACACACAGCTTGTCTATAAATTGACTGGGAAATTGATGCAAATTGTCAATAAAGGGTAACACAGCAAACCCAAATTCAGTCAAACACGACTTATGGAATCATCCAGTACTTCACAACACATACAATATTCTTATATTTATATCAGAAAACTATTAAAAGACTGATTTAGCAGAAGCCCAAGACGACATTTCACCGGACGAGTTAACTCCACAACCGCATTCATAACATGTGAGCTCCAGTTGGAGGAATATCAAAGCTTACCATGTTTCTTTGGGAGGTCGACCAAGAACTTGTGGAGCACCTCCCGCGTATTTCCAGACAGGGTACCAAACAAGGCGCAATTACCGTCCATCACGATGAACCCGAATTTGCTGTCATCTGCCAGTAAAGCCGTCAAAGCCTGGAACAAACAGAAACAGGTAAAGATCATCACTATCATGCATTCACTAAGCATCAACATCGAAGCATCAACAGATGGCACCGAGCAACTGCGAGTGAAGCACTTGCTCACGACCCCTATAGACCGTCGCATGGGAGGGTTGAGCACGTACTCCCCTTGTTACACGGTGAGCAACTGAGTGTGTAACCCATCAGCTATCACGCCCCATATTTCAAACATCCCAAGAAATAAATTCAACAATAAAATAATCACAATAATAATAAAAATTTGGACATCAAATTGAAACATAAACCAGCTGAGGTAACCAAAATCATGGAATCAAAGTCAGTGAGCCAAAATTATTAAAGAACAGAAGGATGCAGGTTTGATACCCAAAAAGGTTGACTTAGCTTTCCACTGCCTTGGGGTGACAGTAAAACAAAGCAACTGTAGAATGGATTTTGGTCAAACAGGCTAACATATAGAACTTGATAAAATCAACTCTCGTTTAACTCCTACTATTTCGTGCAAAAATACTGCGAATTGTCAGCTAGAATTGAGAAAACGAAATTTATTATTATCACCATTATAATTACTCTCTGCATTACAATAAGTTTGCACCTCAGTATGGAACTTGTTGTCACAAAGGTAGAGAGATGTATTTATCGGACGAAACGGTTCGAAATCAATGTTCACTTTTTTCTCCTTCCCGTCGTCAGTCACGATCGTCCCACAGTAGGAGACCAGACCATTTGGGGGAACTGCAGCGAGATAAAACCCAAAGATTAAAAATAAAAATGGCAACACAGACGGAAACACAAAATGATTAATAATTAAGAACCTTCAAGCAGCAATGTTTTTGAAAAATCATTCAGAAAAATATGTGACACAAGTTGCCGATATAAAAACCCAATTGCAGAGTCGTCTCTCACCACTTGCAAATGCTACCCTCTGCTCTCTTTCTATCTCACATCCATTCCCTTTAATGATAGATTTGACCTCTTTATGCCTGGACCAGGACAGCCGTTGCTCAATGCTGGGCTTTTGCAATTGTGGGTCCTCCCTCATGGAATAACCTTATCCCAAAGATGCAGGCAGATCTTCTGGCAGATGGTCTATCCACTTAAGTCCACACATTTCTCAAGACTTTCCTTTTTGACCGGGCCTGCGTCAGAAGCGCCTCTGAATCGTTATCTTGAAGATGCACTACACAAATTGCATAGATTGATCGATTGATTAAGTTCTTTTCGCTTGCAAAAACATTTCTGTTTTCCTCGGAGTGCTCAAGCTGGGAATGCCTCTGAATAATCGTGACTGCTAGAGGCGCTTTCATATACATAACTTCCATCAAAGGCTACCCATCCAAAACTGACAGCTTGCATCACACACAAAACCTCACAGGCGGCATTCATGACCCCAGACAATGCTATCACCCACCCATATTCATTCACAGGACTTCTATAATGCCCCAAGACACCCACTCAAAGGTGCCCCAGCTCAACATCGGCAATAGAAAACAGCTTTGAGATACTTGTAAAAGGGTCGGGAGTAGATGCTCTTGAAGGGACGCTACTATATAATCCCACAAATAAAGAAATCAAATACAAGATGCAAGGTCTTGAGTCCCAAGCTCAAAGAAAACATAGATCTGGGCTATTCCACGTGGTCGACACAAGCACCAAAGACATGACGCTGCGTGGGAATCATTCCAACATCAGAACCTCCACCTTTGTCATGAAGATTCTCGCAGACGAGTTTGGAACCACGTCGAACATCAAGAGTTAAGTGAATCGACAAAGCATGGTATCTGGTGCGCCTACCTTTGGTGTAGAGCTTGAGTCGCTGTTGGACAGATGTGATGGCACTGAGAACTGAAAGTCGGTTCACTCGACTCTTGATGTTCGATGCGGTTCCAAACTCGTCTGCGAGCATCTTCGTCACTCGAGATATCTGATCCTTTGGTGGGATGATCAGAGAAATCATGCTTGTACCATTTCTACAAATGAAACAAAGCAAATTAACTCATTAAATAATCAATCCATCCATCCATTTTTTCAATCAAAAAATCAATCCATCCATCCATCCATCCATCCATCCATCAATTCATACATTCAATCCATTTCTAGAGTGTCACACTTTTCAGCTACTCAACGAAAAAGCATACCCCAATCCCACTCATCAATAACGATAATTAAAAAAAGGTATTCATGAAGTTTCAAATTAAAACACTGATGCGTCATGAGAAATATGATTAGCTCTCTATCTCCATGTCGCATATACCTTCTGCCATAATCTGTCTGCGTCTGGGGCAACCACGAGAATGGTAACCCCAAAATAAAGGCAACCACAAGTAGGGTAACAAAAATAAAGGCAACCAAAATAAGGGCATCCACAAGTAGGGTAACCAAAATACAGGTAACCACAAGTAGGGCAACCAAAACAATGGCAACCAAAAGTATGGCAATGACAATTGGTTATTTATTTAAAGTTTTACATGATTAACTAGTAGATGAAAGTAGGCTATATGCAGACTTTGTAGTCAGCTTTTCTCTTACCCTCTGGCTGCTTCCAAGCTTTTAATGAGCTTCTTAATCTTCCAGATTTCGACATTACGGTCGGCGCTGGTTTCACCATCACCAGAGGAAGCCATCTTTAACGAACCTCAAACCTAAGGCAAACATAAAAACAAACATTAGAACAGGCAATACTTTACTAATATGCAATAGACTTAAAATTCACTAGTTTCGTTTTTAGAAATACGAGAAAACCATATGCCCCAGAATGGCCGAATATTCAGCCGCAGAAGTACCACGTTATCGAATAATTTCCATCCATAAGAATTTAATCAAATTAAAACCAGGCTTACCATCAAATGTACCAATATCAAAGTACTAACAACAGAGGCCAATCATGATACAACTAGACTTACTGAAATTCAAAATGTACCTTAGGGAATATCCGATTTCTGCACCAAGCAGATGGTATAATCACGCATGCACGGCAGAACAATCCGTCCACGCCGCCGCCGACTGCTATTTCCGTGAATAAATTCAGCAGCTCTTCAACTATCCGGATCCGGATATTCCTTCCGCACTTTTTCTAAGAGTTTCAAGCTAAACACAGTCACATTTATGCTATTAAACCAAATTTACGCAACAATATTAATGGCGATTTCGCCGCACTCACGCAATGCGCAACGGAAAGGTTGTGTGAGTGCTAACACTCTTCATTTTCGGAAATCCCAAGATCTGTCCATAACAATCCCAAGTTTATCCAAAAGTGTATTAATGTATCACACTAATTCGGAAAGGTAAATGTTGTGATGAAATATGAGATTGGCTTTAACAATTACAGTTATTCACAAAACTTTCGAGCTATAAACTGGCAAAGAAAATATCAGTTTGCAGCATTTGATCAGCTTCTGTTACTATATCTAACATATTTTACACCGTATAGTCTAATTAATGGGCCTAGAGCAGCAATTCCCAACCTGTGGCCCGCGGGCCAAAAAGTGGCCCTCGACCTATCAAATATATCAAAAATACGCGTGCAAAAAATGAATATTCGACAGAATAATTATTTTCTATATAAGTTATTATATTGTGTTGACTTTTATAAGTAACATCAAATGTTTTATCCATATGTAATTTTATTTTATTCTAAAATAAAATCTGTTAACATTTAAAATAATTGTTTTTAACCATCAATCAAACAACAGAAAAAGCTTGATTATTTGTGAACCTGATTTGACATAGTCCCGGCCGTTGAATAAGCTTGCTTCTCTGACGTAGGTTTGTGGGCACTGATAAATTTTCGAAAATTTGCATTAGGTCTCGGCTTACATTTTGTACGCAGCCTTCGTCATTATGTTGTATCGCTTCAGTTGAGTTAGACTTTGTTCAGTCAGGAACATATTATAAAAACAAGTTGTATTGTACTGCAATGAATTTACAAATCACTATGTTTACAAGATGCATTAATTATAATAATTAAAGGTCCTTGAGGCAGAGCCACAGATCTCGAGCGAATCAATTCTGCTACAGTCTGAATGTCCGGTTAAGACCAGTCTGTTGAGTGTTGACCTGAGAGAAATCCCCAGATTGCTATTCAAAGTACCCACATCCCATGTCGATCTAAAAATCACAAGATCTTAGAAATGGTAGCGCTGGTTTGTATCAGCGCGTCAATGTATAATACGTCATCAATTCATGCGTACTATGTTTCCGACTTTGAAACCATAATAACGTTCTATATAATTTATTTCCAAATCAAGCATATTTCCTCAGCATCATCTAGCCCAATCAACAACAAAATCAAATCATTATTTTGCCTTCTCTTGCTACAAGTTGCTAGTTAATTATTATTGGGAGTGCTACGACTCAAAACCGGTCCATGTGAAATGGAAAAAATGTAGAGAGCAAAGATCGAAGCTTTACCTTTCGGATCGTTCTACTATCTCAAAGAATAATGGTACATTTCTCACCCCAGGAATCTTGGCTATATTAAAGGAGTGGTTACTCATCAAATTTCCGTGTAGGCCCCTACACATTTGACTCTTGAACATAAATGTCGACCCAATAAGATTTTGCTTTTATTTGAAAATATGATGTTTTAAACCTCCAATGGCAATTTTTTATTTTGCTGACAGCGTTACTTGTCAATTTATCAGCATAAACTAAAAGTTAATGAATCGGCCTCTTATGACATAAGATTCGAAAATTTCCTGCTCCCGATTATCGCCGAGATTGGTTACACGACGTTACATATATATATATATATATATAGGAACTAGCCGCTATAGTATCCAGTACTCAGGTCATATAATAGGTTTTTGACTTCTCAGTTATCACGTAGGCCAAACCTCGTGATGGAGGAACATCTTTGTAGAAAAGTCAGTCAATTCACAAAGAAACCTTCATTCTGCCCACGTCGACTGAAAAGTAAATAAAGGTAAAAGAAGCAAGTAGCAGTCACCTATAATACGACACAGTTCGATACTTTCATCCCTAGCTCCGTGAGTTGTAGACGGTTCAACCATTTCGTTCAACTCGTTTCTCTTCCACCCTGATAGCCTACTATCCCGCCATTCCTTCACAACCGCACGAAACTTTGCAAAGGGCTCCAAAAGTTGTTCCGCCTCTTTGGACAAACCCACTCCAGTAGCCTTATTATGACAAATCCCACGAACTTGCCAAAGCCTCCCCTCTTGGTCTTTCACTCAAAAGTGAAAATATATCTTTTCAAGGGACATACTCTCATTCGTCCTCTCTTGCCTCCAACCCCCTCGTCGTTTCATTTCTAAACACCATCCATCCTTGTAGTAGACCCTACGACTGACTGTCTGGATCTGGGTTTGGTTAATCACCATTGGATAAGCTGGTTCCCGCGACTTCGCTTTTGTGATCGCTGCATAAAAGTTCGCTTACTATCATTGGCGTCAGTCCACCCTGAGTGATGGAGGCAAATCCCCCGGTCGCAATTAAGTGTCAGGAATCAAATTATTTCCCCCTAAGACTGAAAAAATAGCCCCTACCTGAAAGTTGAGGCGTTTGCCTTCGGATCCTCTGTCTGAACGCCTCTGCATTACACTACAATATAGGTCTAGTATTTCATCCCATAAGCCTATGACATAACAATGGGTTTCAAGTGGTTCTGAAGACAATAGCAGTATGTTTTAGAACTTAGAACAACAGTTAGGCCTACTGTAGCATTGCTAGAACTTATGCCTTTGAATGCCTATCTTGAAACTGGTAAAACTCTGCTCTAAGTTCTTCGCACGTGCTTTGCTAACATAAAACGCCTCACGTGTTGTAAATTTGTAATACCGACGAAAAGAAGCAGTCCTTCAACACCTTTTTAAGGTTTGTCACAGCCCTATAAATATGCGCAGAATGACTGTGAAGCGGTAACCAAACGTTGTCTCTTTAGTAAATGTCGTCCTTCGTCAATAATGCTTAGTGTCAATCTCAGCTAGTCGTGTGTTGAAATCGTAATGTCCAAACTTTTAAAGCGCCACTTGAAAGCCAAGCGCTGGGCACAAGCTTATTCACGAGTGCTGATTCAATTAATTTCTCTGTCAAGGTAATTTGCAATGGATTTTAGGTTACCCATCAGTTCCAAGCCTGCAGACAGCTAGAGGAAGGACGTCGTCGACGACGCTCATGGTAATTTATTATTTTTTTTCTGGCTTGTACATTGTCGTTAATTAAACAACAACTAAGCAGCTATCAAAAATGTACATATGCTGTATAATAATTAACGGTGTGAACTATTGTCATTTCAACGACCTTTGTACCCAAAAGATATCGTTTGACTTTGAACACATTACTCATTGGAGATAAAATAATGTGGGTTATGTAAGGTCGATGCATCCCGGTTCCTCAAGCCAGCCTTGAAGTTAGCAGGGATGTGGTCTCGAGACCGCGGTCTTGGTCTCGAGACCTTCTGAGACCGGGAAACTGCGGTTTGGTCTTGGACCATCGGTCTTGGCTTCAGTCTTGTCTCGATCGAATGCGTCGGTCTTAATTGGTCTTGGTCTTAAAGGAAGTAAGGAACAGTCTTGGGATTGGTCTCCGTCTTAAATTAGCGTTTTTGGTTATTTGCCGTATCAGAGCAATTTGTCGGTTATTTTTCGATTAGGCCTATTAGAGACACCAGATGTTTAGGCTTTATGCGATTGTTATCGATTTATGGCGCGCTGAGTTGCGATTACAAATACGATTACAATATCCAGCAGAACAGTGTGCTAAGAAAGAGAATCAGCCAGTGGCTGATAAGCAATTTGCAAATGATATAAATAGTCGCCTTTATCGCAGCAGATTCTACCTCTGTGCGCACGTGCGATAAATATTATATGTAGCAGGACGTGCTATCTAGACCAAAGGATAGTGACCGTCGAAACACAATAATCAGATAAGACGGCATTGAGAGGCAAAACAGTATTATTTTAAAGATTCGCACCTGAATTGAACATTCAGGCCACAGGCCTATATATGCTGTAGCCCTTTGATCGTAGGCCCTACATTTTGACGCATTATGCATTCCTACAACTTTTGCAAGAATCGATGGAGCGCACGGCGGCGCATTGGTGAGTGAAACACGAACGTAATTATAGTGCCTCTCATAATCAGAGGCGCTCACGACTCAACACAAAGCTAGGCGGAGAACAGGAAAGTCTTAAGGCGCTTGCGGAAGTCGACAGAGGTAAGAGAGACCAGCTTTTCCCGAACAGCAAGGGGGAGGCTGTCACAGCTGGTGGGACCCATATAGGCGATGCTCCTGGATTGGGCTGTGGCAGAGAATGTACGCCGTATGCTCCCCACGTTTCCAACTCCTGTAAACACAAATAAACTAAAACAGAATTGGGTTTATTTTTCGTCAGGCGGAAAAATTAATAATTATAGTTTGAACTTCGACCTTAAAGCCGATTAAACTTATCAATATTTCGGCCTATCAAACCTTTAAACGTGTACGCCTATTTGCCTAAGACACTCAGGCCTAAGAGCCCTGAGGACAAAATCTCAGGTTCAAAGAATTAACTGATTGTGAGTTGTAAGTGTAGGTGTAGTTGAAATTAATGTGGCCACATTACCTGGTCATAAGATGCAGTAAAGCAAGATGTATGTGATGAAGTAAGTGTCTCATGTCTCTTATAAGCGTCCGGTAAAGGCAAATCAAGACTGTTTAAATGGATCAAAATAATGAAAATTGATAAATCACAGAAACAAAGATGAATTAATTGACTTCCTTGGTCAATCTAAACGACTTGGGGTCATGCTATAAAACACTATTTATAAAATGATTTAAGTCCAATGACATTTTATTAATAATTTAGATTTCTAATTGGCAGCCAAAATGTTTACTTAGGAAGCCATCTCACGTGGCGTATAACAAATAAGCCTCCTTGCACGAATGACCGAAATTTAATTATGCCTGCCAATTTATCAACTGCAGCTAATTACTCTAATCTATTAACTACGTGTTTTGCTAATTCAAATTCTAAATAATCAGTTAATTTTTATTCTAATCGTTGACAACTCAACTAATCCTCACTATCAGCGCCTTCTCTGGCATACGAGTTGCTGAAACACCTCTAATTTACTTCTAATCGAAGTTATAAGAAACATTTATGAAGTTCCTATGTAATTCACGTTGCTAACAGGCAATAACCCACAATGAGTGAAACGCATTAAAAGCTCGCCGTCATCGATGGGTTAAACAATTACCGGTCACAACTGAGTATCCTGCAGTCTAGTTCAGGTTCGTAGCAAGGCAAGAGCATTCGAACCCTAATGGAAGAAGATATTCTTACCAGCATGAGCCACATGTATAAGAGCAAGACTATATACGTACCATCCTCCTAAACCACATCCTACTCGATAGACTCGAACAAAAGTTGGAGTTTGTGGCTCTCGAGGACAAGAACGCCTTGGTCGTACTTGGAGGCGATTTCAACAGGCTAGACAAACTAGTAGAGATCTAGGAAAGACCAGGCCTTATTCCAGTAGTAGGCCTACATACACCAATAACAGCAAATGATACTCTAGACCGTGTCTTTGCATCGGAACCATGCATGCTAACCGATCAATTGGAATCCAGATGATTACAATTATTATCAAAATTAAAAGCAACAATAACCTTTTGTTTCTTGTGCAAGGCTCACGAACGAACGCTTTGATGATAAGAAATTCATACGGAACGTTTTTCTGCAAATTACTCAGTCAAAGTGATTATTTTCTGCACATAATTTATTTTCGGTTACGCTATTTCGACATTCTTAGTCTCGAAATGCCAAGACTGCCTTCATTTCATATCATTGTCATTTACGCTGCAATATCGCCTCATATAGGCCTATGCGAACCAGAAGCGTTTGTTTTTGCCTAAATCGTGAAAAGATATTGCGATCGCTATCGTACAATTAGGTAGCTTCTGTTTAACGACACTGTGTCATGACCAAGATTAGTAGCTTTGCCCTCGTTCTTTATCAAGGCTTGGGGCTGACACCGCCAGAGTACTTGCAGTGGCGAAGTTGCCATTCGGTTTTGTGCATTAAGTACCCAATTGTTGGCAGACCACTTTATTTGTAGGGCAAACGGCACACTTAAAAGAGGTGGATAATTAGTTTAAATCGAGCAAAACATATATTATGATCGCCGATGGAACACTTATAGTCAAAGCAACGAATAGTCTACAGTTTCACTTCAACAATTTGTCACGGCTGATTGTTCAGAGATAATAACTTACTTACTTACCTAAACTTAGTACCTTCTGCTTCTCTTTTAGCATTGGTCAATAATAGTTCTCCATCCCGCACGATCCTTAGCAGTCTCTTCCACTGAAATACTAAGGTGAACTGAAATCCCGGGCGGAGCAGGATATAGTACATCTAATAATATAATTCTAACCCATTGCCCAAATGTCAAACTCTTCCTGTGGCCAAACAGCCTAACAAATACCGTCACCTCTACAAAGTGGCCAAATATCGTTTCCTCAACAACATTTCAAGAACCTTCCTCTCAAATAGCTTGCCAGACACGAAACAATACAATTTGAGAGAAGTAAAGAAAATAAATGAAAGAAGCTCCCATAAAATGATCTGAAATACAGTTATTCTTCATAGACGTCAAGGGTCACTTCGATCCTCTGTATTAAGATGCTCATGATTAGTGTCTTTTGTCAAGAGGTGATAAATGTTCAGAATAATTAAACACCTCTTTTATCTTCTATGTTCACTTTATAAGAACTTCTGAATTATGGCAGTTCTGAATTATGGTTGGGCTCACTGTGTCAACAAGCTTCATCGTAACTGCAGTAAACATTTTTAATCATTGCGCAAAGGCCTACGTCACTGGTAATAGTATATAAGAGTCTCAAGCCGATAAAATATAATCATCTTTGTTAAAGCACATTATCGTTAGGTAGCAACAAACCAACTAGTGCTAGGGGCCTACATAATATCATGCATCAGAAGCAGATGGTGTTAGTTGGAGTTTAACAACACCGTGTGATAATATACATCGTTAGCGTCGCCTTCATCCAATATCCAGGCCTGAGATTAGCACTGCCATATAGTGCAAGTGGCGGAGTTTCAAGTGAAGCAGAAGAGCGTGCCTGTATTAATCAGGTCCTGAAGTATACCTTTGCCAAACAGTGAGGGCTTCTCGGAATAATTAAACACCTGTTTTACACTTCGTATTCGACTTATAAGTAAAATTTATCCGCGCTAGACCAAAAACCAACTGGTACAACGCCTAGGGTTAATGATGATGATGATATACCAATACGCTGCAAAGACAAGCCAATCCCTGGCGAAACTCCTCCAATACACGACCTCAGGCAGCGCAAGTCCCAAAATTGATAAGGAGGAGGGCGGCGCAAAATATCTTCGCTACCACAATATCGTTAACTTGAAACTAATACCACTACGTCAAGCAACTCAGGCACTCCCTGCACTCTGGAAATTTGAGTCGCAGTCCTAGATAAGGGAGGAGGTTGACCCATATGGTCTCAGCGTCGATAAACTGAAACTTCTACGACTACATGCCTAACCGAAAATGAGAACTGCTCAGAGTAATGATTTTTGTCGACTTCACCGACAAAGCAGCTGTGAGATGTCGTCAGATGTTAATATTATAATACAAACTTAAACTTTAGACACCTTGTTAACGTGGGTAACCGACGTAATAACAATCACTCCGTAAAACATGTCTTAACTCCACCACTGGTAGTGCTCGGCCAGTGCCAGTCCCAAGCCTTGGTAAAGGAGGAGGGAGACGCTAATGATCTTTGTTATCACACAGTGTCGTTAAACTGCAACTACCTACCTGTCTTACGTGTAGAATTATGTTTCAGTGATCACAGATATGATAATATAATTATAGATTTAATGCCTCTACTGATTTCGCTCTGGCAATGTCAGTCCCAAGCCTGGTTACAGTGGGAGGGCGACGCCAATTATCTTTGTTATTGCAGAGTCGTTAAACTCAAATTGCCGCTCCAAATATAACTGCATTACTGTTAAACTAAGCGACCACTCGCAATCTGATAGGGCCAGTCCCAAGGGTAAATAAAGGAGAGGGTGAAGCTTATGATCATTGTTATCACACAGAGTGTCATTAAACTGAATCCACCACAGCTGTCTTATTTTCTGTACGTTTCAAAGATGTTTCTGCTGAACATATTCTCCGTGGTCGTCGTCGTCGTTGAAGGCCGTTGTTGCCACAAGATGTCGCTGGACCCTTCATCAATGCGTCCATTCGCTGGACAGTTACACTTTGCTACGCATAGCGCGTAACATAACAGGGCTGAACTGTACACACTTAGTGTTGGCGGTTTCTGATCACTGTTGTAGGCAAGGGTGGTTGGGTCTGGAAGCGTATCGCACTATGATACAATACAAACTTCGATTTTAGACACCTTTTAAACGTAGTCGACCGACGCTTGATATACCCCGTCTGGCAGCGATCATTAGTGCACGTAACGTCACATAAATTAATATTGAACATAGACGAAGCCGAAAATCATTGCACATGTTGGACTTAAACAAGGTTCAGGATAATTAAGAGAGAAGTACTTGCTCTGTGACCCTAATACAGTAACCGTATCAATCCAATACTCGGTACGTTACACGAGAACGGCTCCAGCCATAATGCACCACAAGTAGTTTCAGTTTAACAATATAATGTGAAATGACAATGACCATTAGCATCGCCCTCCTCCTTCCTTTGCCCAGGCCTGGGACTTGCGCTGTCTGAGTACAAGCGGTGGAAGAGTTGCCAATCGGTTTTATACCATGGTCCTTTTTTATTGTGCCATTGGTGGCAGCATAAGTTTAACGAAACTGTGTGATAACATAGGCCATTGGCGTCGCCCTGCACCCTTATCAATGCTTGGAACTGGCACTGCTGGACTGCAACCAGTGGAGGTGCTAATATTGAGCCATTTTGGTGGATAACTGATTATAATGGCATGTACTTATGCCTTTGTGGGAGACAAGTTTACTTACAGGCGAATAGTACACTTAACAGAGGTGTGTAATTAGTTTGAACAGAGTGCAAGAAAACTTGGCAGAGTTTCACAAACGGATATCGTGTCCTATTATTGCACCTAACTGCAATGCGAGTAGGAAGAAAGTACAGCGACGGTAGGCCTATGAGAGACCATGCAGTATAATTGTGTCTGGTGTTATCAGAGATGATTAGCGTAGACCTGATAGTCTACAACGGAATTAGCCTTAGCTAATGAATATCGATCTTATCAATGGTTGCTTCTGGTGAAGAGAAATCAAAGGTCTGAGCGATCTCGAACACCTTATTAAGATCAGGAGCCAAAGGGTCGATTTATTTAACTGAGATCAAGAAACTGAGAAACTAGAACGACAGTTTTGTAGGGTTACCGACCGAGAGAAGACTACGCTAACAGGTCAAATATGTCAGGTGAGTTTAAACTGCACATCGTTAAGTTAGGGATACTAAACCGGACGGTGAGCGATTAATGCCATTGTTGACGATAACTCATTGATGACGTAAATAAGGAATAATTTATGTAGCGACAGTATGAGTTTGACGCTGCTAATTGCTTGGTGAAGTGATAGCTCTATTCTGCGCTGTGACAATTTGTTAGTAATAGAACATGCCCGAGGCATGCGCCATGGTTAGTTGCAGTTTGACGACACGGTGTGATAACAACCATCATTGGCGTCGCCCCTCCTTTGTTGAGGCTTGGACAGGCACTTCCAGAGTGCAGACAGTTGAGGATTTTGACGGAGAGTATCATACAAAATATGACGTCAATGCAACCATGTGACATAAATATTTCACTGGAAGAACTCAATTAAAGGTGTGCAAGTGGAACCACTTACTATAATGCACCAATGCAAATATAAATTTTTCTCTAGCAACCGCATGGCGTCGACCCTGCTAAATTTTCAAAGGGTTGCTCGGGTGGGAGCCTTTACCGTAGGCTCTCAAGTGGCGCTAAACAAATGACTTGTAGCATCACACTACATCAGCATCGTCCACCGCTATCATGATTATTATCCATCATTATTATCATACTGGTGGTAATTGCTGTTTAACGACACTATTTGATAACACAGATCATTATCGTCGTCCTCTTCCTTAGGCCAGCCTTTTCACTGGTATTGCTGGACTTCAAGCAATGGAGGAGTTATGATAATAACAAAATAGTTGTAAAATGAGGGAAATTTAACTGGACGGTGAGAGATTAATGTTATTGCTGACGACTCGTGGATGTTGACACAAATAAACGTAAATTTATATATCGACCGTATATCTTTAGCGCTGCTTACTTTTCGTTGAAATGCTCGGTTAAGCTATGGTTCTATTCTGCGGTATGGATGGTGGGTGTTTCATCTGACTTATGCTCAAAATATGTGAAATAAATATTACATTAGAAGAGCTCGATTTTAAAGTGTGCAAGATGTGCCTAATACATTAACTGTAAAATTTAAAAAAAAACAATAGACATAGCGACAAGGGGTCATAAGGCACATATGCGAAACGTGGCTTAAGCAATATTGATGATGAACCTATTTATTCGTTACAATGATTAATACAAGGTCGATACTCCCTTCCAGCTCGGGAACGCTCTCAGAAATGCACTCATCTTAACTCATTGTAAAAATGGCGACAACAAGTGAGAAGGAGTAGATAACGATGATTATAATGCTGAAGATGCTGATGCTGCTGCTAATGATGACTGTGATGATGATGATGATGATGATGATGAAGATAACAAAGTTTTATGATTTGCTTAGGATTAATAAAGCCGAAGAACTACGATTGGAAGGATTCCAACCTAGCCTTATTCGGTTCTGACGTTGAGAAACTTATCAAAAGTTAGTACGGTACAATCAAAAATTCGTCTAAATGACATTTAAATCGTTTAAAGGTGACAATCAATGTTTGAATTGTCAATGCTCGTCGTTTGAACTATTGGGAGACATACAGGTCAACTCTAGATACAGTAATCACCAACGTCAAAATCCTGTTTTAGACACCTCTAAATCACTTTCTTGACCCATCTAAGATATGCTAAACACGCTTGATGTTCAAATCGGCGACAGCATGCATAACCAAAATATCTCAAACTTTATTACGATAACCTGTTCAATTTAATTCGGCCAGACCAAGCATCGTTACCCACGGACTTGTTCATACAGTTTCCCGTGAGCTCCTTTTAACCATAGATATTACATTCAACACCGTACAAGGATTACAAAATAGTTTGCCGTCAGAGCCATGAATCCCGTGTAAAAAAATCCAGGTTAATCTCCTTACATTGTGGAACATATCGCTGGTGTACAGCTTTCCCGGGTCTTAGCTCTCCCTCAAGAAGTCTAATCCGAGTCGCTTCCAGCAGTCAATACAAATTGGATACGGCAATTTGTAAACTAAAGAACGATATAGATCTGGCCTTAATTTGATTTATTTTAATTTCAATGAATTCTTTATTTAAAATGACAATGAATGACTGCTGTTAGACCTACTCATCAACCACAACTATTTCAACATTGCTTAAAAAATAATTGTTGTAGGCCTAAGTTAGTAGTGATGATTAACAGTTTCTCACATTTTCATCCGCTCTGTTATCCCATCGTCACCATACTAAAGGCAGGATCACAGCGCCCTTGGGTTGCCAGGCAGCTGTAGGCCTACCATGCCGGTTGGGTGAGCCCCGTCCGTTTCCGCCGTTACTCTCTGTTTTATAACAACTTCTAAAAAGTATGCTTACTCGACCAGAGCGCGTTCTCATCATCCAAATATTTAAATTCAATAGCTTTTGCGTTTTAGAAAAATGCAGCCTTCGTTTATAACCAATTAAACACCTCAAAATCGGAATCATCCAGTCATTAAAAATAAAATTTTAAAACTGCTTTATGATTTTATTTTAATATGACTTTTTTAAATATTATAATAAGCTGTAAGTGCTGTAATATGCCAAGAAAATTTCTGTCGGCTGCAACGGCCTCTGTTGTCAAAAGCGGTCGTTAAACTATCGGATCCATGCTTTATGATTAGCATGACTAACCCAAACAAGGTCGATATGCATGTTACCTTTTAAACGCTACAATTAGGATATTTTGTCTAATGATCTATAAGATCTATGTTGAATGGACTACAAATTAACTACAAATGAATACCGTGTTTAAGATGTGCAGAGGCGGTGTCACACGTTTCTGTTTGGAAGTGGGAAAAATTTCTTGGAGAGACATGGGTCCGTCATTAAGGAGCGTGACGTCGTCTGCATGAAGTAAATCGCTGTTGATTGTACAAACTGATGTAAAAGCCACATACATAGATAAACTAATGTTCCTTTCATGTCTCGCCATTACTCTAAGTGCATAATAATTATTATGCCACCTAGATACAATGTGTTGTAATTATAGTATATTATGTGTTTATATGAAATTATGTTAAGCTCATCTGTCATCTCATATGTCAAGATCTGAAAAAGACCATCTTACACTCAACCTTAAGTTTTTTATCCAAGTGACGTTAGCATATTATGATTCCTTTATGTTATAACGCCTCCTGCGCAGCGGCAAATTTGAGAACTAATTAAACTAATTTCTGCCAACGTCAACGACCATTGTTGATGAAAAAATGCGTTAAAATCTGGATCCCGTTCTTATGGCCGTAGTTGGCCTGCGCCTAAAGTTTAGCAAAGTAAAAGGAAGTTAAGAAGTATCTTCTTTAATAGTAAACTTCTACTCGCACTTTGTGTAGTTGTGTTTGACTCGTTAATAAGCACTTCTCACAGCATAAGACGTTCAGAAGCGTGAATTCCCAGTGCTGGATACCATTAGAGAAAAGGAAGGGCTTAGAGTGAGAAAATGCGCCTTATATGCTATCAGAGAAGATAATAGAGCGTAGATAAGGTTTACTGACATCGAAAAAACACAGTAGTGTTTGGCACATAAAGCTATTGGCTGGGAGGATTATTCAGTCATGGACACGTATATACGGTGAGAGTAGTGGGTTAGTTTGATTGAGGGTGTTTGTTGATGCGTGACGAGTCCCGCGTTCGTCAGGGCAACCCCAATGAGGCGAATATTGGCTTTGTCACATAAGCGATGGACAGCTGAGTAATTTCCAGACGCCTGGTCGTCCTTGGATTGCCAGCTGTTACATTAACCTCCATCGGTTGGATGATCTTTCAATTCATCGCTCATGTGGTTGACTTGTTTAGAGGAATCGGCCACCAAGGAGCCAGCCTGGAAGGATGCAGGAAGGAAGGTCGGACTCCAGATCTGGCGCATTGTGGTCAGTATTACTCGTAATTATTGCAAGTAAATAGATAGGTAAGAAAGTCTATCATAGTGATGAAAATGATGGTGATAATAATAATAATAATAATAATAATAATAATAATAATAATAATAATAATAATAATAATAATGATAATAATAAAGAAAACAACAACGACAATTTGAATGCTAAAAACAATAATAATAATAATAATAATAATAATAATAATAATAATAATAATAATAATAATGGTGATGATGATGATGATGATGATGATGATGATGATGATGATGATGATGATGATGATGATGACGACAACGACAACGACGACGACGATGATGATGAAGATGACGACGACGACGACGATGATGATAATAATAATAATAAAATAATAATAATAATAATAATTCATCAGTATTCAAGTCCTGCGGTGATTCTGATGCACTCGGAGTAAAAAGATTATAAGTCTGATATCCTGTTAGAGTCGTAGTAAATGGACACCCTTTATAAGGTTTCATATGACTCTATTTAAAGTATTATCGGTAAAAGCCTACGTCTCTTTCCCACTAGAAATATCCAGAATATAACTGCTTGGTAAGAAAATAAGAATATGACCGCATGGCTACACCTTTTAATCCAGGCACTCGAACTTAGAAACTATTGACACCCATTGCTATAGCGGCTTCCGTCATTAATTGCTTAAACCAATTTTATGAATACATCTATTACAGCGAAAAATTTACGTTTAGAGTGTCGCTTATTTATAGAATCTCGTGTCTGCTTCATTTCTGTCTAGGATTTTGTTGTTACAAGCTGGAAGAAGCAGGACTATGGAAGGTTCTTCAACGGCGATTCCTACATCATTCTAAATGCTAGTATCAAGTGCAATGGAATATGGAGTTTTGACGTTGACACATGGCCTCCTGGTCTACGAATTAAGAATTGCTTATTAATGTCTTTTGCTCTCAGTCAGTTTGTCACCTTGTTATATTTGTTAAATTATTCCACCAGCAGACAGACAGACAGACACATACAGACAGACAGACACACATACAGACAGACAGACAGACACACAGACACACAGACAGACACACATACAGACAGACAGACACACACACAGACACACAGACACACACACAGACAGACAGACACCTCGTTGATGGTATATTGCAATGTACGATAGGATGATGACCTAATGACGCAGAATAAAATGACCAAATATGACATGAATGAAAAAATGACATGACATTACAGCAAAAATTACTTAAAATGAAGTCAAAAAGATAGCATAACATTGTAGACGACTTAGCAAAATGATCCAACAAAGCATAGAATGGAACAGCGTTACTGTGAGCTTCAACAGAAGGAATTGCTATCAACGTACTGGACCATCACAGGTTAAGTCACCCATCTCCTCACCCTCTACCCTTACATTTGCACCTCACCCAAAGGGTTTCGTCCGCTCCTGAACCAAAGGGGTGCGTAGTGGGCACATCCCCCATATAAATTCTATATTAAAGCATCTTATCCAGAACACAGATAGGATTTCTTCTGAATCTCTGAGTGACTGGACTTGAAACTGCTTTCGAAGAACCGAGCGATTTGTTGTCTTTCTCTGCAGACCTACAATCCATCACCAGACAGCGACGAACTCGCCTTCGACGTACACTTCTGGATTGGCAGCAGAAGCACCCAGGTAAAACGAAACTGAAACCATTAATTGGTAGCATAAGCACTCAGAAAAAACGAAACAGAAACCATGGATTGGAAGTAGAAACACTCAGGTAAAATGAAACCGAAACTATAGAAGCCGTATAATAATAATAATAATAATAATAATAATAGTAATAATAATAATAATAATAATAATAATAATAATAATAGTAATAGTAATAGTAGTAGTATTAATAATAATAATAATAATAGGGTGGCGAACCTCAAAACTCAGAAATGCGCCGAGCTAGCCACCAGGTACGTCTTCACACCGGTGGCTATCGAAACCTTTGGCCCCATCAATTCCGAAGGCCAAAACTTCCTTTCAGAACTGGGACACAGACTGAGCGCCGTCACTGGGGAGCAGAGGGAGACGACTTTCCTCTACCAGCGCATCTCGATGACTATTCAACGCTACAACGCAGTTGCTTTCAAGGGAAGTTTCGCTGCTCATGAGTCCAACGAGCAGGGCTACTCCGGACGACATCGCCATTAATTAACATTGAAGACCATAATAATAATAATAATAATAATAATAATAATAATAATAATAATAATAATAATAATAATAATAATAATTATTATTATTATTATTATTATTATTATTATTATAATAATAATAATAATAATAATAATTATTATTATTATTATTATTATTATTCGGCGAAGCAGCCGAACGCGCAGCTAAGACGAAGAGGGCCAAGTATTCCACCATAACCAACACCCACGACTTCGTAGCCCTCTCCTTGGAATCCGGCGGCGCTTGGAACAGTGAAGGACTGGAGTTCATCTCAGAGTTGGGTAGTCGAACGAGTGCTGCAACCCACGATCCAATGAAGATGTCATTTCTGTTCCAACGTATCTCGGTTGCCCTTCAGTGTGGGAACGCCGCCTGCCTCTTCGGGACATTGCCAACACTCACTTAGCTCATCATGGGCGATAACATAATAATAATAATAATAACCATAATAATAATAATAATTATTATTATTATTAGTCACATAATAATAATAATAATAGTAATAATAATAATAATAATAATAATAATAATAATAATAATAATAATAATAATAAAACCCATGCCTCAGATGGCACGATGCACCGGCACGGCCCTCGAACCGCCCCTTGTCCAGGTTCCGACCAGCCACCGGCGGACGGCCCTTTAAAGCATAATACCACAAGACAGTCGTCTTCTACCACTAGCGTGCAGATCTCTTACTCACGGGAGCTGTCGACGGACGTTGGGCCGATCGCTTCTCAGCTCTCACATCCTGTTTCACCCGGTCTTCTGATTAAGAGAATCCCAAAAGCAGCAAGGCCATCTTGTGCTGCTCTCCTGGCCGATATAATCCAAGCAATTGTAAGAGAACCAAATTGCGTTGCAAAATGGTTCGATTTGCTGGCCTTCGGTGGAACTGTACTAGTGAAGCTAAGAAGAGGTGGACGAAAGCACAACATGACCAAGATGATTTTGTCCCGCATTACCGAATGGGGACTGCAGGGACCAGACCAGTCGACTAACGATGAATTGCCACTGACGTCAAGTCGTAAGCTCAAGTCCGCTAAATGCGACCACGCCAGATATTTAGCCTCAACAGTTGCAAGCAAGCTGGAAGAAGGCAATTTCAAGGCAGCCATCCGTCTCATCTGCAGCGAGGATAAACCGGCACTGGACACACCTGAAACTCTGGCCGCGCTTAAGAAAAAGCACCCGCCTGCACCAGTGGACAGGAGAACACCGTGTGATCCAGACAGTTCGGATCGCTTCATCCCGCTTCAAGTTTCTAAAGAAGATGTCGCTAGGGCAATCTCCTCTTTCCCTGCGGGTTCGGCTGGTGGTCCAGATGGCATTACTCCACAACACTTAAAGGATCTGATGGCCTATGGAGTAGATGACAACATCGGGCAACATCTATCTGACCTTGTCAATCTGCTCCTAAAGGGAGGTCTATCCAAAGAGGTGAATGAGGTCATCTATGGGGCAAACCTTTTAGCCCTGAGCAAGAAGGACGGAGGCATGAGACCGATCGCCGTGGGCTACACATGGCGTCGTCTGGCGGCAAAGTGCGCTAATTCGCATGCGGTAACAAGGCTGTCTCAACTGCTCGCCCCCATTCAGCTTGGGGTAGGCATTCCAGGAGGCGCTGAGGCAGCTGTCCATGCGACACGTCGCTGGATTTCCACAATGCCTGAGGACAGCGTCCTAGTGAAGCTCGACTTCGCCAATGCCTTTAACACTCTGCGCAGAGATTGTCTTCTAGAGGCAGTCGCTAGAGAGATCCCAGAGCTCTACCACTTTGCTCACGCAGCCTATTCAAACCGTCCACTGTTGCGCTATGGTTCAAACACAATTCGATCCGAAGAAGGAACGCAGCAAGGCGATCCTTTGGGACCTCTGGAATTCTGTCTTGTGCTGCAACCGATTCTGATGAAGCTTCGTTCGGATCTGCGTATCGGATATCTGGATGACCTGACATTGGGAGGTAACAAGGAAACAGTGGCCGACGACGTTCAATTAATCGAGCAGGAATCAAAGAATCTGGGATTGCTATTGAACCGCAGCAAATGCGAAATCGCGTGTCACAACACCCAGATGCCGAACAATGACCCTGCGTTCCAAGAGTTCACGAGCATAGCCCTCGAGGACATGACCTTGTTGGGTGCACCTCTAATTTCAGGTCCAGCTGTGAACATGGTCGTCAATTCAAAGGCCAATGACCTCGAGAGGGCAATCGGAAGATTGTCCTTGCTTTATACACATGACGCTCTGGTTCTGCTGAGAAACAGTCTAAGTGTACCGAAGCTCTTGTACAGTCTGCGCACAGCCGTCTGCGCTGATTGCCCGGGCTTGGCTCGGTTTGATCAACTGCTGAGAGAAGGACTGTCAACCATTTTAAATGTGGACCTTGACGATGACCGCTGGCTCCAGGCTTCTTTGCCGGTGAGAGATGGTGGTCTGGGAGTTCGTTGTGCATCTACGCTGGCACTTTCTGCCTTTCTGGCTTCTGCTGCTAGTACAAGCGAACTCCAGGCATGCATCCTACCAACAGAGTCTGATGAGGAACCATATGAACTTGCGAGTTCAGCACTCAACGCTTGGAAGACCCTGACAGATGCAGAACCACCAACAGGAGCAGCAAGTTATCGCCAGAAAGAATGGGACCTCCGATTCACAGACAAGGCATGGAAAGGTCTGCTAGATTCCAATAACAATCCATGCGACCGTGCTCGCCTGCTGGCCTCACGAGCACCTCATTCTGGAGACTGGATGCTAGCGCCCCCTGTGACTGCCCTAGGCCTGCGCCTCTCAAACGAGGATGTACGACTGGCAGCCGGGTTGAGGCTAGGAACGACGCTCTGCGAGCCACATTTGTGTCACCAATGTCAAGAGAGCGTCGACGCAAAAGGGCTCCATGGACTAATTTGTAGAAGAGGCAGCGGAAAACATCAACGACACAGCATGTTGAACGATGTCATCTGGAGAGCTCTTGGCAGGGCGAAGATTCCAGCGCAAAAGGAACCTCTCGGCTTGCTAAGAGAAGATGGAAAGCGACCGGACGGCGTCACGCTCATTCCTTGGACACGTGGTCGATGTCTGGCATGGGATGTGACAGTGCCCGACACCTACGCCAAGTCACATCTTGTCGACACATCTATCAGAGCTGGCGAAGCAGCCGAACGCGCAGCTAAGACGAAGAGGGCCAAGTATTCCACCATAACCAACACCCACGACTTCGTAGCCCTCTCCTTGGAATCCGGCGGCGCTTGGAGCAGTGAAGGACTGGAGTTCATCTCAGAGTTGGGTAGTCGAACGAGTGCTGCAACCCACGATCCAATGGAGACGTCATTTCTGTTCCAACGTATCTCAGTTGTTCTTCAGCGTGGGAACGCAGTCTGCCTCTTCGGGACATTGCCAACACTCCATTAGCTCATCATGGGCGATAACAGCATAATGTGAAACATATATAATAATAATAATAATAATGATAATAATAATAATAATAATAATAATAATAATAATAATGATAATAATAATAATGATAATAATAAGTATGATGATGTTGGCTGCGCCAGGATGAGTATGGAACGGCAGCCTACAAAACAGTGGAGCTCGATACATACCTCGATGGTCGACCTGTTCAACATCGAGAGGTCGAAGGTTTCGAATCTGATCTCTTCCGAAGCTACTTTCCCAAAGGACTGACGTATGTGAAACTGCCTAAAACAGATCGCTTTACCAATGGTTTCTATATCCCTATGATTTTCATCGCAATCGCAGTAAAGAAAGAGAGAGAGAGAGAGAGAGAGAGAGAGAGATGCCGTTCCTAGGACACCTTTTTAAACGCTTTATCTGTACTATATAAGTACTATATAAGTCAAACGTTTACGCTTCATTTAAAAAAACTGTGAGTGCTGTAATATGCCCAGCAAATTTTTGTCGACGGCAACGACCTCTGTTGTCATAAGCTGTCGTTAAACCCTAGATCCATCCATCCTTCATTTATAGGCTAACTGACCATACCACCAAATTTACTGAATTGTCATCAATAATCATGTAGCATGTGGGCTATGAACCATAAGATATCTTTACGCAATGGACACTATAAAAACCTTTCGTCTGCTATGCTTCTTTCATCTCTACTTTAGCTCTTCACATACTTAATGGGACGTCTGGTTTTAGCATAATGGAGGGCGGTGCTGATACCGGTTTCAACCACGTGCAACCGACCAAATACGAACCGCGTCTGTTCCACTTCAGTGGAACCAGAAAGAACATTGTAGTACGCGAGGTAATTAAAGTCTAAATAAAGACCAATTTGATTAATGAATTGATTGCTTCTAAGTTATTATGTCATAAATATGTTTATGTGATGGCTTGCCTGCTATGCATTGACTACAACGCTTTCAACGACTTCATAGCATTTGTTGAGAACTTTTAAAAGGTGTCTAACGACATTGAACCTAGGAAATACCTAAACTGCTTGCAGTCTACCAGTGCCAGTCCCAAGCCTGGATAAAGGAGGAGGGCGACGCTAATGAACTATGCTATCACACAGTGTTGTTAAACTGCAGCAAGCCTGACCTGTACTTAGGAGACATTAAATTCGGACAATTTGCTCACCCATAATTGTGTGTGAAGAAGGCAACGGGAAACCATGTCACTCGTCTCATCCTCAGACGGCGGACGTTAAAGCCAAATGGACCTGCCATTGAATAGAGAACTCACTAGAACCATAATTTAATATAGAATGACTCATTATTGAAATCGGTTTCTATTTCTTGCCTGGCAATCAGTTCTTCTGTGAATATATACTTCGTTTTAAAAAACGCTCAGGAACTGGTAATATGATTTTCTATTATATCTTTGCGATCGCTAACTGCAAACTTCTAAAGCGCCATGCCAAGCTAAGCGACGAGTCCCAAATAATACACGATCGCTGCGCCATGTTATAAGATGGATCGGCCAGAGGTTGTAGGCCTACATTGTTGATTCAAGGTTTTTATAGCGCTCTATGAACGTTCAATTGTACAGGTTCCAAGAAATAGAGCGCGACTCGTGTCTGACGACGTCTTCATTCTGGATCTGGGACTCAAGATGTACCAGTGGAACGGAAGTGGATCAAACAAGGATGAGAGATTCAAGGTATTGCCTTCCTCCATAGCCCTTACGTTGTGTTAGTAGCAGGCGACTTTAAGCGCCATTGTGGCCAAAGGAAGTTGCTACACATTGGTTACTATTACTACTTCAACCCTTGCTATTCACCCTTTCCCTTACCTTCCACCATTGCCCTTGCTATTCACCCTTTCCTTGCCTTCCACCATTGCCCTTGCTATTCACCCTTTCCCTTGCCTTCCACCATTGCCCTTGCTATTCACCCTTTCCCTTGCTTTCCACCATTGCCCTTGCTATTCACCCTTTCCCTTGCCTTCCACCATTGCCCTTGCTATTCACCCTTTCCCTTGCCTTCCACCATTGCCCTTGCTATTCACCCTTTCCCCTGCCTTCCACCATTGCCCTTGCTATTCACCCTTTCCCTTGCCTTTCACCATTGCCCTTGCTATTCACCCTTTCCCTTGCCTTCCACCATTGCCCTTGCTATTCACCCTTTCCCTTGCCTTCCACCATTGCCCTTGCTATTCACCCTTTCCCTTGCCTTCCATCATTGCCCTTGCTATTCACCCTTTCCCTTGCCTTCCACCATTGCCCTTGCTATTCACCCTTTCCCTTGCCTTCCACCATTGCCCTTGCTATTCACCCTTTCCCTTGCCTTCCATCATTGCCCTTGCTATTCACCCTTTCCCTTGCTCCCTATGCACAACATAGCAATGTTACGAATGTCGCCACCCTACATGCAGCAGTCTTCAAAAAGTAATGGATGGCTTTACATAGGCGATAGATGGCTTAAGACAGGTGTAATGAGTGATTCACACAGGTCATGCATGTGGGTGATTTCCATAGTTTCACTCATGCCATTGATGGGTTCACACAAGATATTAATAGTTGCAACTAAAGTAATTGATTGATTGATTCAAACATTTATACAGCGCTCCCTGAAGAAGTCAACTCGGAGGCACCCCCAGCTCAACCGAACAGCTAATAGATGGTTTTAATGTAGTATTCGACAAACTTGGAATTAACTGAATTCTGACTGAATTTCTGTTTGACAGGCGCTGCAATATCTTGCTCAGCTGAAGTCGGATCGAGGAAAGGCTGTATCGGACACACTCGAAGAGGAAGACACGCCTTCTAACGTCAGTTTCGCTTCTATTAAGTCTATTTAACACAGGAATTGCACTGTCAAAATGCACTTAAAGTACAATTAGAGTCTAGTTGCAAATTTCCTATCGTAACTTTTTCTGTGCTTGTATCTTAGACGAAACGTTTCCATCCATCGCTTTTATTGTTTGATAGCAAAGATCCTTATCGTCACCCTCTCCTTTATCCAGGCTTCGAACTGGCACTGCCAGAGCGCGAGCAGTGTAGCAGTTCATATAGCTCATTCAGCGCCATTGTAGGCCTACTTATAGCAGCGTACGATTTCTAGGTTTTGAGTATGCATAATAATGCTGGCCGGTATCATACTTATGTAGCATGGGCTAACCCGTTGTAAAGGTGTCTAAAGGCAGCGCTATCCGACCATTTGTCAGTGTTAGTTGCTTCAGTTTAACGACAATGTATCATAACTGAGATGATTAACGTCGCCCTACTCCTTTACTCAGATTTTGGACTGGAACTCTCAGAGGGAAAGCAGTGGCAAAATTGTTAAGCTTCAGTTTAACGCTAGTCCCAAGTCTTGAGAAGGGAGGAGGTCAACGCTAATCATCCATTCATGAAATAGTGTCATCAAATGGCAACCAACCTTCGCCCAACCGGATATGACGGAAAGCAAATGGGTATAGTCGACGTCAGAGGTCTTATCCGTAGTTTGATAGTGGGTACTGGCTAACTATATTCGCTAACCTCCCAGAGGACTATGCGCTTCCGCTACACATGAACAATTTAGCCCATTTCCAGAATTAGACACCAATTAGATACCTTTGAATTTGCGCTTCTGACACTATATGCACGTGCTCGTGGATTACTATTTAGCTAGTATGGCCAGCCTATGCGTGAATGCACGAGTGTGTGGTCGCCCCGGGGTATTGCAAAATCTCACATAAAATACAAGATTGGATGGGTGAAACCAGACTTTAACGATGTCTTATGGCAACAAACACCGATGATGCGTACAGAAATAATTTTTGGTAATTGCTCGCCTTTCCTATGGCAAATACAGTAAGATGCTGGTGAGTTCTTTGTCCGAAGGCAGGCCCATTGATTGAGGTGGTTCCTATTGCATTCCTCCCATACAATCAACGGCTACTTGTTGTCAAGGGTCCCTACTCAGGGACTTGAGCGAGAATTAAACTTGCGGGGCTAAGGTCCTCCCGATAAGGCTATGCAATTGAATCTATTCCTATTGTGAGTGTAATTAGGACTACTGTTATTTGAGTTTCATTTACTCTAGCTACTCATAGGATGTATGTGTAATTGCTAGTTGTGATTATTGTACGAGTGTACATTATTTTGCTCTAATTAATTTGAAGATGCTTGCTGTGTAATTGCTTATTATGTTTTTTTTGAGAGTGTACATTTTGTTGAAGTTCATGTTATGATATACCCGCAATGCGTTTCAGGCGGTTCAATAAAGTACATATATACTTACTTACTCATACGACACCGCTGAGAGATGTTAACCATTAATGTAAAGTCCAGTTCCATTTTTCCTTATAAAGCACATATTGGCCTTAAAAGAGGTGTGCAATTATTTTGACTGAATCTCGCCTACCCTCTGACGTCAAAAATATAAAAAAAACATGGTAGCAGTAGTTTCCGTGTAACGACTCATCGATTAAATAACATGAATTGCACGATGGCATCACCCTCCTTCTTCACGCAGGCTTTAGACTGGCACCTCCTGGCTCTAGTGGCGCAGACTAGTTGTGGTGATGTGAAGTAACAATATCCGTTGCGCCGTCTGTGTAGAAAATAAGATCTTAGTGAAAGGGTTACCAAGCAACATATACGTAGCATGGGAGTGCAAAAATGATATGTATTCATACATTCGTTACTTAAATTTATGCAGTACCTCTTCAAGAAAACTCTTCGTATGTCTATTCCCGGGCTTCGAAGGAAAGGGGCACCAAAATGAGGGCTAAGATAAATAATGCTACTAGTTATTTTGATACAATTTTGACAAATTTAAACGCAAATAAATTAATCAGATAGAATTCTGGCCTCCAAGAATATCCAATTTTACTGTCATTGCCTGCATGCATGCAAGTAAATAATAATATGATTGGCGCCCCATTGAACATTGAGTGACATCATTTTATAATCTGAATAATTATATTTTCAACACAATGTTTACAATCATAATTATATGGAGTGACATAATTATAGGCATACTGAACAACTGGTCAGTATTTTTAATATTTCATTTAATTCAAATTTAAATTGCCATTAAAGGCATTTGGAAATTGTGAAATAAATAACAGTTTGTCCTCGGTCGCAAACTTGCCTTAGCGTGTTCAAAGAAAACTCTATTGATCATAGCCGACCTTCAATAGAACTAAAGTTTTCCACAATAATTTAAATGTGAATGACATTATTTTTGACTGACTTTTTCGTTGACAGCACGAGTTCTATGAATCACTCACACAGGCCAATGAGGTCGACAAAGTGGCTCTGGCCTTCATGGCAGTCAGTCAGAAGAGTAAACCGGTAACGAAGCTATACAGGTATTTTCAATATCAATATAATTATCATTATTGATTTTCTTGTTGTTGATGATGTTGCTGCTGTTTCTGGTGTTATTATCATCATTATCGTTACCATTATGATTATCATTGTCATTGTCATTGTTTTTTCATTATCATTATCGTTATTGTTACCATTAACGTTATCATTAGCATTTACATTGTCGTTGTCATTGTTACTGCCATTGTCATTATCATTATGATATCACTGTCAGTTTCATCATCATCATCATCATCATCATCATCATCATCATCATCATCATCATCATCATCATCATCATCATCATCATCATCATCATCATCATCATCATCATCATCATCATCATCGTCGTCGTCGTCATCATTATGATATCATTATCGTCACCATTGTGATATCATTATCGTTATCATTATGATATCATTATCATCATAATTATAGTCATCGGTGTCATTGTAAGTGTCATTGTAATCAACATCGTCACCGTCACCACCACCACCTGGATCAAGCAACGCCGCCTCGTCTTACCTGTTGCCAAAGAGTAAAACGTCTTTGTTTTACAAGTTCCCTAAGAAGGGTCTCTGTAGCCATAGTTGGACTGCAGACGCCTCTGAGCAGACTGCTGATGGTTCTATATAAATGCAAAATCCCTGAATTGCTGGATGATTCCGATTAAATATTGCAAACAGCGACGATTGGCGATTATACATATAGCTTCGGAAGACGTAATTAAAAGGTGTGGAAATGGAGTATTTTTCTGGAAATATGCAACAGCAGGATATAATCTTTTATAATAGTCAGCGTTTTGCTCCTTAAAAAAATGTATTAAGCGCCCTTTCAAGTAACTGCTCAAAAGCGCTAGCAACTCCCGCCTTTGCAAATAGTAACCACTCTGTTCGTGTTTAGTTACACAGTCCAATCCACATAGATCACTTGACAAAATAGCCTAAATGTATCTTTTCGAAACTGACTGCATAGATTGTAAATTGGTTCTGCTGTTTAAGTCAAAACAAGACAGTTGCAGTAGGAGCCGGTTAGAGTCTTTTATAGCACGGCCAACTATAATTTAGTAACATCACGGTCGTGGTTGTAGCCACATACGTAATGCCGAAGCAGAATCTTCATTATATAACCTGTGACTATAATCGATTCAAAATCAGTATAAAGTTCGGTCTCACGCCTACTACAAGCGACGGATGAACGCGTACAAAATTTAGCACAACCTTTGGCGCATGCGCTCTGTTAAAAACACATAAGTTTTAAATCATGTGTCGTGAGGGTCAGGTTAGGCATCATGATGGCAGGTTAGGGTACTAATAGGCTTCGTGAGGGTCGTTTAGGGTCAGGGTTAGGACAAATGTCGTTTTTAGACAAATGCGAAGAACAGTCAGGCGCAGAAGTAAATTTTCTAAGCGTTGAGAGACCTAGGTTTCGACCGCAGAAGTTCCATGCTTCACTATAAAATGGTTGAATAGTCAAGTAGTCCGTTTACGTCGTCCCTATGTCTTCCCCTCTTCGTACGAGAACGATCGTCGTGGATGCATGTATAAAATTGAATAAGTATTCCTTCTTGGTAAATTCATCAATTCCCTTTTGTTTTCGGGTCACAAAAGCGGTCTAAGCCTGAGCTCTATTGGAGCTAGCGCTTCTACTTTAAGCACCGTAGTGTCTATTCGTTTTCATTCTATTCGCTAGATGGCATCAACGTTAGCTATCTCACACACGGGCTGGACTACGTAACTACGATGTTGTTATAAATATTATTCTGAGCAATTTAGTAATTGATGTCGCAGGTTGGCTGACACAGGACATGGCGGACATTTAGAATTGACGAAGGTGAAGGAAGGAAAACTTTCCAGGAACGACTTCGACACAAATGTTAGTAACAAAAACACAATGATAATGAATATTGGTATAAGTGTAGGTTACAAAGTACTAGACACTTACTTACAGGCATCCGATTATGCCACGTACGCGTATACATGTAGGTTGAAAGGTGTAATGCATGCACAAACATATACATATATGTCTATATATATATATAGGTTTGTGCATGTATATATATATATACGTATATATATATACATATAACGTACACGCATGCATACGTACACACGTATACAACACGATACATAAGTGTACATACATTTATGTATACATGACTATCGACGCAGCTTGGCCGAGAGACTCTGAACATCCATGCCGTCTGTCAGCTGTCATCGGGAATTCATGAATTGGTTCTACGCTTGTGCGTGGGCTTCGCCAACAGACGGATTTTTCTCGTTCACTTCATTTAGGCCAGCGAAGAGAGCACCTCCGAGTAGATATCTTGATAGGCGCTGTATAAAAAATGCTCTGCTACATTACGTTACGTTGGTTATATGCATGCTGACATGAGCCCATTCATGCATACATGCATATACTACAATCGATACATACATACAACATACATACATGATACATACGTGTTCTATGGCTTTATATGCTAGAAATACCTCACTGGCTCCCTATCCGACAACGCATTAAGTACAGCTGGGGTAACTGCCCGGCCTGGCAAGCCATGTCACCAGAGCCTCGCCCCAATCTACTGCCTAGTCTGGCCTCGGGTATCAAAGGGTGTCGCCTCTTCTTACGCCCCGCCGAAGAGGGTTCTCTTTGGTTACCTTCGCCCATGCCCCTTCCCCCCTGTATTGAGCAGAATATAACTCTTTGTTGTGGTACTCATGGCCTGGAATGACCTTTCTTTAGAACTACATCTGCTCCCAGTGTGGGAGCTACACCCACTCCTTGGGACTCCATCTAGAATTTCTTCCATCAAATTTAAAGTATGTTCGCGTTGGAGGCGTTCGAGTTGGGAGCGTCTTGAGTAGCCTATGAAAATGTCCGAATGACTAAATAAAAGCATGTACAATACACGCAAAGTCTACTTACACGCATGCATAAGTTATGAGCAAATGGCTATGTACAATGGTTTGCGCATATGGAATGTATAACAAATTGAACCTGATTTAATTATCTAGTAACAGAATGACATTTCATCAGTCTATCGGGGCCTAATTATACGACAGTCCTGATGTTGTCTGGCAATAATACGACATTCCCTCAGTCTATGCAATAAAGCAACATTCCTGCATGTCTTTGTGATTGGACTTTGTGTGAATGAATTTCAGGATGTTTTTCTTGTTGATACTGGTCGCGAGTGTTTCGTTTGGCTGGGAAAAGGAACATCTCCAAATGAAGTTCAAAATGGATTCGGAATGGCTCACGTTAGTATTCGTTTAACACGTGTTTGATTAGTAAATTAAATAAATTATTTAATTAACCTGTCAACTGGCAATTTGGTAATTATTATTAATGTAACTAATTCGAACCGAACTTCTTTAATTAGCTGATTTGCGAGTGATTTGGGCATTTGAATTAATCAATAAACTCTTCTTACACACCTTTAAATCGCCTTCTTCCCATGAGATATTATTGCTATTTTCCCCACGCATACACGTTGATAACCCAGCCATCAAACTAATTCAAATAACGAAACAATTAGCCGCGTCGAAGTATTTATTGGTTGCTAACTTGTCATGTTATGCCTATTTGATACATCACTAATTCAGTCAACTTTGGAGCTTGGAGATTACGAATACGATTATATTTACGATTACGATTGTATGTTTCAGAACCTTCTGATGAAAGGTGATCATCCTTTTATTCCTATTTCCGTCATCAGGGAGGGCCAGGACAACAAGGCTTTCCACATGGCCCTCGCAGCCTAATTTATGAGCGCCTAATTTATAATTAGGCATAATTACAGTCCGTTGAAAGCTCGAACTTTGCAAAGACATCCTACTTCAAAGAGGATAGGGCGAGCGTTTGCGCATACCAAAAATGTTGTGACAAAACAAAGACTTATAAATGCCTTTAAGAACTGAATAATCGGGTGTTTTGTTTGTTCAACATTCCCGTTTCATTACTGCAACACATTAATTTAAGTTAATTCTTAAAAATTGCCCTAAAGAGGTTAAGTGGTTCAATGTATCATATTCGCTCAATTAATTAAACTAATGCTCTTTTCTCAGTTCCGATTCAAGCATGGATCCTGCTCCCGCTTAAAAAAATTGAAGAATTAACAGCGTCGTACATCCGCTATAATTATAAATTTATAATACTTATCTATGTCTGTCTGTCTGTCTACCAAAAAGTCAGTCCACTTTTGAGTTTACGATTGCGATTAATGATTGCAATTAGGAATGACTACGATTATAATTGCAATTACAATTACGATTATGATCACGATGAGTTTTTGAAATTATGATTACCGTTTACAGTTGTGATTACGATTATGATTACAATTTTGATTACGATTATTACGATTATGATTGTACGTTTCAGAACCTTCTGATGAAAAATGATCATCTCTTTGTTCCTATTTCCGTCATCAGAGACGGCCAGGACAACAAGGCTTTTAATTTATAAGTGCCTAATTCCTAATAATTAGGTCTAATTACAGTCCGTTAAAAGCTCGAATTTTGCAAAAACATCTTACTTCGAAGCATAGGGACAGTTGCTTGACTGAGTCATGGCAAGGACCAATGAGCTTAGCTAAGATGTGTTATCATTACAAACACTTATAATCTGTAAGGATTAAATAATCGGGTGTTTTAGACGTATACAGGCGCCCATTTAATTTTTGAACTCGCCCAGTTAATTCGAAAAAATGACCCTATGCTATTAAGTTAAGTCACTTTAGTGGTTCAATGTATTATATTCACTTAATTAATTCAAACCATTACTTTTCCTTCAATTTCTATTCAAACCTCATCGGTGTTTGTTAAGTCGTATTTTTCTACAATCATAAATCTTCTGACAGTAAGGCTAGAAATAAGCATTCTTCATCGTTCTGTATGCAGTGCTAATTCTAACATGCAAATCAATCGCGTTATTATTATTATTATTATTATTATTATTATTCCAAAATTTGATATCGCCCTTCTCCCAACAGCTTTTGCTCAGAAGTGCACACGCCTCGATGGCGCAATTGCAGCTTTACTGCAGAGCAATTGTGGGTGAAAGTCTCTACACAGTGACTGACGCCTCGGACGAGTGCTACGGGCCGACCGCTCTATTCGATCAGCCATCATGCCACGCGCTAGTTATATAATTCCAGTGACTCACTCGGAGATGGACCACTCTCGATGGTGGCATATTTTAGAGTCAAAACAGCTCACCCGACTAGTTAAAAATCAAAATTCAATCCCGGGCGAAGCTGGGCTCTAAGGCTTGTACTGTACAAAGTCACAGAAAGGGTTGATACCTAGCCGTTGAAAATAATTTCTAACCATATCAACGGTCTTTGTCGTCATAAGACGTCGTTAAACATTGGAATACGTACAAGCAACCGTATGTACTACGGGTTCGCGGTTTCATTTTTTTGCCTCGAGGAAAGAGGGCGAATGCCAACTAGGCTAAGTTACTAATATACAAGCTCAGACCAATGACACGTTCTGCATGCGACTATCTACAAATACCCGAGAATTTCCGTGCAATTACAAGCCAGTCTTCCACTAAAGCAAAGAGGGAAGAGGAGTCTTGACCTTATCAGGCGAGATAAGTGATCCGTATGCGACAGCGCAGTAAAGTCCTCAAGGGATCTATTGACCTTTGACCCGCGTCACTCGACCAATGAAGAAATTTCAGTAGGTTCACGACCCGTTGGGCCAACGCGCAATTTAATCTTACCTGCCTTCCTTACCTTTCTTCCTGCTTCGATCCACTCAGAAAAATTCCCATGTGTTTGTCCTCATTATCAACAGCACGTCAAATATTATCATCAACGCTATCATCAGTAGTATTTTTCCACGTGAGAAAATAAATGATCTTTTGTCGTTCAGCGTTTTTGAATGCTTGAACTGTTCAAATGCCATGCCATGTGACTACAATTATTACACGTAAGCTCACGGCTGTGCATGCCCGTATATCCATGTATATCTTTGGATGTGAGCAAGGTATTGTGTGTGTGTATGTGTGCGAGAGAGAGAGAGAGAGAGAGAGAGAGAGAGAGAGAGAGACAAAAAGAGACAGGCAGACAGACAAACAAACAGACAGAAATATATACAGAGAGAGAGACAGACAGACAGACAGACAGATATATAGAGAGACAGAGAGATAGAGAGGCAGAGGCAGAGACAGAGACAGAGAGCCAGAGACAGAGACAGAGAGACAGAGAGACAGAGAGACAGAGAGACAGAGACAGAGAGACAGAGAGACAGAGACATAGAGTGTGTGTATGTAAGAGAGAGATAGGGAGACAGAGGGTGACAGTGAGAGTGTGTGTGTTTGTTTGTGGGTGAGTGTAGGTGCATCTATTTCTTTCTTTTTGTGCTGCTTTAATTGCATCACCACCAACCTAGTGTCAAAAAATAACTGCAGTCAAAGCGATTAGGTCTCTTACTATCGACATAGGCACGCAGTAATGCGTATACTACATCGCACATTTAGCGCATGCAACCATGCACCAGCACACACACACACGCACACGCACACACGCACACGCACACACACACACGCACACACGCACACGCACTCGCACACACGCACACACGCACGCACACACACACACACGCACACACGCACGCACACACGCGCTCATGCACAAACAGAGGCACAGACGTTCAGAGATAGCCACTCTACAAGCTTAAGCACACATAGGTACCGCCGGAAAATTATTGGGCCACGTCTCTACGTGTGCTAGTCTCCTTATCTTTTAAAACTTATCTCAGCAGTTGAATTAATTTATTGTCTTTGATTTTTATGACGCAATTGAGAAAGTGAGTGATCTTGGGCAGACTGAACCAACCCTTCTAACGTCATCGTCATCATCGTCACCAACTACCACCTTCTGACCATATTTTAATGGACAGATGTAAAATTGAATATTTTACAAAGTTACAATATACACGTATCCTATGCACAGTACACGTGTAAATATATATATCGTAGAATATTTCAGCGATCACTATTTATATATATGTATTACGATATATATATATATATAAGGTCAACATGATATATATATATATATATATGTAATGCGATTCAATGTGTATACATGTCATCTATACTACTCTATATAGCTAGATAAATGCATGAGGCACATGTTAAACACGAGGTACAATGTTTACACGTGGCTCATATTATTGGAGCTCATGCTTAAGAGTTTGGTGTGGCATGTACACACACAAACACACACACACACAGAGACCCGCCGAAAGAAATTTTCTGCCTTTAGGCAGAGAATTTCTGGGCCCCTATGGGCCGAGCAATATTTTGACAAAATACATGTATGTGAGAGTGGTCTGTATCTATAGCAAACAATGTTGAGTACTAGGCAAATAACATGCGAATGCTTGACGTTTGAACGGACTGCACTCAAGTGTCAGTAACATTAAATCTAGAAACGTGTAAATCAACCATGTAAAACTTACTAATGTATGTTTCATGAGTTCATTTCGGGCTCGGCCCTCAGTAATCACCGAACCAGAATCATCACTCAAAATTCTTTTGACTCATTCCTCGTTTTCCCATTTTCCCGTACAACTACTAAACAAAATTGTGCTTTCGCAGTGGTTGGCCCGTTTCTTTGGAACAGGTTCCATCTGGCGTTGGAGTTGTCCACCAGGGTCCACTCAGGCTCTTTTTATAATCGCCTTAAAAATGTTCTTCTTAGCCTTGAGTAGTAGCCATTAAGCGCGATGTAAATTTGAGTAATTATTGGACAATTCGCTGGACCTCTGGGTATCTGCCCCTTCTAGGCAGACCAGCGCATACACACACACACACGCCCACACACACACACGCCCACACACACACACACACACGCCCACACACACACACTCACTCACACACACACACGGTTGTAAATTTCAATCAATACAGACTGCAGGCA
This sequence comes from Bimastos eiseni, assembly GCA_959347315.1. Taxonomy (NCBI): domain Eukaryota; kingdom Metazoa; phylum Annelida; class Clitellata; order Crassiclitellata; family Lumbricidae; genus Bimastos; species Bimastos eiseni. The sequence goes on from OY365817.1 coordinate 26,498,556, forward strand.
ATAGAGGCAACTGCATGCGTGGTATAGGTCCGTATAAGGTCAACATGATCGGTCGCTCTCGCTGTGGCCTGGCTGCTCATTTTCGCATACAGTCAGTCAGTCCGTTAGCCAGTCTACCGAATACGTTCACTGATATTTGAAGCACGGAAAATGTCAGGTAAGACGTCAGCTTTGGAACTGCCTTACAAAACATAAGAACTGATTCTTATAATCGTCTGAGTAAGTCCTCGACGAACGCTAAGGATTCTGGAGTAACTTGATTATTGTTAGAATCATATTTAAATGGACTCAAGTCACGTGGGTGTCTGGGCCCTACAGAGTGCAGACCCGGCGTATGCATGACTCACTTGGAGTTTGGGCGTGGTATTGGCATGTCTCTTGGACGGGTGCGGGGTTGTAATGGAGATGAGGAAATGCCATTTAACTGGGTTAGACAGCATCCGACGGTCTAATAGCGCCCGTGCCAAGCCTGGGTAAAGCAGGTCTGTGATGGGAACGGCTTTGACAGTCATAGGAGGTTGTTAGATAATAGAAACTATCATTGCTAAGTTTTGCTATTTCAGTTAATTATCATATTACTATTTGTGTCTATAATTAATTTAAAGCGACACTCCGCAGTGTGATGATTACGGATGCTTACAAGTTATCACAAGAGCTAACTCCGCCATTGCTTGCAGTCCAGCAGTGCCAGTCCCAAGCGTGGATAAAGGAGGAGGGCGACGCTAATGATCTATGTTAACACAAAGCGTCGTTAAACTGCAGCTATCACCACCACACCACAAGAGTTGAATCTAACGGTACGACACACATGCAAGGCGCCCATCTGTCCTACCCATCGTGCACTCCGATGCCTCCCCATAATGCTCCATTAATGGAGCCCTCCCATAAATAGAACGGTTTGAAAATAAGCTGAGGAGTAATATCAAACCTGATAAGCTGATTGAGTTATTCTTGATGGCTAAACGACCATGTTCCAGGATGTGGGATGTTGGTTAAACGCCACATATTCGGCATCTCCATAGCCCTATAGGATGACGACGAACTCCTTCACTGTTTACAGTGCCGCTAGACTGTAATTAAATAACCAAAGGATGGGGGTGTGCATTAACTTCGGAAGATGCGCATCATCTCTGGAACATGTGCAGTTTAAGCACGTCAAAGTCGCCATGTTATTATTAGCCTAATATTATGTTCCCGCTTGGGTTAGGTGACTTAACTGGGAGGTGCCTGAATAAATTCAATTTGCAATATTTCGCACTCTCTATGTAGGGGAATTTAACTCTTTGGAAAGATGTGTAAAGAACTTCGCTTCTAAAATGCTAAAGAATGACTTTACAGGTTTGTTAACGGTTTCGAGCGGTCAATCATCAAAGTCTAATGAAAGTCTTTTTATCAGATTAAACCAGTACCAACACTTCGCACTCTATAGATATATATGTAAAGTAATCGAACATTTATATAGCGCCTTTCAAGATATATGCACTCAGAAGCCCCCTCTGCACTGACTTAAATGATGTTGAATGCCAATACAAGCGAATAAAATACACGAGCAATCTAAGCACAGTAAGCTGAATAGTCACTAGTGGTGGGCCCACGCACGAGCGTGGGACCAACCAACGGATTTCCGTTGACAGCTGACATTGATATTCAGCGGTCACAGTTTCAGCTTAACGACACTGCGCGATAGCATAGACCATTGGCGCCGCCCTCCTCCTTTATCGAGGCTTGGCACTGGCACTGTCACATTGCGAACAGTGGAGGAGTTTCGACTGCTCTTAGATGTTTGCTAACGGTTTGGTTGGTTTATTAATGGCATCGATATCGAGCGTTGCCTTCAAATTTATATATGGCGAATAAAATGCCTTAGAAAGGTGTGTAAAAACTGCTCTTCTTCTTGCTTGTTCACGACTGCTCTCTGACGTTTAATCACGGTTTTGAACGGTCACTCATTGAAGGTTTACTTCCAGATAATTTTTCGGCTGCTTTTCTGCTGAGCTACATATATTTCCACAGAGGATTTGGGGATGACAGCTGTTGGGTGAACAAATGTTTAAGCCTGTCTTTGTAAATTTTAATTGTTCCATCCCAGCTGAGCAATAATAATGGCAAACCTGTGGGAAACCGTTTGGTGTCCTGTGTTATCCTACTCAATGCAAAACACTGTCGTGCAGATCTGAGGAAGCGAGTTCTATTCACACCATCCCGCTAAGGCTAACTTGTCCTTCTTGTGCTTAGCGGCAGTTTGGTCAAATGGATTGGAGGTATAACGTGAAGGAAGCCTTGTATGGCTGCACGTCGGTTTGAAATAAAGAAGATAATATTCTTATTATCATTCATTCGTCTGCATTTAATGCCTCTATGAAAATCTGTTCAGCCGCGGTTGGGCCGGAAGCGCCTCTGAGTAGACATCACTAAGAGACGCCATATAAAGACTACAATTCGAATTTTTACACTGACTAGAGATGAAATTTTATGTTATGCCTGTAAGTTACTTGTATTTGATTATGAGCATAAATGAAGGGTGTCTAAGTCTATGTTCAGTGGTGACTTGGCTAAAAAGATATCCTTTGGCAAACCATTATAGCCTTTCTCATAACCAACTGCCCCATCCCACTCACTCGAGGGAAGACTTTGCTACCAATTTCCACCCACCCACATTTCATTGACCAATCCCTAATCCAACCAGGTAATCTACCCAAATGTCCACGCCATTGCCCAATTGTGCCACCAATGAAATTTCAGTCTCACTGATGCTTAACATCCCTCGTCCACCCACGCGCATGCATATATTATGGTCTTTTAAAAAGTCGATTAACAAGTCGAGTTTTAATGTATAAATAAAAGAAACTGAGCCTAAACAGCCAGGAAATTGGATTAAGGAAATCAGAGTTATACATATCATGGCAACAGAGCATGCGATAACATCAAGATAAATTATTTGTTTACAGTTCTCATCGTTTGTTTGGTGAAATGTAGGTCTTATTATTTCGACCGTGAGACTCGATAAAATCTTTTGGCAGGTTTGATATTTTGTTTAAGACTATCAATACGGGTCTCAACCTTATATAGCGTAAGTGATCAACATTTTAAAGGTGTCTGAGGAAAGCGCATTTTGCAAAGGTCGCTCAGGTACTGTTTAGCGACACCTTGACATAACAAGGATGATCATCGTCGCCCTCCTCCTTCCTTCAGGCAGAGTATGAGCAGTGGGTAGTTGTAAGGCATTAATATAATTATTTCGTCATAATTATCACACAAAGAGGGGCTGACGATACTTTGTGGCATATTTAAAATTGGTTTAAGTTTATTCAGCGACGCAGCCACGGCAAGTATGATACGGGTAAACTTGCATAATTATAATGCAAGTATATACGACCAAATAAACTTGATTAAATCGTTTAAAAAGGTGTGTAAAAATGAAATAAATGAGCTTAGCTTCATGTGCGCAGTGACATCTTTTGACAGCTTTGAGTCCCTGATGTGGAATTATCCTATTATTTTGTCGCGATATACTTCTTATTAAGCTAATTAATAATTTAAATCGCACCAATGTTGGACGTCAAGTCCCTCTAAGTTCAATATTAAAGAGTCTTCACCGTTCTCACTAGTTAGGTTAGAACCAACAGTTGTAACATAAAAATAAAAATCGCTTAAAATATCTTAAACGTGCACGGTCACAAAACACCTGTTTAAAAGTTTAAAATTTTTTATTTAGCTATTTTTGCGTCAATCTTCTAAAGAATGCTGAGGCTGATGATGAACACTTCAATGACATCTTGCAACATTCAAATGTGTGTCCAATGTTTATCAAATGTAGCACTGTTCCCATTGTCCACCGTATTACGTTGACGAGCAATTAATAATTTAGAATTGACCTTATTAACGCTATTACAGCACATGGAAATAACCGAAGTAGCGTCTATGCATTTCGGAATGATAAATATTAATGCAAACGTAATATTGCTATAATTATTTTTTATTATAACCATTATTACTATTAATACTATGATAAAAAATAATTGCTAGTCTCACCATTATTACTATCATTACTACTATTATTTTGGTCACTACTCTCACCATTATTACTACTATTACTATTATTACCATTATTGCTCTGATTACTATTATTGCTTTAATTACTACAATTACTGTAATTACCGTAATTACTAAAATCGCGAATACTGCTATTGTTACTATTGCTACTCGTCTCACTGTTATTTTTATTATTGCAATTGTTATTTTATGCCTACAAATATTACAGGCCTTTGTATCTTGCAGCAATAGGCCCATGTGTGTATATATAATAATATAATATTGATTGAAACATATGTTTCTATGCAATCATTTTGTGTTTTAAGGTTTACTGAAGCCAAAGAATTACGACTGGAAGGATTCAAATCTTGCTCTGTTTGGCTCCGATTTGGAAAAACAAGTCAAAAGTAGGCAGGTCATTTTACATCCGTCAGAATAAATATTGCACAAAATTATGCTAATAATTATATTGATCTATCGGCGTGCTGACCACATAGAGTTTGCCGTTATTACTTGTATTGGCACCTATAACGTGATCCTATCCAGCCATCATTTAGTCACCAAATCTCATCCTTCCCTGTCTTTCCACTTCTCCTCTCCTTTTTCTGTATTCTTCCCATCCTTTGTTTCAGTTGTCTTCCCCGGAATTTCAATTTGAATTTGACACAAGAAACTCGCAGAGATTAAGTTGATGAAATTCCTAGGCTTAACACTTTAAACAAACCCTACTTGCCTTTGGTTAGTAGAGCATAAATTGGATGCCAAAGGCCAATTCAATCTGAATGGCGATTGTCAAAAATATGCTTTCTTCAGACACCCTTAACACCTGTTAACGAATCCTCTATGGCAAATTGAGAGCGCTTTCTTTCGACACCTTCAGATGGTAGTATTGCAGTTTAATGACACTATGTGATAACATAAGACCATTAGCGTCGCCCTTCTCCTTCATCCAGGCTTGGGACTGGCACTGACAGAGTTCGACCAGTGGCGGAGTTTAACTTTTCTTTACAAAAGAAACTTTAAAAAAACATTTAAAGTTTAACGACACCTTCAGAACGCATCTACAGAAAATATATAAGCCGTTGTTGTCACGCAATAGTGATCAGGGAAACGTAGAAAACTTTCTAATGAGTAGTAACAACGAATCACTCTTGAAGAGCTTGCTTGCACTCTAACAATGCCAGTTCCAAGCTTGAGCAAAGTAGGAGGGTGACACCAATGATCCTTGCCAGCATGCAGCGTCGTTAAACGCAAACTACCATCACCAGAAGCAACAGAAATATCTCTTTGACAATGACACAATATTTTGAGCGGTTGCTTTCCAAACAAATAAATGCAGTGCTTATAGTCTACAATACGACGCGTTCAGATTCGAACCTGTATTCAGGCGATCATTCTCCCGCTCACTCACCATCGACACTCTGTAGCCTGGTCACGCGTACAGCTGTGAACTTTAGAAGAGGGGTAACGTAAGATACAATTCACACGGCCAAGTATGCTCCGTAGCAAATGCTTCTGTCTTCAATTTAGAGCTACGAATGATAGCGTTCGCGCCACCAAGACAGTCTAATAACTCTTTTGCATTATCTGCAGATTGTTATTGTTTGTGAATGTGTAAATAAACTGATATAATATAAATTCTGCAGGCATTCTATGCCGCAAATTCACCGGATGTCATTTTGAATGAGCGGATCACTCAGTAAGGAGAACCCCGTTTGAAAGCAAATTTGATTATGTTCAGGAAAGTGAATTTTTAAAAGGTCTACGATTCATAGGGTCTTACGATGAGAATATCCTAGTTTTTCACAAGGCAAACTCTCTCTTGTAATCTTGCGCAAGGTTATATAATCGCTTACATAATAACACGCAGAAGTTATGTTGATGCGCCTGCAATCTTATGCATGGGCGATTATGATGGCACTTGTACAAAAAAGCTGTTTTGTTGTCTGGTCAACAGAGGAATCCGCAGAGCAGGAGCCAGCCTGGAAAGACGCTGGAACTAAAGTCGGTCTCCAAATATGGCGCATAGTGGTGAGTTTTCTGGTGGCATAAAAAGAGGAGAAGGAAGTTGCTGTGAGGTGGTCTATGTGGGCTGCAGGAGAGCGATATCGGAGGGTCGAGGGAGACAAGTTCCCCCACCCTTTACAGACAGGAGACACGTTATATATGTGTCCCCACATTTTCACCCCTCTCAATGTATGTCCACCCACCTGGTGGGCTGTGAGTTCAAGATTATCTTGGACGATAATATTAAAGCTCTAACACGGGTTATATTAGGTATCTAAGAGGAGGGGTATTTGTGAGGACCGGAAAATGGTCATTTCTTAAAATTTTTAGCTATTTGAAATAAGGCAATAAGCAGAAGCCCAGGGTGAGATTGAAAGCAGTTCAGATGGGATAGTGTAAGATTGAGATGATCCGGTAAGATGATAAGTGTCTGCTGATAATTTGAATATAAGATTACTGGGCTCAGAGAAGCGTAGGTCTGAAATAGGGATGGAAATGTATACGAGTTCTAGGACTGAGACTTGAGCTGTATATATACTAGCATTGATTGGTAGGAGAGATAAAGTGAGACCTTTTGCTATGGTGAGGTGTGAGCGTTCAAGATTATATCAAACTATGGCCAGTAATAAAGATTTGATCTGGGATATCAAGAATGGAAATTTTTCGTAAATGAGAAGAATGTTTAACGGGAACAAATATTTTGGAGAAATCAACAGAGGTTATATTATGATGTATTTGTTAAGTAAAACTATTCACACGAGGCAAATCTTATCTTTGCACTTCTACTTATTTATTTGATTAGCTTAGCTGATGCTTTGCAACACAGTCTCATATTAAAGATGGTTAGAACCCTCTTTCCGGCATGCTTGGGACTGGCACTATTTAGGTGTTCTAATGATCAGAATTTATTCATATAATGTACTTATAGGACAAATTCAATACTTAAAAGAGGTGCTTTTTAGACTCATACTTTTATTTATGGGAAATAGGTGATTTTCTTTGCCCAGATTGATTTAGATGCGCTGTGACTATTGCAATTATAACAGTATTTTGCTAACGATTATAGAGAGACAGCTTTGTTAATGATCATCAGTGAATATCTTATTAATGTGACCACCGTTTAACTGTTTATTCAAATAGAATTTCGAGGTGACTCATTGGGACAAGAAGGATTACGGAAAGTTTTACAACGGCGACTCCTACATTGTCCTGAACGTGAGTCTGCTTCTAAGATTATATGTAGCTAACTAAAATTGACTTTGTTTAATTTATTGCCATTCCGAAGCCTTGATTAAAAGGAGGGCGACGTTAATGAATCTCGATTTGACACCGCGTCGGTTGTTAAAAGCCATCCGAAAGCCTAAGGCAGACGAGAAAATTTAGACACCCTTAAAAATATTCAAACTCGCAATATATTTTGTGACGCAAAGTACGATTAAGTTGAACTCATACAGCCAATTAATTAAATCAAAGAGAAAGCTCTAAGTCCTGAAATTTAGAGGAAATTTTTCTCGACGGCAACGACCTTTGTTGTCATAAGCTGTCGTTAAACCCTGGAACCAGCCAGCTAATTTATTATAGTCACAAGGGCATTAAATCACTGAGGACTGAACTAATGACTGGATTTTCTCCATCGGATTCTCGATCTTTAAAGACGTTTATTTTCACCCAGAGTTTCTGTGTTGAGAGCGCCTCTGAATAATTAATCTTTGAGAGACGCTACATAAATCTAAAGTTGCCATACACTACGATACGATTAAGTCGCATGAGTTCCATTACATGATGGCTAGATGAGATATTATAACTGTTTTACTTTACTAGACATATCATCCATCTCCCGACAGCGAAGAACTTGACCACGACCTTCACTTCTGGATTGGCAGCCGAAGCACACAGGTTAATTATTATTAGCATCTGATGTTGATTAATTGATATTGCTTAATCCACTCACCCGCTTATATAGGCATCCATTCTTTTCGTATAGACGTACCAATGCATATGCATACATTCACACACACAAACACACACGCATACACACACGCACTCGCACACATAAACACACACACACAAGCATACACACACGCACACACACACGCATAGGCCTACTCACACACACACGCGCGCACACACACACACGCATACACACACGCATACACACACGCATACACACAAGCATACACACACGCATACACACACGCATACACACACGCATACACACACGCATACTCACACACACACGCGCACACACACACACGCATACACACACGCATACACACACGCATACACACAAGCATACACACACGCATACACACACGCATACACACACGCATACTCACACACACACGCGCACACACACACACGCATACACACACGCATACACACACGCATACACACAAGCATACACACACGCATACAGACACGCATACACACACGCATACACACACACACACGCGCACACACACACACGCATACACACACGCATACACACACGCATACACACACGCTACACACACGCACGCTCACACATAGACACACACAAAAGCACACACACACAAGAACACACGCACATGTATGCATACATGCATTGTGTTTTACATGTATAAATGTATGTGCATAAATGTCCATACATGCAAACATAAAAAAAACATGCAAGAGCATCCACACTTGCTTAGGTATAAAAAACCCATATACACACCTTTAGTACCTACATCTCCAGTGGCTTCTATAAAACAAATTTTTGAAGCAGTGCAAAACATCAAGGTAAAATTTGCAAATAAAATCACAATTGTCTTATAGGGAACACTTTTTGCCTCCTTTTCGTGTCCTGGCGATATGCTACGACACCATCATGTGATTGCCTAGACCATAGAGCGCGAACCTTAGACATCTGTTAAACGGCTTCATTCGACGTTATAAAAGATTGAAAGACATCTATTAATTAATAATAAGCAAAGGCATGGCTATTCTGAATCCCTTGAGGTGGTGTAACTATTCAAACAACTAACCAAAATGGACACTTGTTTAGAACGCTCCTTTGGACACCTCTGAAACGGTGTTAAACAATGCTATATATATATTTATGTATTTAAAGAGTAATTAGGATTATTTCAATGGCGCAATGATGAGAGTCGTGCGTTGCAACACGAAGCCGATTCGCCACACTTCGACAGCATTGAAACAGTTTCATCCGATGCTATAAATACGTAAGACTCAAAGCTGGTCTGCTAGCAGCTCCTCCGTTGGTTGCACTCTGCCAGTTCTAAGCCTGAATAAAGGAGAAGGGCGACGCCAGTGGTCTGTGTTATTATACAGTGTCGTTAAACTGCAACTACTTTCCCGGATTGCTAACTAATTAACACCTCCACTGATTGCAGTCCAGCAGTGTCATTCCCAAGCCTGGATAAAGGAGGAGGGCGACCTTAATGATCTATGTTATCACACAGTGTCGCTAAACTCCAACAAACACATAGACTGCTAACCTGGCTCATGGCTTCAAAACGAGTTATGCAATTTGCTACTGTGTTCAAATTTATTAAAAGGACGAATATGGCACAGTGGCGTACAAGACAGTTGAGCTGGATACATACCTGGACGGAAAGCCAGTGCAGCATCGTGAAGTGGAAGGATTTGAATCGAAGGCCTTCCTGAAATTCTTCCCCAACGGACTCACGTATATAATTTACAAATTCAAATTTTGATCAGAATTTGTGTAAAATTTAAACTGAAGACAAAGTAAATGGCCCACTTGCATAGTTATTCAGTCGTAATTTCGTTCATCATTTGTCAACGTGAACACATGACATAATTACATGCGATGATTCCCTATGGGTTATCCAAATTAAATTTTAATACACTTTGCTATATTTATTCAGTAAAATTTTGTAGTAGCTTTGACTTTACTGATAATAATGATAATTTACTCAGTTGTCTTGGACACCTTAAATATGCATACTCATATTATAATATATACTATTTCTTCGTTTTTCCTCCAATGACGCCAATGGTATGTTTCCACACAGTGTCGTGAAACTGCAACTATCACCTTCTACATGTATATAGACTGCTGCAGAACTATATGCCCGTAGGCAACTACCTGCTGTTCAAGGCAGTGCCAGTCACACGTCTTAAAAAAGCAGGAGGGCGACACGTGAAGTCCAGCTTTGTCTATCACCCTATCGCATCAATGACTCATGAGGTTTCCACTCAAAGTTTCTGTCTCGCCTCTTCCCAAATTTATACCCTCACTCATTTCATCCTCCACCTCTGCCTCACATCTGCCTGCTCCTCCTCCTCCTGCTCCTCGCTTCTTCCATTTACATCTCTGGATAACCCCTCTGACTCGATGCAGCGATTGTGAACACTGAACCCGGAACTGAGTTCTAAAGTGGTGCTCTAGAATTTTGGATATTCAGATCGGGACTCTGGAAATGTTATGGCCACACTTACTTTGAGCAATGAGACAAATGAGCTTAGTGGACGACACGGTCTCTGATTTTAGGGTGATGGAGGGTGGCGCTGACTCTGGCTTTAACCACGTGGAACCGGAGACATACGAACCACGTCTATTCCGCTTCAGCGGAACAAAGAAAAACATCGTTGTTCGCGAGGTTAGTAGGTGCAGGTTAGACAAGGAGAGAGACATTCAGGTAATTTTTAAAATATCTTATTTATTTAGAAGCTCTTAGAGGAGCACCTATGTTCATTGATATATGTAGTCGTAATTTATTTAACTGTAATCTTATATTAACTGATGTATACTTGTTACCGAGTTTGTTATTATGATTTTGAATCTGGTCGCCTGGGATTGATCGGTGAGTTATACTGCCCAGAATCGGAAAATTTTTTCAGTCACGATTACATTGATGCATGTAATTGGGATCAAGATAAATTGCTGCTGCTATCACATATTATACATGCCATTTTGAATCTGATTACAGTTGTGATTTCAATTGTTATTGTGATTTTAACAATACTTATAATCTGAGAGTTATAATACGCCCCTACATAAAGGAAGTGAGGGTGAGGAATCACTGAAGTCATAACTATAGGACATAGTTATTTATTTTATTCGTACCCATCGTCGATAGATGTCTTGTATCACAAACTGACTACGAATATGATGATGATGTTAATGATAATGAATGTGACTATGATTACAAAGATGATGCGATTGATGATAATAAAGATGAAGACGGTTGGGATAACAATAATTACAATGATGTGACGATAATGACAATGAGCATATAATTGATGATGATGGTCACGAGTATGACGATGATGATGATGATGAGTTGTTTTTTGCTACGCTCTGTATTACACGCAATAGGTACCGAGATCTCGAGCGCGTCTCGTGTCTGACGACGTCTTCATCCTCGATCTCGGACTACAGTTGTACCAGTGGAATGGCAGCAGCTGCAACAAGGACGAGCGATTCAAGGTCTCAGACGTATTTCTACAATGAATTCATTACTTAGACACCCTGTAAACAATTTCATCCGACGTTATAAAGTCATGAGACGAGACCGGTCAATTGACTTTATGTACTCGCTCGCACATAAGCAAAGGACTTGCTCGAGGTTCATACACAGTTACTGTCCCAAGGGCAAGAAACTCGAACAACGCGTATGGAGTAATATGGGAGAAGCGGAAGTACAGCGGTTACCGCGGTAAAAACTACGTCTAAAACATCTTGCGTCAAAACGGATGATTCAAGACGTGTACCTGCTACAAGACGAGCACTGAACCACGGTTTATATAAATATCCATTTAACATCTTCTCAAATAAAGTTGTTGAGGGGGGAGGCTGGAGGCATGGAACAGACGGGATAGGGAGGAAACGGAGCGTGAGAAAAAGCGGAAGGATAGGTCTTCTGTTGATCTTCTTTTGATTTGATCGCCAAGCAAAGCACACTATAGTCTTGAAGTTTTGATCGTCCGTTCTGATAAAGAATATTATTGATCGGATGGTTCAATCAGAGTTTAACGGAATCTTCGGAATGATGCAGCTTCAGTTTCGGTCTATTATAGCTACAGCCTTCTCCATCTTTATATAGCGTTGGTTGATAATTAATTACTTGATGTCAAATCTCCTGGCATATTAAACACCTTTAGATTGCGTTCTAAGCAGATATATAAAACTTTTTCTCAACATTATTTCGATGTTTTGAGTTGCATCGTCGATTGTCTAAGTCTGTTCGCTATGACCGCGTTGATCGTCCGTTTGTTAATGAACAGGCGATGCAGTATTTGAACGCATTAAAGTCAGAGAGAGGAAATGCCGAATCAGAAACCCTCGACGAAGCGGACACTTCAGACGGCGTAAGTTATTGTTCTTTTGTTGTTATTCTTATTTTGCCGTTGTTATTTATTACTTTTGTTTTTGTTGCTATGTCGTTGTTATTACTGTTGGCATTGTTGTCACGTTGTTATTACTGTTGTTGTGATTGTAGTTATTGTCGTTATGTTGCTGTCGTTATGTTGCTGCCATTACTGTTGGCATGTTGTTATTATTGTTAGTGTGATTGTTGTCATGTCGTTGTCATTGTAGGAATTGAAATTGTTATTTCTGTTTTTGCTATTAATGTGATTGTTATTACTGCCATTTACTTTTCGTGTTGTTATTGTTGTTGTTTTTATTCTTATTGTTGTCATGTTGTTTATTTCCGAAATATGATACCTTCCTTCTTCCAACATTCTTTGCTCAGAAGTGCATACACACGCCTCGACGGCGCAACTGCAGTTGTACTGCAAAGCAATTGTGCGCGAAGGACTAGCTCAAGGTCCTTATACAGTGACTCCTCGGACTAGGGTCGAACCCGCTCACTCAGCACACACTGAACATTACGGGCCGATCTCTCTAACCAATCGGCCACTGTAACAGACAATGTTGTTATTACTGCTGCTATTATTAGTATTTTCATATTACTGTTATCACAGCTGTTGCTGTTTTGATTGTTGCTATGCTGTTGCTGCCTCTGGTGCAACGGTTGTTGTCGTTGCAATCAATGGCAGTTGTAAAACTACCTCTGAGCTCTCCTGTGCTCCTATCAAACTCATCTGTACTGGGTACGCTCATTGTAAACTCTTGATTTAGTGTCATACAGCGATAGCGAAAGGTTACTTTATGCTATCAGATTTTTATTGACTACAAAGAAATCAACCTAATAAATTGATATTATACACCTTTATAACCATTCATATCATACTATATGTTAATTTCCACCTGGTATGGATTAAATCACTGACCACACCTTAAAAGTGCCAGTCCTGAGTTGACAAAAGGAGACGGGCTAATGCTCTTTGCGATCACACAGTGTCGTTAACTGAAACGAAAGACCTTGGCTGCTTGCTCTGGCGCACATTGCAGCTGCTGGGTCTTTTAGTCAAAAGGTGTCGCTAAGCATTGGTTCAACTTTCAGTTAAAACTTATGGCGTACTAGACACCTTCAGATTGCGCTCTGACTGATTTATAAGTGCTTTTCTCGTTATTACTTCGGTGTGCTAGTTAGGATTTAGCTAAAATAGTGCTGTAATAATAAGCCTAGCAAATTTTTTTCGAAGGCAACGGCCTCTGTTGTCATAAGCTGTCGTTAAACCTCTGGAACCAACTTCAATGTCTATGACAAAGATATAAGAAATGTGGAATGTATTACAGATCCAATCACTTGCAATCATGTTTGTCAATGGCCAGGGCGTTGAGCTGCAAACCAGAGTTCAAATCCCCGAAATGACAGACAGTTTCAAGGAGATTTTTCTTAAACTATGTCACTAGCCAATTCAGTCTGTTGCTCTAGCAAGTGTATTAATTATACACTGTCGCAGTGAACGTGACCAGCGTGAAATTGGACTAACCACCTGACCTCATATGACGAGGCAAAGAAAATAAAGTGGTTAGCATGGCTGCCTTTTATTCTATCTTGAGGAAGAGGTTATTTAGTTGCTCTTTTAGAATGCTATATTTGGATAGAGATCTTCAGATACAAATCTAGGTAGGTCTAGTTGCAGTTTAACAACACTCTCTGTGATAACACAGACCATTAGCGTGGCCCTCTTCCTTTATCCAGGCTAGGGACTGGCATAGGCAGAGTGCAACCAGCGGATGAGTTACATACCACTCTAGGTAGGTAGTTGAAGTTTACCGACACTGCCTGATAACATAAACTATTAGCGTCGCCCTAACTCGCCCTCCTCCCTTATCAAGACTTGGGACTGGCACTGGCAGCAAAATGGGTTAGAACTATACCATTCTTATTATTAATCCACAGTTTAACGTCGTCATATGATATCTATGGGCGTTGACGACAATTTGAAACATTTACAGTACAGTGCAAAGAAATTCATGGCGTCTGAAAGACACCATTCAAAACTATCTGAATTTTAAACTGTCATTAGTGTTCAATGTTTTACAACATAAATAATAATGGCATTAATAACATCAATAATACATGTAATATGATATTTCATTCAATGTAACAAGATTTTATAACATTCTTGTTGCGTATACTGGTATTTATATGTTACTGAACCCCTTAAAAGTGGTATACAAGATTGCTACCTGTATTACTATTTGCTGTTAAGTAGTGTCGTTGGTTCAGTTTTAGAACACTGTATAATAGCAAATATATTTAACGTTATCAACATTTTTTATCAAGACTTGGCATAGTCAGACAACGAACAGTGGCTGACTTTTGTTATCTGGTTTGCTATATTGGTCTAGTACACACCAATTTTAAGTGTTTCAATATCTTATAAGTAATGGTAAAAGCAATTTAGTGGTGACTGATGTTTAAAAGTCACTACAAAGCGTCTACTGTAGAGGGGTTAAGATAAGTTTAAGTTTATATTAGTGTATAAGGACATTATATTAGTTTATAAGGAATGTATGATAACAGGTGTCATTAGCATCGCCCTACCCTTTATACGAGCTTTGGACTGGCAGTGCGAGAATTCTCATGTGGTATAGCATTCAACTAATACCTATTCTACAATCGCGCTTACTTTTAAGCAATTGGAAATAATAAAAAGGTGTTCAAATTACTGCTCTTTTTTGAGTGATATTAAACATAATTTTCTGATTTGATGTTGAGTCTTTTGACTTTCAGCATAAGTTTTATGCAGCTCTGACTGAGGACGATAAAGTTGACGAGATTGCCAAAGGATTTCTAGAGGCTACGCTGGGCGAGGATCACACACCAACACTCTACAGGTAAGCATTTACAATAGTAACTAGAATAGTAATTGTAATCTTATCTTCCTTGAAATGTTAGCCATAATTGTTGTTGAAGTCCTTATTGGAATTGTAATCACAGGCGTAATTGTACGAGCAATCATATGCAATGTAGTTTTCGTATAGTCGTATAATTTAACTATGGTCACGACCGTAATGGTGATCGTAATTTTAAATGTAATTATGACTCTAGATTCTTCAGATCCTAAAAAAGGTTGCAAGTCACAGCAATCAGGTCATTCAGTAGCAAAAAGAGGTAATCGTTATCTTCAAACTTATATTCTTGTAGAGCCACCCAACAGCCAAGCGCAGGGCACCAGCTTATTCACGAGCGCTGCACTACCAAGTATGAGTATGGCAGCTCTCAATGGGCTCTATATATAATGAGGGGCTGCAAATGAATATATTTCTCTCTCTCTCTCTCTATAATATAATATTTATGAATATAGATCACGCACGGATATGTGCATATATTTGTGCTGTGATTGTTAGTGTAGTGGTTAGCGTGTTGATCTGTCGTTCAAAAGGTCGGGGGTTCAAATCCCTGCAGAGGCATAAATTTGGTTCGACATTTCTTCATGACCTGTGCCCCTATTGGCAACTTAGAAGTGGAAGTGGGAAGTTGAGACGACGAGTTAGAGGACTTGTCACCCGGCATTATATGCCGAGGCTAAGAAAATTATGTCGCCAGCCCTTCGTACCCATGGCTAGCTTAATGGTTTGCTCCTATTTTCCTCTCTTCCTCCACATGCGTTGCTGAAGATGTTTTAACCCGATGAGAAATTATTTCTCTTGTAGGCTGGTATCGTCATCCGGTGGCAACATGGAATATGATAAAGTGAAGGAAGGATCGGTCACCAAAGCCGACCTTGATACCAATGTAAGAAGCATTTCTTGACATTTGAAGATAACCGTATGGGACCATGCATTTGACCCATGTGGAATATGGGCCTTATATGGACATAATGACGGCTTGCCTATTAGCACTTTGACTGCTGAACTTTATATCTCAACAGACGCAACAAGGGACGTGCATAAAATACATATGATTATTAGGCCCAAATATCACTGCCTGATATTGATTGGGTATAGATACTGGCGTCATATAAGTCATTACAATAATACTGTGTGCGTCTGACAGGCATCTGTGACTTTCTATCAAATACTTTTACATCATGCGTTGCCTTTGATGGCTAGCTTTTGATGAGCAACCTTTGTCAATCTACCTTTGCTGATCAACCTTTTAAAATCTGCCTTTGACAATCTACTTTTGTTGATCAACCTTTTAAAATCTGCCTTTGACAATCTACCTTTGTTGATCAACCTTTTAAAATCTGCCTTTGACAATCTATCATTGTTTATCTACCTTTGATTATCAACTTTTGACAATCAACTTTTGATAATCTACCTTTGCTGATATGCCTTTGAAAATCTGCCTTTGACAATCTGCCTTTGATGATCTTCCTTTGATGATCAACTTTTGACAATCAACCTTTGATGATCTGCCTTTGAAAGGATGTTTTCTTGTACGACAACGGAAAGGATTGTTTCGTGTGGATTGGCAAAGGAGCTTCACCGGCTGAGGTTCAAAATGGATTCGGAATTGCTCACGTGAGTAAAAACTTTCAACTCGTAAGTTTATTGTGCGAAAGGTTCTCGCCTTTGTTTCAGCCGCATAAACCGTTTATCCAAGAACCATGCCTCTGCCAATTAATTGGCTTTCATATTCCAAACAACTTCCATCAATTAATTTTTCTTTAATTAATTGACTTTCGCTAATTATTTAGTCTTTTCTCGTCAATTAGCCGTCACCAATAAATTTGGCTTTCTCTAATTAATCTGGATTTCACTATTTAATTTGGTCATCACTAGTTAATTAGCCTCCACTAATTAATTTGGCTTTTACTAATTAATTTTTCAATCACAAATTAATTGACCTTCACCAATTAATTCGGCCTTCATTTTCCAATTAGCCTTCCCCTACCTCACATGGGCCTCTCTGTATTAACCGTCGGTTAGAGAGAAAGGGTGTACCCTAGAAGTGGCTTACAACCGACGGCGCTATATAAATTTTCGTAATTACAATTACAGTATATACAAATATTGTTTAAGCAATAGCCATTGCAATTGCCGATCTTGAACTTCAAGCGACATGCAGAAACTGCAATAATTAACTATATTATTTCACTTCTGAGCAAAAAGTGTTGGAAGAAGGGCGGTATCAAGTTTCTGTAATAAATAAATATTTATGTATGTATGGTTAGAACTCATATTATTAGGTGTAAATTAGCGAAACTACCTGTCATCGATTTCTTTCTTATTTAATACTTAATTCATTGTTGCTTGACATTTTATTCATTTTTATAAATAGCTAATTTACTGCATTTTAATATTCTAGAAACACGAATTATAATTTATGGAGATGCTGTGATGGGTAGATAGGCTAGCGAATATATAAATAACTGCATTACGTCAGCGATCGATGTTTCTATCTTGGCATAAATGATTGTTATAGTACATACTATAAAATATTGATTGTAGTTAATTGATTTAGACACCCTTAAAACATATTCTACAGCTCAATATATACTTGCAATCGATGTCAAGTATGACTTTTTATTGTGCACCCTAATATTTTCAGTCACATCTGATGAAGACTTCCCATCCGTTTATTCCGATTTCCGTTCTTAAGGAGGGACAACAGAACAAGTCGTTCGACTCAGCCATCGCAGCCTAAGTTAGCCGATCCATCCAGCCGTGATAATGTAGCGCCATAATACTTTTGTGCATATTCTAGATTTCCACCAGACGGAATGCGTGGGACTAAGATAGGATGACATGGTTTTCCTACAAATCTAGAGTTTGTTCGAAGTTTCAGCAAAAAAGTTCATAATATTTTGCTACCGAGGTCTTTATTATAATAAAAACGTTATCAGAGGAATACGGTGATCATTAAATTTCACTTGAAAATGATGTTCGTCAGTGTATGTGCGTGTTCATGTGTAAGATTATATTTACTACATGTGTTTGGGTGTAATGTGTGTCCTAATGTGTGCGTGTGTGTATGTGTATATATGTACATTTATATATATATGGGACTGGCACTGAGTAGATTTCTAGAGGAGGCGCTATATAAATGTTCCATTACATTAAATTACAGTATAGTATAACATACCATCGTATAGGCCTAGTATAATTATTGTTTCATAGCATATGATATAACAAGGGTTTCAAGTGGTTCTGAAGACTAGTAATGTTTTAGAACAACTGCCAGTTAACCAGCATTGCTATAGAACTTAGGCCTTTGAATGCCCAGGCCCTATCTGGAAACTGGTAAAACTCTGCTCTAACTTCTCCGCACTTGTTTAAAAAAGCACCTCACGTGTAGTAATACCGACGTGAAGAAATACTTAATAATTCCTTTGAACACCTTTCTAATGTTTGCCACAATTCTATAAATAAGCGCATATCTACATTTATTTCATTGTTAACAAATGCTTCGTCAATTATACTGCTTAGCGAAGTTAGTGTCATTTCTGACGTGTGCTGAAATCGTAATCATAATCTCCAAACTTTGAAATCGCGACTTGAAAGCCAAGCGCTGGGCACCAACTTATTCACGAGCGCCGAATCAATCGGATTATCGGACCCCTCCCTCTGTTGCATTGCGTACATTTCGTGGACCCTCCCCCATGCGTACGTACATTTGAGCTCTATACCCCCATTGCAAAGGTTAAATAACTAAAGACATCTATAATTGATTTTACCACAGGCTATTTTTTTAAGCATCATATTTAGCAGCTTAAATTTGTTAACTGTTATGAAGGAATAAAACACTAAGACTACTTGCATTTCAACGTTTAATGCTACATAAAATTGAATGAGCAAGAATATAGTCTGTGCATGATTGGGTTTACAATTCTGATTGTAATATTCCGTATTGTGTAGGTCATAAGTAGAAAATTATATTTGCGTGCGCACATATTTTCGGGACCCCTCCCCACCGTACGCACCCGTACGCAAAATGGCCGAAATTCGAAACCCCCTCCCCTCGCTGCGTATGTAATATGTGGACGGTCCCCTACGTACGTCAACATTAATTAATTTAAAAGCAGATTATCATTCATTGCTATAGTCAGTGCGCTAATAACCATGACGTCATATAATAATGTGCGCACCATAGATCTCGAAAAAGCATCGATCCAAACTTCAAGAACACGGGTAATGTAGCATAATAATATATTTTACGCTTATAACGTGCGTCGTTGCGTTGGTCGATGGTTATTAGACAATACAAATATAGGTTGGCCCATACGTACATTAGGCGGACCTTCCTTCCAAGTGTGGGGTGCATTCACACCTTTCGCACCCCTTGCCTAGGTGATTAAAAATGACAGTGCAATGTAAATGTAATGTAATAGAATACATATATAGCACTACTCAAATCATAGGCGCTCACGACTGAAAACAAAGCTACAGAGAAAAAAGGAGAGTGTACAAGTACTTCCCGAAGGCAGCAGAGGATGAGAGAACAGCTCTGGACCAACTTTCTGATTCGACGAAGCACTCGTGAATAAGTTGGTGCACTGCGCTTTGTCTCGAGTGGTGCTTTAGAAGTTTGTAGATGATGATCGATTCGATTGATGTGAAGCAATATTTTTAACATAAATAGCTAGTGGCTTAAAAACGACGGTTTACGGTAGCGGAAGTTTACTCTTTTGATACGTGGGTCAATCTGGAAGTGCCGAGTTGATTTAAAATGACCATTTCTGACAAATGTTCTTCAATTGCATCAGCTTTAGAGACGTTTGCCACGTTAAACTATGAGTAACCGTAAAAGTTGAAAGTGTTTATATAAACAGCGATTTGTGTGATAGTTTTACATGTTCGTATTCTGCTGGAAAATTTTGAATTATATTACGGTAGGCCAGCATGAGTTGCGTACCACATGTTTTGGGTTTAATCCGAATATATGGGAATAATTATTTTTGGTTCAAAAATTGTTTAATCTTACGAGTATTAGAGCGCCTATGTTTCCTCATTAGTTTACGGTAGAGGTAGAACCCTATATATGGCATTGTCGAAATTACTATTTTTATAATCTCGATACGCTATTTAGATACATTATTTTAGTCGTTTTCTCGAAATTTCGGCTAGCATTTGGCAACGGGGGTATTTTTTTGTGGATGTAATTTCGCTCAACAACATTACACACAGACTGTGCATGCCAAGAGGCAGGTGTTTCATATGGCGTAGCATGTCATATCCAACGGAGTAATAGAAGAACTATAGAAAGTGCTGCCATGTAATTTCGGTGTATATGCTTTAGTTTAAATTCATTTTATCATTTATAATAATATTTAAAAAAATGTTAAAAACAGGTTTTGAAGCCAAAGGATTAATTTTTGACTATGCACTTTTAAAAGCATGTCTATCTGATGTAGCTAACTAGACTACTGAAACGATGACGTCCTTGCTGAAAGTTATTCTGCTTTGCTGTCTCATCATTTTGACAACTGCTACCAAGGAGCTGGCAGTAGACGAAGTTCAAGAAAAAGATGAAGATAACTCAAAGGGTCATGCACTAGTCGCACTTGATGCTGAGGTCACCGATGAAGAAGGTGAGATTCAGTTATTATTATTATTAAAATTATTATTATTATTAATTATCATTATGAAACTTTTTAAACTATCATTTTTAATGCACCTAAGCAAAATTAATCTTGCACAAGAGCCCATAGCGTAACAAGTCTCGAACAGATATGTCTTAAGGTCCATTTTGAAGAGTGATTGCATGTGAAGATCTACCGAGAGATTATTTTGCTAACAAAACGTACTCTGCCACTCGTCGCATTCAAGCATTGCCAGTCCCAAGCCTTGATATTGGTGAGGGCGATGCTAATTAACCTTGTTATCATGCTGTGTCATTAAATCGTAATTATTACTACTCGTCTAAATAATCTAATTTGATATGGTGCTTTGCTTAGCAGACTGATCAACTGAGTATTATGGCTGAGTTTTTATAAAACATCGAGTTACGCCTGATGCCTCAGACATTCCTGCGCTAGACATTACTAATTAATGATAACGAGCTGTTTATTTTTGTTCGTGGCTATGTGGCCACTTCATGTGTTTGTATGTTTTTTTATCGCAGTTGAGGATTCTTCACTGGAAAGCTTTTTGGACCCAGATGCGGAAGTATTTGAACCTACGGATACATGGCAGACAATTAAAAAGGGTGAGTGTGTTAAGTATAATTTTCCACTCTTGTAAGTGCTTGAAGAGTCTGTGTTTTTCTAACATTCAGAGGAGTTTGTTGTGAGAGAACAAATCCTTTTATGAAGATTTACTGAGCTCAAGCGATCTGTGGTCAGGTAATTTTTTGGTTGATATGTTTCATTTCTTTTGCCAGGTGTGATTTTGTTTTTGCCCTTATTCTTAAGACTTTCTTTTCCCACTGAGCTTTTCACACTGAGTGCGCCTCTGATTAGGTTGCACGGGTAGAGGCGCTATAGAAATATTTAAATACAATACAATTTATTTTTCGAGGTCAGTCCTTTAACCCAAGCGTACACGAGACTAAGAATTTTTTCAGATTAAAATTTGATAGAGAACTTCAAACACTTTTTTCTTTAGTTGTGGCTGGGCTGGAAGCGCTACTGAGTAGTCTTCTTGAAAGGGTGCTATATAAATGTTCAGAATGAATGAATGAATGAGGGAGGGAACAAGTGAAGGTGGAGAACTGGATGGGGAAAGGACAGATGACACTAAAGAGCTCAAGTGATCTGTGGTTGAAGTACATCTTCAAAAGTTGAATCATGCTGCATTGAACAGAGAGTGGAGTGTAGAGAGATTAACTGATCGGAAAGGCATCAGACTCCTACAAGCGATGACTTATTGATTGATCGATTGATTAACCGATTGATCGAAGAAGTTTTTTGCCCAGGACAAGCGATACCCCGGGGACTGCACGTGCGACTCAACCTTCAGACGGGGGAGCGAGAGGCAAAACTGATGGAGAGCGAAAGTTTCGAAGGCAAAGGCCGTCATCACGAGATGGATTCGAGTTTTGAAGGTTTGTTTGTTGATTACGTGCTTACTCACTGTTGTTTGTTGATGGGAATCCATTGGCCGGGCTCTACATGTGCGCGTGGGCATGCCGCTGGAGACTTCTGTGTTTCTGTGCTTTGCTTGCATTTGACATATTTTCCCTTAATGACAATAGACTTCAGTGGCTCACATATAGAATAGTGAAGACAACACTCTTGTGATATACTTTACTTTAAAGACTCTAGAGTAACTTTCATCACTCCCCATGAACCAAGCTGCAGCACCTTATTTAATGGTATACCATTTTCAATATTTTCCAGAAGGTATTGACGGAACCTGAGAAAATTGGGTGCAGTCTTGGAGTAAGATGATTTATCGCTCTGAATTATTTAATTTAAATTTCAGCAAGCCCATCCTTAGAAAATGTTTGCAAAAGTAGATCTCATATGGTACTTACTTAAGCATACAAACTTTTGGATTAGCCTTGTCTTAAGTTTGGTTGCCGTTGCCAGAACTTTGCATTGGTCTCTCGACACAGCTCTATTCGGCAGAAAACATTATTGCTGTTGACAAAAATCTGTCGACCGTTCTTAGTTCCTACTTTATTATGCGTAATAATCTAGATATACCAACCAATCTCAATTCCTACTTACTGCGTATTGGGCGCCCTATGTGGCTGCCGATATTGAAATTCTATTCCTGTAAAAACCAGTCATCATTTACTCATACTTTACTTGTAATCATACTGCGGTTTGTCAGTTTGAAATTAAGCGAATATTATTTTTATAATTATCATTATTATTACTTAATTTGGTGAAATTATCTAGATTTGTCGAATGTCTGTTTGTTTTTTAAACGCAGAACTGAATCAGCCGAGCAGGCGAGAGCGAATGAAACTGGCCATTGAGAAGGCGATGAAGGACTTAGAGATTGAAAGATCGGCCGATAAACAACAGAAGCTGAAGTACTGGAAAAAGAATGACAGGAAAGGTGAGTCAAGTGACTTACTGTAGCATTTAATTAGTTTATATTTATTTAGTTTTATTAGAATTAATGTAATTGGATTCTTTGTGCCCAGCTACATGTAATGTAATGTAATTGAACATTTATGTAATGTAATGTGTATTATATCAAATGGTTTGACCCTTACCCTGTAACAAGGGTTGTGCTGGTTCAAACCCATTTGAGACAGTTTCTGTAGAGGAACCTTAATGAAGTTATTGAAATTGCTTGACAGCATTCTTTGATACTATATATATATATATATATGTATATATATATATAAATAATATATATGATACATTTGATAAATAATAATATATATATGTATATATATATATATATAAATATTTATTAATTATTACTGGGATAATTACAAGGCATATATATATATATATATATATATTGGCATGTAATTATCCCAGTAATAATTTAGAAATATTTTAGTAATTCTTTCAAATATGATCATCTTTGAGCCCATCAGAAATTTTGAAGGGGCTCTGTGTAAATTATTTAGATAGACATTAGAGAAACTGACTTTCATATTATGTAATTTTTTCAGCTTGCAATTTTTAATTATTTAAGTTTGATAAAAAATTTCATATCATGTAATTTTTTCATTTTGTCATTTTTTATTATTTAATTTAAATTTGAATCATCTATGACCATATATAACATTATAAATAAGTAGTCTAACTTAGGCAAAAGAAGACAACGTACTTTTGTAGGTATGGTTAACCTTGAGAAGACGTCATTCACACATGATGAACTGAAAGAGGCTCTGAAGAAATTCAAGTCCGAACACGACGACGTACAAGATCCCAGTGTAAGCCACGTGCCCTTATTTGCTGAGACTTAGAAAAAGAAGTTTACTAACACCTCATTCCATGACTGCCTTAGGGTTAGCTTGAGTTATAGATGGATACAGTAGTATTATCTGCAGTCTAACAACACTGTGTGGTAACAAATATCATTAGCATTGTCCTCCTTATTTATCCAGGCTTGGGACTGGCACTGTTAGATTACGAACAGTTTGGATGGATCAAGGGTTTAGCATCAGCTTCTGACATTGCAGTGAAATAGTAGAGTATGGCATGTTAGCTTCTAATTCTAGTTGTATTTATTTGCATTATGTAAATTATAAAAGAGGTGTGCAATAATGATTCTTCTATATTGAACCCGTGTTCTTTAGTAGTTCTATTTGCCCGTGTGTTTCCGTTCAACCATCAACACACACCATATGAGCCACTGTATTCAGTAAGTGAGTAAGAAGAATCTTTATTAGGCTACCAGCTAACGCACAATAGCCTCAATAGATAATAGCATGAATTTAAACAAAGTCATATAGCATTGGCATAATCAAAGATCTCTTGGCAAAGGCATCAGCTCTAGGTAATGATATGCATTTATTTAATTAGCGATATAAATTGACGTAGGTCGCGGCCGATAGTGCAGGCAGGAAGTTCCGGACGATCGACGAAATTCGAGCCGACTTCCACCGAATGAAAGTCGACATGAAGACGGACTTAGAGATTCTCGGAGGCATCATGAAGAAATATGAGAAGAACGAAATGAATGATGAAGAACGCTTGGCACTCCTCAACGACTTAGAGTATTACGTTCACCAGGTGGGCACCTATGCTTAATGTTTACCTATGGGCTGTACTGTTCGTTTCTAGGGATCTACAGCTAGAGGCAATGGAGTGCATATTATACTAATGATGATTATGATGATAATGATAATAATAAGATAATAATAATGATGATGATAATAATAGCGATAATAATAATGATAATAATTCTGTTGATGATTATAAATGATACTGATAATAATGCTAATTATAAAAATAATAGCTCATGTTCAAGGTGTATATATTATTCATGGTTTCTTTTATTATTCATGGTTTGCATATTAATGGTTTATATATTCATTATTCATATATTCATTATTCATATATTCATATATTCATTATTCATATATTCATTATTCATATATTCATTATTCATATATTCATATATTGATATATTCATTATTCATATAGTCATTATTCATATATTCACGTTCTATGTGTATATTATATATTACCTTCCTATATTTATGTTATGTAATTAATGTTCTGTTGTGCAGATCGACAATGCACAGAACTTCGGTGATATGGGCGGCTTCCAATATTTACTGCGGGATATGAACTCGACATCCAAAGATATTCGAAAGGATGCGGCTCTGGTCCTCGCTTCTGCCGTCCAGAGGTAGATAATGATCAGCAATAATAATAATTATTATTATATAGACATTTGTAAAGTGCCTCTCACGTCAGAGCTCTCCCAGCATTTCAAGTTTATGATATTAACATCTGTTTACAGGCAACTGAGAGAAGCAGTTGAGATCCCAGCATAATACTATATTGTAAGAGCAACTCAGTATTTTGATATCTTTGCTTAGCACTTACTAGTTACTACTTCCTAGTGTAAACTGAGGCAAAACTAAAAAATAAATAAATCTGCACGACTGAAAATCAAGATAATAAGACTTTATTTGAGACTCGGACTCGGTACAACTCAACTCATGAAACTCGGACTCAACAGGAAATTGACACTCGGTTCATCTTTAACTGTAACTCGCTAATGCCGTTAATAAACTTCTCTGTGGGCTCTGTAGCAATCCGAAGGCGCAAGTGGTTGCAATGGAGAGTGGCGCGATTCAGAAGTTGATTCGGATGTTGAGTGTTGAGGAATCCGTTGCCGTGCGTTTCCGTGTTATGTCGGCGTTGTCGTCTCTCATCCGGAGTTTTCCATTCGCTCAGCAGAAGTTTCTCGAACTCGGAGGTCTCGACTCCCTGACCTTGCTGATCAAGCATCCAGAGGTTTCGGAGAGACTGTCGGTGAAGGCTGTGACGCTAGTCAACGATCTTCTGGAAGAACAGGTTGATTATGATCCATCATTGTGATCCATTATTGTGATCCACGATTATTCTGATCCATTTTTAATGGGATCCATAGATACGATCCATAATTATGATCCACGAATGTGATCTGTAATTATTGTCTATGATAAGGATTCATGATTATTTCGATCAATGCTTATGGTTGTTGATTATTATGATCCATGATTATGATCAATGATTATTTTGATCCATGATATTGATTCATGATTACACTGGATATCTCATCTAATCTGTTATATTATCGGAAATACCCCCAAGTTTGTTTCAAAGGCGTCAAGCCTCCACGACCATTGGATGTATAATACGTTGACCAGGCCTGATAGTCCATTGTTGCCATTTAACTGTGGATCGTTCAATGGTAAGTTCTGGAATACACAAAACAATTGTGAGTGAGAGACTTGCTCAAGCTCCCTATATAGTAACCGTCTCAATTTAGGAATCAATGCTAATTCAATTAAAGGATGAGTGCTCTAATCAGTCAACCATTTAGTAAGATCTGATGTTTAAATTCACAAAATGTGCATTTTAAACAGAAGCGAAAAAATGTTTTGTTTTTTTGGCAGTTTTATTAACTTTAAATTTCCTTCTGTCTTCTAAGGTCTCGGCAAAAACTGATGAGCACATATCTCCAACGCTGAGAGAGGAAAAACTGAATCAGTACAGCAGGTAACAGATGTGTAATGCTTATAATGGACTCGTGATGTAGATGTAATTAATGATCATGATTTAGATGTGATGCTCGTAACATTTTTAAGGCTCATAATGGACATGTAATGGTTGCAACAGGTCCGGAATGCTCCTAATAGTGACATGATGCTTGTAACAAAGTTTTTATGCTTGTAATGTATGTAATGCTTGTAATAACGATGCAATTTAGGAGAGAATTATGCTCGTTTGACGCATAAGGTCACTGTAGAAATATGACCACCGTGGTCTTGTGTTATAACAGTTTGGTTGAGGGACCCACAGACAGAGGCCAGAAACCGGAAGTGCTAATTGAACAACGGGTTTGTGTTTTTGAGCCTAGGAGTCTCTCTCTGTCTTGCCAAGTACTGTGTTCTTTAAGTTACACAGACGTTTTCATGTCCCATGGTAATAAAGCATCGATTGGTAGCGTTTTAATAACTATTTTTCCTTTTGTAGAGTGCCGCTGATGGAGTCCGTGGTAGACCAAGGCTGGTGTTTGCTGGTTCCGAAATTGCTCGACCTCTCCGATCACGACTCTATAGAGAACGTTCTCAACCTCATGTGGACACTGAGGGACCGATGTCGGGCCGACTTCGTTGGGACTGCACCCCGGCTCAACCTCCTCAAGACGGAGTACCTGGAACTGTCGAGGAATGAGATGAAGGATGGTACAGCTGGGGATGACTCCTACCTTGCCTCGGTCGTGCTGCCGGGCATCACACGGTTGTTGGAAGATGTTGAAAAAACCAGGGTTGAACTGTGAGCTCTCTGTGGGGCTTGGCTGAGCAGGGCCGCAAACTTTGAGGATGTGACTGAACATTGACTGAGAAATCTGTTTGTAAGTAAGTTATGTGTGATTTATTGGGTACGTCTTTTAATATGTAGTGTGTAGGTTTTCACTGACGTGAAGGCGGATTGCGTTTGTCACAGTTAGATGGTTTGGTGAACGTGATGTTGTGTACGGCTGGCCTGATTATTACTGTCATCTATGTTTGCATTTTGGCCAGTTTTTCTTGCATATGTGAATCTGTATTATTTTTTATTATTATTGTTATTATTATTATTACTATTATTTTTCATTCCCCTTGGGACTTAGAGATTATTAATATAGAGATTTTATTGTCCGGAGGGTCAGGCTTCGTCTTCTGGGGTCAACGGAATTACTACTATCATTACTATTATTATTATTAGTATTATTATTTCTGTTAATTTTGTTATTAGTATTATATCAGTCCCTAAGGTATTGTTGGAATGTTTTTGTGCAAGTAATCAAATTTAAGAAGAGTGTTTATTGATACTTTGTGTTCACAAGTGTTTGATAATGTTCTGGTTAAACAATTTTGGTTAAGGCATACAGTCATAGAAAAATGTTGACTGGTACATTTAGTTTTTCTCTTGATTATTTGAAGAAAATTGTACAAAATGCTCTGTGATCTTAACTAGGGGTGCTTCTGTTTCTGTCCATACTCCTGATACCCTTCTTTTCTCACTCAGCTTTTAACATAGGAAGCGAGTCTGATTAGGTTAGTACGTGAGAGGCATTGCAGATATCTGTATATGCAATACAATCTCATTTAAGTCACAGTCATGCCAATAGTAAAACTAAGTCGTAGTCATGTCAAAAGTAAAACAAAGTCGCTGTCATGTCAACAATAAAAATGTCTTAGTCATGTTAACGATCGAGCCACAATGGGGAAGACGTTCCTGGTATAAATTATGCTTAAAGGAGTTAGATGTTCATTCCATGGCATGGAGAGATCGCATGCCAATTAAGAATATGTTAATTAATCAAACTAATCTCAAATTGCATTTCCATGTACAGATTTTCCAATTGGAGTATGAGGCATGTGTACGTTCGGTTGTATGGTTGTCTATCTCTTTGTGCATGTATTTGTTTGTGTATGTAAATACTATGTGTTGATACATTTGACGCTATAGCTTTCATGTGACTGGTCATAGCGCAGCACTCGGTCATAGCGCTCTCCTTGGACACCTTTAAAACGCTGTCAGTCGATCATTTATTAACGTGGGACATTGTAAATGTTGGGATACTTCGACAGACTGCAAATGATGGCATGTATTATTGATGTTGCTAACTCCACCATTATTTACGTTGTAAAACAATGAACACTAATGCTATTTAAAGTTGAGACAGTTTTAAGTGGCGTCTTTTGCAAGCTGTGAATTCAGTTTCGCTGTACTGCATATGAACTGAATTGCCGTCAACGGCCAAATATGTCATACGAAGACTGTCCAATAATATTTGTTTGGGATAAACCGATACTTGTCTCGGAAACTCTGCTCTTCGATAGTATTTGTTTATGTAAGCTATTGTATGTAATTAATTGATAAGTGACTGTCATGAATATCTTTCAACTGTTGTCCTTGTTGCCTTAGTTTGAAGCATAGTTTGTCTTTTCAACTTGTCAAACTGATTAGAGGTAGTGGCTTAGAACTTTGGAACTTAACCTACCAATAGATCTTTCTATTGACCTCTGCCTATTAATTTGCACCGTGTAGCTGTAGCCATTTAATTAAAGGTTTTTTAATACTACTTGTCTTGGATTTTCAATTCACAGCAAACAATTTGTTTGAATTCAGTTGAAATTGGTTTTCGTGTTTTCATTTTTTTTATACTGTGAATATTTACGTCAGAATAAAATTACGAAGTCCATACGTCTCATTCGATTTTGTATAGGCAGACAGACCCAAATAGACATAGACACGGATAGACATACATGGATAAGCAAGACTAATGTTGGGGATACCTGTGAGTCCATCAACCTGGAATGACCTTTCTCTATCACTAAGAGCTAAGCTATATTTGACTGGCTTCCCCCATCGGCTTCTCACTCTTTAAAGGCGTTTCTTTATCCTCGGGGTTTCCGTGCTGACAGCGCCTCTGAATAGTATTCTTCGCGAGGCGCTATATAAATCTAAAGATACGATTCGATATGTTGCCATTCTGCACTATTTTATTAAACACAAATATATCTAGCGACTAAGCATCATTCGATGGCGCTGTGCAACTGCGAGTTAAAGACATATTCAAGATCCCAACACCAGGGACCGTCTCAAACACTGGAATCCGTGCTCTCAGTACACCGATCGGCTACCGCACTCCTCAAATGCGCATGTATAACCGGCTTCTACTGAAACGGCAACGGAGAAAGCCAACAGTCGCGGACCAATAGACTAATCCTCTTAGACAGAAACTAAAGACAATCAGATCAAATCTTGTAATGGCTAAAATTGTAGAGACGCATCTGTAGAGCCATTAGTAGATCAGAGTGTAAGCGATGTCGTTGAAGCCAGACGAAGGAGTGGATCGCAAACCATTGAGAGCAGAAGAAGAATATCTGCTATAGAGACGTAGGTTATTAAGACAATTAGCAGATGCATTAGGATGGACTGCTGTCTATAGGAACGGACTCAAGTCTGCATTACGCCAATTGTGCTAATAAAACTTTGTACTTCTAGTCGTCTGTGTAAGACTACAATATATAGGACATAGTAATAATATTATGTCTGTCTGTCTGTCTGACTATATGTTTGTCTGTCTGCCTCTCTGTCTGACTGTAGGTCTGTCTATCTGTCTGTCTGTCTGTCTGCTTGCGAACCTGTCTAACACAGCAAGTGCAACATACTGTCTGTTCATGGCACTTTATTGAAATCAAGATGCATGTATACATGCGTGTACATATATATGCTTAGACTGGATACATACCTAGGCTATACATACATACATACATGCAGGAACTGCAATACGGATAAATACATATAGATACCAGAACAGCCTAATTCTCATAATTACTTACTGGCTCATGCATATGTACATACGGACATACGTCATGCACATTAATCTACATACGGACATACGTCATGCACATTAATCTACATACGGACATACGTCATGCACATTAATCTACATACGGACATACGTCATGCACATTAATCTACATACGGACATACGTCATGCACATTAATCTATGGGCCCAGTTTACTAATTTCGCCATCCAATGAATTCCTTGCATGACCGATCTTCCTGACTTGACGACAGTCGCAGGGACTTACGCTAATTTACAGTCAAAACGCCACCAAGCGACCACGAAGTCAATTTCTCTTCGCCAGTCTTATCTGCCCCACCCGGTTAAACATCCCGCGAAATATCATGAATGTGTCGGGTCCAAGCCTTGGATTACCTTCGCGCCATACATCAATCTTAGAGCTCTTTATCAAAACGCCGTTAGAGTGCGCCCTATTTCGTGCCATTTCGTTGTGTTCCCGCCATTTGGCCATGTCGTCTGCTGCATTGGATTCGCGTTTACGCGCGCATCGCATTTCGATCGGAGGAAAAGGGAGTAAAAACTGCCCTGGTGTTGCAGTACGGCTAAAGCTAAGCCGGCCCTGTTAATTCCCGCCTCGGATTATTCAGAGGAGGGGGAGAGTGGAGCCGTCGACACCCGATTTTTGTAGTAAATCAGGAGATCAGTGTTGCGTGTGTGGGATTTCGTTGGTGTTGTTGTTGTTGTGTAACTTCAGGCTATAGTATAGCCAACGTGCGTCAACGATTGGTTCGGCCTCTTCGGTTAACTGCCTGTTTTCTTTAGGGATCAGCCGGAAATCGCCTCGGACATTCGCCTCGGCCGAATATCTCAATTTTCATCACTACTCGGAAGTATTCGCCTCGGCAAATACTTAACACGCAAATAGTTGCAAAAATTAATTTTTTAATTTAACTAAGGATTACTTAAATTTTACTTTGTCATTTTGACAATATTATGTTTTTGAAGTTTTCTGTTTTTTGCCTCCCCATGAGTAAACAACAACTTCAACAAGATGGCAACCGGAAATAAAATAAAGAGTCTCGATCATCCAGCGCTAGTAAATTAAGGCGCTAGTAACCATGAGTACCTGACGCCATAAACATTTTCAATTTTTTCATTTCCGGTCAATCTAATTGGTAACTATAGCAACAAACCCAAAGAGGTTAAAGCTTATATTATATTAATATTATAATTATATAACCTAGAGAGGACAGCCTAACCTTTTCCTTAAGAATAAAATAAAAATGGCAGTCTGTGGTCTTTGACAGACGGCAACAACACTTTCCGCCATTTAATAAAGTAATAGCCTAAGCCTAACTGAAAAAAAGCTAGTTGGTCAGCTGCTTCAAGCGATATATTTTGATTACTTTCCTTCTTATATAGTATATTCTATTGCAGGCCTAAAACATGTCAGTCACAATATCCACATGTTATTAGGATTTAGGACTGGAGTTCGAGGCTAGATTATTTCTAAATTTT
The DNA here is from genome assembly GCA_959347315.1 of Bimastos eiseni. Classification (NCBI taxonomy): domain Eukaryota; kingdom Metazoa; phylum Annelida; class Clitellata; order Crassiclitellata; family Lumbricidae; genus Bimastos; species Bimastos eiseni. Next base: position 26,530,808 of record OY365817.1, read on the forward strand.
CTATACCTCTTTGGTGCAGACGTAGAGACGTTGATTCATTTAATGAAGTTAAAACTTAAAAACTTCAAAGAATTGGTACTCAGTTACTACCCGGTTCGTACCCGGATCCGGAAAATAGTACATCCAGAATTTTTCAAATACTCGGATTCGGTACTCGGTGAAAATTGTCTACCCGGCTGACCCCTAGTTTTCTTCCTCTTATTACTCCGCCGTTATTGCCATTGAATTGTTGCCTTATTAGGTATGCTTACGTTGTCGTCGCTATAGATATGGTTAGTTGTAATTGCCTCAACGGTGTCAGTTGAACTGAGATAGTTGTGACAATTAAGTGCTAATCCGTCTATTAATGTGCAAGTGGTTTGTGAAATTGCATGGACGACCTTGTAAGCGGGACGATGTTTTCCCATTGTCACGAATTAGAAGCTGACCTAAAATTGTAATGTTTGTAAATTTGGCAAACAATAAAAGAGCTTCTTGACTATTGGCTTTACACGCATCTTAATCGCAAAATTGACCAGCGACAAAGTGTATTTCCACGGAATATTTTTATCTACTGTTGTTCGTCATTAGGCCTATATATTATATATATTTATTTATTTATATATATATATAATAATTATATATATAAATAAAACAAGAAATTCGACTTCTGACGAGGCTACGACCCTCCCTATGCACACACACAGACTCAAATTTTCTCTATTCAGTGTAGGAAAACTGGATCCAATTTATGGTATCTTCTTCCAACGTATATCCAGTATCAACCAAACGTTATATTATTTGAAAATAAACTATGCCTCCATTTCCTTGAAGATATCTCTAAGCACTGAATGTTTGTGGTTGGTTTCTGACTTTCTCTTAAGTGAATATTGCAATGAGCCCTTAGTTAAGGAACTAGAATTCCTTCAATCTATTTGTATATCTAATTAGTTTTGTATTTATGATTTTTATTTATATCGGTATAGGCCATCACCTTGAAAAAGTTGAAATCTATTTTACATAGGGACCTCGCTATGGTAAGCGGGGTCCACGACTCCTTTAGGTTCCGTTGTACATGTAACCAGATTGTTTCAATTCTCGTAATCGTTTTTATTGCCTACTTGTACATTGCAATGTGTATCTTGATTAAAATATAAATTGAATTGAAAAAGTATCGTTGCTAGTCATACTTCTAATTTATATGTAGGCCTTTGTAGGCTACATATGAGTCTATAGGTCTGAATGACGTTATACCATATGACACGTTACCAAATCTTGTGTTTTTGCTTTCGTTGTCCCCAATCCCCAACCATTGTATGGAATGAACTTCCTCCCATGATTCGCACATTGCATCGGGGTCTGTGCCCTATAGCCTTTAGCAGTTTAGCTGGTTAAAGACAGTCTATTTCTCTCCGCTATAAAAATCTATGGATACATATAATACGCCGAGTGCACACAATAATTGTAATTCAATCACGTCTCCGGGCGCATGTATAATTATGCTTTTGGGTAAATGTTTTTGCGTACATAGACATCTAAATCCACCCTATTACATAATATACATATATACAAGCGCAACGACCAATATCCTTGACACAACCCGTTTCAACAGGACAAGCGAGTAAGATTTGCAGCTGCAATATAGACCAGCGGTTGAGCGAGCGCTTTACTCAGCGGCTGGCTCAGACGGACTGCCGGATATCTCACCACTAATCCATTATAAGAATCCGGACACGCCAATCGTAAATCTCAATTGAGTCCTCGACATAAAACATGGCGGCGACCAATCGAAAAAAACTCATTTCTGCATTCGATGGAAACATGCGCGGCGAATTTGCTCCTAACAATGGCCGCTGACGCGCCGTCGTTTAACGCTGACGTCACACTGACGTGACAACTCGCCAAGCAGACGGCGATTCGTGTCGGCTGCGATTTCGCGCGGCTTAATGTGACGCAGACGACACGTGGAGCGTCCGGATCGTTGGCGGCCATTTCCGAAAATCACGAACTGCGTATTTTCCGTTTCGGTAATAAAATTTCCGGGCTCTGACCATAATTCTGCCGGATTTATCTGGTTTGCTAACGTAGATTGGAGTCGATGGCGCGACGATTGAAGCCGGGTTGCGGAACGGATGAGGATATAGGAGGAAAGCTTAAACAAATCGAGTTGTTATTCAGTACAGTTCGAAGTCTTTGTTGTGGTGTCTCTTGTACTGGTCGCTTGTATGTGTACGTGAGTCTGTTCGCAAGTTTTTCGTATCGTCCGTCCGTCTGCTTGTGTGTCTGTGTGACTAGCAAACTCGTGACCTCCCATCAGAATCAGTTTGTCTTTCTGCATGCACTTGAATTGTAGACCAGCCACAAACAGTCAAATGTACAGACAAACAGACACACAGACGGATAAATATAGACACAGGCAGACATGCACATACGAAACACAAATATGAACGATTATTTTCAGTGTATGTAATAAAGCTTGGTATTACCATGATTTATTGGACCGGAAGACATTGCAACCATACACACACGCACACGCCTATGCCTATGTATATATTATATATATACATATATATTATGCATATATTATAGATATATATATTATATTGTAAATTGTATATATTATGCTTATTATATTTATTATATAAGCTTATACATGTATGTATGTTTTATATGCATCTATATTCGGTTGCGCCGTGTAGGCTTAGACCGACGCTAATCAATTACGAAAGAGTAATGGCTCATTGTCAAGCGAAACGAGGCATATCCGGAATTAGACGTGTCGTATTTTAAAATCCGACGTCAGCTTTTACAAGTCATGCGAATTGGAAGGAATTGGCCGCTTGCTATGATCACTGTTGACCAGTCGCTGACCAATTTAATGTCGGCTTTAGTGTAAATATTTTAACGCAAGTCTCCGAAGATTCGTTGCGTCACAAAAGCCGCGTCAATGAGACGATTTATTAAAAGGACCAGCACTTTCATTCGGCCTCGAATACTGCCACTATATACAACAACAAGTACAACTACTACCGCCACTACTCATACTACTGATGTCGATGATGATGATGATGGTGGTGGTTGTGGTGATGATGATAATGATTATGATATCAACTGCAATTGTGATAATAGGGGTAATACTGTAATAGGGAATCTTCTCGTCAATTCCTGACAACGAGGCTTGACCATCCAGACAAAAAATGTAAATATATAAATAATACCAGTAATAACAATAGTAATAATAATAATGATTATGATCAAAATAATAATTGACCGGCTCTTAATTGGGTCGAGATCTAGAACAACGTGACAGGATGGGGAGCCCTATAAAGATTTCTCAGAGCAAAAACAGCCAGGTGAGACCCAAGAGAAACCTGTTGCTAGAAGAAGTCGTGCCGAGCTGCCCCTTCACTCTCTCCACCCCGCCCCATCGATGGAAGAAGTGCTCCGTTTTGATTCAGTGCACATTCTTGGAGTGACCCTCTGCGTCACCGGACATGTAGATGAGATCATCGAGCCCTACTCAGGTCCCTGCTCGCCCTGGGTGTCCCCCAGGAGCAGGACCATCCTCCAGGGGCGTTGCATGCGGAAGGGAATGGAGACAGATCCACGGAAATTGGGTGGTGGCGGAGACAGATGTTGTCCCCAGGGGATTATCGCTTCGATTACGCCCCCCCGTCTGGAACTTCAGCAATAGAAGATGGATTCTATTTCAGTTCACTGTGTTGATTATACTAATAATGATAATAATAATAATGATATTAATTATAATAATATATGCAATAACAGTAATTATAACAGTAATAATGAAGCAGCTAGAAATAATAATCGTAACGACAATAATAATAAAATAATAAAAATAACTATGATAAGACGACTTCTCTGTGTTCACCTTCCTGCCACACTGAATGTCTTTTTATTTGTCTGTATATTATATCTCTGTGACTAGCTGGCTGTCTGCCCTCCATACTTGCTTTTGACATTTCTTCCTGCCTGCCTGTCTATATATATATGTCTGTCTATTTGACTGTTTGTCTGTGCATGTCTCTGTCTATATGTCTGTCCGTCTATATATCTGTCTGTCTATATATGTATGTCTATAAATATATACGTCTATGTGTCTGTCTGTCTATTTGTCTGTCTTTCCATGTATATGTATGTCTGTCTATATCTGTCTGCCTGTCTGTCTGTCTGTCTGTCTGTCTCATTGACCGTCCCCTTATCGTCCCTTAAACCTCCAATCTAATCTGATTGAGTCAAAGTCAATCGAATGGGATCGATGATCGATCGAACAATTGGCAAAGCGAGCCGACGCCCGGTCAGTCCACCGGTCACTGACCATCCACTCGACTGACCGCTCGTGGTCAGGCGTTGACCACCAGCGCCCGCTGGTCAACGTTAACCACCGGAGGAGAACCTCCTCCTCGGCCACTGCTTCGATCGCCGGCGGTTGGGATTTATAACCGACCGAATCCCGGCTCCGAATTGGACCGGATTTTATTCCGGTCACGTCGGTCCGGCTGTCTTCCGCTGCCCAGACCGGTTCTTCATCTTTCCTCCGCTCAATCCATAAGAACCAGAGCAGGGAACAGCCAACTGGATCGGAACCATGAAGGAGTGGCTGAGGAACGATAAAGTAGGGAACGGGTTGATCCAGAAGAGAGTCGATACAATCTCCTACTATCATATTTAATCTAGTACAATTAAATTCAACCTAAGATAGTCTAATTCAATTCAATATTATTAATACAATAATTTTATAATTTCATACAAATGAAATGATATAATATAATCCAATCTAATCCTATATAATCTAATTCAATCTTCTAATCCAATCAACGATGGTTTAATCCAATTTGATCTAATTTAACACAATATAAGAAATACGCATCTATGGTCTGCATGCCAGTGCAAATTAACACAGAATATGATAATGGCGTCCATCGTAATCCTCAGTGAGGGCCTACATAGCGCCTCTAAGATAGATATTTCTGAATGTGTGTGTGTGTGTGTGTGTGTGTGTGTGTGTGTGCGCGCGTTTATGTACATGTTTCAAGCGGAATATTTATATAGCGCTCGCCGAGCCTCCATCACGGACAACGCCACCAACTGTTTGCACTAGGACACTGTCCGTCCCATGTCTGGGTAAAGGAGGAGGGCAACGCTATGATCTTAGTTGTCACGCAGTGTCGTTAAACTACAAATGACCAAACCAATCCATTCCCTACACCGGTCGCCACTGAGAGGGGCGGGATAGACAAGAGCCCTCGCAGACGCGTACAGCATAGCCTTTTCACTTGCCAACGCGTCGGAAGAATTTGCTCATTAATTCATTACGCGTCGATGACGTCATTGTTTACAAACACGCTCGAGCAACTCTGAGCAGAGTGAACTGATTTACACGAGGGAGTCTTCTGCCGTCTGTCGCTCGGAAAACAACCAGTCGCTCGGGAACAGGATCCGAGATCCTCTTCGCTGTTTGTTAGCGCGGATGACCGGACGGACGGACGGACGAACGGATACATTGACAGGTGAAGGAACGGACAAATGGGCAGACGAATGGACGGACCGATGGACAAATGGAAGAAAAAGCGACTGGACCAATGTACGAATGGACAAACGGACGGACAAAATGGTGAACGAATGAAAAAGTGTATGGACGGACAAGTGTACAAACAAATGGACGGTTGGACAAAAGGACGGACAATTGGACGGACACATGAACGGACGAAAAAACGGACAGACGAACAAATTGGTGGACGAATGGACAAATGTACGGACGGACAAATAGACGGAAGGACAAATGGACGGAAGGACAAAGGGACGGAAGGACAAAGGGACGGAAGGACAAATGGACGGAAGGACAAATAGACGGAAGGACAAATGGACGGAAGGACAAAGGGACGGAAGGACAAATGGACGGAAGGACAAATGGACGGAAGGACAAATGGACGGAAGGACAAAGGGACGGAAGGACAAATGGACGGAAGGACAAAGGGACGGAAGGACAAATGGACGGAAGGACAAATGGACGGAAGGACAAATGGACGGAAGGACAAATGGACGGAAGGACACAGGGACGGAAGGACAAAGGGACGGAAGGACAAAGGGACGGAAGGACAAATGGACGGAAGGACAAATGGACGGAAGGACAAATGGACGGAAGGACAAATGGACGGGCAAATGCCGCAATTGGACGGACGGGCGGACATACGAACAGAAGGACTAACCGACGGAAGAAGAGACGGAGGCTGACTGTGTTGCGTGCAGCAGAACCTGTTACCCTTCCCTCTCGGCAGGCGCTGGTTCCCCCTTTCCTCAGCGGGTCTGACAGGGCGCTGGTGACTGAGGGGCAACGGTGAGTCGATGTATTGGACGGTGGCAATACGACTGGACTTTGGTCATTTGTAACGGTCAGCGTCGATGGAGTGGTCAGTGGTGAATGTTTGATTTTAGCTTTGATTCTAAGTGTTTGATTGGCCGTTCAAGAGGACGCCATACGAGGCATCGTGAAGACAATAATCACCATTTAAATTGGCCTAAACAATTGAGAAAGAGGAAGGACAGGTGAGATATTGTTTATGCAGGACTTTTACGTATGTCTGTCTGCGTACACGTACGTGCGCACTCTCGTTGGTAAGTATGTAGGTGCATTTGCATCTTGTTCCTTGTTCTTTTTATTAAGACTGCTCTGCCCCAACACCGGGTGTTTGCTGGTGTGGGTTCATCTACCTGGAATGACCCTCCTCCATCACTTAGGGCTAAACTAATGATTGACTTCTCTTCATCGGCTTCTTACTCTTTAAAAGCGTTCCTTTTCCCCCAGAGGTTTCCGTGCTGAGAACGCCTCTGAATAGTTATTCTGAGGGAGGCGCTATATAAATCTAAAGATTCGATGCGATATGTATGCATGAATTTGTGTCTGTACATAGTAAATGTATGAATTCATGTATGTATGCATACGAACCTGTGTTATTGTGTTTTAATATACATGTATAATCTATAAGTTACTTATGCTTCGAACATAACCATAACCATCGTTTTTTATTAATTCCATTCAGACAAACAACAGACTCTTACATAATTCAATTATCAAAAGTAGAACGATAGAGAATAATGGTGAAAAGATAATACCCCTAAGGGACCATAGGTTCCGCTGGCAGGGTCACTTTCTCTTATTTTAGGTTTACAGCAGCTGGCTATGATAACCTAGATAGTGATTCAGGAGAACGAAGTCGCTAAATGCTTGACTAGTTAATTAGCAAATTGTCAATCAATCATGTACAATGAACGTAAAACAAAAACGCAGCGGTCAAAAGCAAGAAAATATGCAACACAACAGCGTGTGTCGCTATATAAATCTACGAATAAAACGCAGTGAATATATGCATGATCTAATCCAACGTGATCCAATCGTGCCAATCTATTCCTGGCTAATACATAAACATTTATAGCGCTATCACACGAATATACACGGCTTCAATCGAGTTATATCCGTGGTATAGTATTTCAGTTAGTGGCCGTTTAACGACGCTATGTCACAGCAAAGATGACTAGAGTCGCCCACCTACATCATCCAGGCTTGGGACTGGCACTGCTGGTCTGCAAGCAGCTGCGTGGCACATACCTAAGTATGTCTACTGTTGTACGTTGGGTTTGTTGCAGTTTAACGACACTGTGATAACAAAGATCATTAGCGTCACCCTCCTCCTTTATCCAGGCTTGGGACTGGCACTGCTAGACAGCAAGCAGTGTATGAACTATGTTGTATATATTAAGTCGTACCGTTTACCGTATATGGGAGAATGAACTGATGAGGATGGATTACGCATTGAACAATGCATGACGTATTTCCTGATGTTACAGCGACGCAATCTTTTACGACGACCTTCCCATATTGCATAGCAATCTGCATATGCATAATGTATGTGTACGTGTGTGCGTGTGTATGTGTGTATGTGAGTGTGTGTGTATGTAAGTTTGTTTGTGTGTATGTGTGTATGTAAATGTATGTGTGTGTATGTGTATGTGTGTAGGCGCGTGTGCGTACGTGTGCGTGCGAAAACGAATCTATGCATATGATATGAATGTAGACCTACGTTTGTGCATGTATGTATGCATGAATGTACTCATGAATGTATGTATCTATATCTATGTAGGCCTACACATGCCCACTGTTTATGTGCATGCGCTTTTGCGGGCATGAATGTGTATATTATTTATAAAATTATATAATCACGTACGTATGTGCACATGTGCATGTATTTACTGATTTACTCATTTAGTTATGATATGTTTATATCTAAGGATACACATGCAATGCCATTGTGTTTATGGTATGTAGGCCTATCTATGTGCTTGTATCTATGTATCTAAGATATGAAATGGACATTTTTAAAGTCCCAAGAGTGGCCCACGAGCGTAAAGCTCTGGCGATATAATTATTCTTACAAAACGTTTTTGTTAGGATTTCTAATTCAACGTGACTATTTTCAGCACTCAGTTTACTTTGAATTCCGATATTTCGACACTAATAGTTTCGAAAGGAAAAAATCGCCTACATTCGTTATAATAACGACCACTATTTGCATTCGTATCATCTGAAGGTTGCAGGCAAAGTTTAACGCAAATCGGCGTGTTAGTTACACACGTCGGAGTTTCTTGGAACATGCGAGATCGTGTGGAGCTAGGCCTACACGGAAGCAATAGCATGGACGAAGAGGCTTTGCTGCTTCCTACAGAGGTCGTTCAATTCAAATATTTGGGCAACGCTAACGTTAGTTTAAAAAAACGGGGTCACTCGGAGCATTCGCGATCGTGGAGAATTGCAAGAACAAAGCAGCGCACCCACTCAGGTAAAAATTCAATACCAAGCGAAGCAAGGCATGAAATACTTTTACTTTAGTATACGTACGTGTATATAATAAATTATGGATGCATGTATTTGTTGCAAATAAATTAATGCATGTCTGTCTGTCTGTCTGTCTGTCTGTCTGTCTGTATGTATGTATGTATGTATGTATGTATGTATGTATGTATGTATGTATGTATGTATGTATGTATGTATGTATGTCTGTCTGTCTGTCTGTCTGTCTGTCTGTCTGTCTGTATGTCTGTATGCTAATATATATATATATATATATATATATATGCAGTTATAAATGTATGTATGTGTGCATGTTGTTTACATGTCCTGTACATTCGATACACACGCCATGCAAATGTAGTCATTCAGTTCTGAAATGTATTTATACGAGGTACGAAGAACGATAATATCTGCGCATATTTATGAAGCAATTCGACGGACATCGTTCTTCATTCTTCTTCATTCTGATTGTATCGTCATCGAAAGTCGCATTTCTCCTGCGGCCGCGTGCAAGAAATGCGCTAAATCATGCCCGGCTGATTGGCATGCAAGGCGTAGCTCTGTTCCTTTGTAGAAAATGTCGCTTTCCTTTCACGCGTAGATCACGAGTTTCTGCCATTATACATGCGCACAATGCCACTCGTATATACGAACCATATACGTATGACGTACCATATATCGCTTGAAAGGCTTAGGGCGGTATATAAACTCGCATTAACTGAGCTACATATCTGTTTTTATGGGTGCGTGAGTGTGTGTTTGCGTGTATCGGTGTGACTTCGTCTGTTTGTTTGTGTGCATCTGCGAGTGACCTTGAATGGATGTCTTTGTGGTTGTGTGTGTCTATGTTTGTGCCTGCGAAGAGATTAATCAGGCAAGAGGACAGACAGACGAACGGACAAACAGACTGACAGACAGACAAATAAACGGACAGACATATAGATAGAAGCAGTGTAAGAGATCGCGGGATAATTATTTTAAGAGATTAAATGATGTCTGTCTCATGCACGTACATGTACAGAGACAAGAAGACAGAAAGACAGGTAGACACACAGAAGGACACACATACATACAAACAGACATGGTTCAAAAGTGGCTCGATCATTACATGAGCAATTACGCTAATTCTTTTACGGTCCTAGCTGGCTTTGATTAGCTAATCTACTCCGCAATCTTCCCGGTATACATCCAATATCACAAGACGATTAATTTCAAAGCACTGAAGGCATAGAGTACAGAAACGCAATTGATCACAGGTCATTGTCGGTTCGTATTTCATATTTTTAATATAAATTATCAGTGGTAAAACTTAGCCTTGGAAACCTCAAAACAGCTTCCGCCTTCATCGAAAATTAATATAAATGTTTAATGAGATTTGGATAAAAAAAATAATAAGACTAAGTTTCATTGTCTGTTCATCTACTTCGACGTCATTAATTTCTCTTAATATCGCTCGACGCTGTTTTGATGACGTTGAATGACGTAATATTTCACGGAAGATCTCACAGATTACAAAGACAATTATTTTATCGGTTACAATTGCTTCACAATTATTTATTTGGTTATCTTTACATTTATGAATATTCAGCAGTTATACACATTTATGAATATTCAGCAGTTATACACAGTTTGTAGTTGCAGAGGTCGATACTCACTCTTACATTTTATGTATATATTTACATATATGCAAATGTATAGATGTACTGTCATGCGTTTTGTCGTGTGAAGTATAGCGTATATGATACATGGTCCTCGTATGGTTTACGTGTGGATATTAAGCGTGATTGATCTCGCTGGGTCTTTTGAAGTCTATGCTCCACAGACGGAGGCTGCTGTGTCTCCCAATCAAATTATTTGATTGAAGACGCTTTGCCGTAACGGGATAGCACCCATAGCCACGCTTCCCTGGTCGCCCCCCCACTCCTCGTCCTCCTCCCACTCCTCCTCCCACTTCTCCTCCCACTCCTCCTCTTAGAAATGGGTTCAGACGCCATCAGAACATCACGGAGTTTGAGATGGGCGCGTTGCTGCATGGTGTGTGCATCCATGTCGATCGGTACGCTTGCCTTAACGCATACATGCGTGTATGTATGTATGTATGTTTATATGTATGTATGCATGTTTCTATGTATGTATGTATGTATGTATGTATGTTTCATATGTATTTGTATATCTGTTCTTTTAGCAGATGGAATTTCATACATAAGAACTAACATACATGAGGACAAACGCGCAGAAGGACTAACGGACTTAAGGACAACCGCATATAAGTACCAACGGACACAGGCGACCGAGTTCAAGAAACGATCGAGCGATGGAGTCCATCCCAACTCTAATTCCGCATCTTCTCCTTCCTCTTATTCTACTTCGTCTTCTGACCTCTCCTGAAGTGACGTCAATGGCCAAGCGAACTGGAGCTGGAACCTCCGGAGTGATCCCGTCTTCGTCATCAGAGTTTTTCTTCGACTACTACACCCTGGAGGAGCTTCCGGTGGCCAACCTCGTCGGCAACGTCATCATCGACTTCGGCCTTGACCTCAAGTACAACCAGACTGTCCTTTCCGGTCTGCGCTTCAGTTTCCTCACCCAGACGAACCCCAACGTCCGCTTCTTCACTATCGACAACCAGACGGGGGTCATCCGGACCCGTAGCCGTATCGACCGCGAAGCGATCTGCCCGGGGGCCGATCAGTGCACCCTGAGGTTGGATGTTGCCGTTCAGCCTCTGAAATTCTTCCAGATCCTCCAGGTCAAGGTCGAGATCCTCGACAAGAATGACAATCACCCGGTCTTCCGCGAGAAGCGGGTTATACAGCAGATATCAGAGTCGGCGGAGATAGGAACGGGTTTCGTTCTTCCTCCTGCTATGGACGCCGACAGCGCCCGAAACGGAATTCGCAGGTACGAGCTGGTGCCCGCCGGAAGTAGGTTCGAGCTTCAGGAGAGGAAGATGGCGGATGGTGGGTCCGAGCTTAAGATGGTCTTGCGGCAGAAGCTTGACCGGGAGACTGTGGAGTCGTACCATCTGGCCGTTTATGCCGTAGATGGAGGAATCCCACCGCGAACTGGGTCCATGACGGTCGACGTAACTGTGTTAGACGCTAATGATAACCGTCCCGAGTTCAGTCGGGCGCTATATGAAGTCTGGACGCCGGAGAACACGCCGAGTGGAACGATTCTTCTGACGGTTCAGGCGGTGGACCGTGACTACGGCGAGAACGGTCAGATCGTCTACGATCTGTCCACTCACTCTGCCCAGGAGTTCGGGAAGGTCATTGGGATAGGGCCGGAGTCGGGGATGATCTACCTGAAGGCGGAACTGGATTACGAATCCGTCTACACGTATGCGGTTTCAGTCCTGGCAAAGGATCGAGGACCGGATGCCGTTCCGAGCTACGCCTCTGTGGTCATCCACGTGGAGGACGTAAACGACAACGAGCCGGTTATCACGGTGAGTACGCTGACGCCGAGCGGGAAAGCGGAGGTATTGGAGAACGCCGACCTGGGAACGTTTGTCTCTCACCTCTCCGTAACCGATGGAGATCTTGGGGAGAACGGGAGAGTACGCTGCACCGTCAGCGATCCGAAGTTCGACCTTTTGCGAATCTATCGCTCAGAGTTCAAGGTCATCACAGCCGGGCAGCTCGACCGCGAGACGAGGAGCGTCCACGTGATGGCGATCACGTGCACTGACCACGGGGATCCCCCGCTGACCGCTGCGGCCAACTTGACCGTCTTGGTGTTGGACGATAACGACCACGCGCCGCGGTTCTCCACCAACTCCTACTCGGTGACGGTCAGCGAGAACAACCGCATCGGGGACGTGCTGCTCTCAGTCAGGGCCTCGGACGACGACACGGGCGACAACGCCATGGTGGTCTACCACCTGGGCGCCTCCGCCAGTAGATACTTCCGCATCGATCCTAGCAGTGGGACCGTTCACGTCGACGTCATCTTGGATCACGAGACGGACCCGTTCATCGAATTCGACGTGATCGTGGAGGATTGCGGGAAGCCGAGCAGGTCAACAAGGGCCACAGTCAGGGTCACCATCGTTGACCTTGACGATGAGCCGCCGAGGTTCGTCCAGGAGGCCTACGAGTTCTCCGTCTTCGAGAACATGCCGTCTGGCACGGCGGTTGGAGCGGTACTTGCAGTTGACCGAGACTCTCCTCCGTTCAACCTCTTCTCCTATGACTTTGAAATGTCACGAGGTCCTTCGAGAATGTTTGTTTTGGATCCGGACACTGGGATCCTGTCGACAGCCGAGGTGTTGGACCGCGAACGTCAGCCCGTCTACGTGCTCAACGTCCTTGCCCGGCCGATGACCACGGGGTCAGAGCTTCCTGTCGCATCCTGCGCGATCACAATTCAGGTAGCGGACCTCAACGACAACCGACCTCGATTCACGTTTCCCGGGAGCGGAAGCGGAAGCAACAACCAGCTGGCGGTGTCCGACCGTGCCGTTGTTGGAACGATAGTCGGGCGTCTGGAAGCGCGCGACCTTGACTCTCCACCCCACTCCAGAATGGTCTTCTCCATCGCCTCATGGGAAAACGACAGCGCCTCACCACTGGAGGTGATCCCACGCACTGGGGAACTCATGCTGCGAGTAGACCTCACTCAACCGGGCCTCTACGAGTCCCTCCGCATGCGGGTGCTAGTCCGAGACGAAGGGGAACCGAGCCTCGTTGACTCAGGGGAGTTGGAGCTGGTGTTGGTCCGCGGGGTTGACGAGGTGAGCTATGCAGAGAGACCGAATACGTTCCTGGCCAGTGAGACTCTGTTGGTCGTTCTCGCCGTCACGCTCTCTGTTATTCTAGTTGCGATACTCGTCATAGCTGTCGTCTTCTGTACGATACACGGGTGCGTCTGTCGCCATAGACGGTACTACGAACGGACAGCAACCGATGAGAAGGCTCCACCCATTGGGGACCGGCGGCAGTCGAAGGTTCGCCTCTCGAGAGTCCTGAGCAACGGGACCGCCCGGAAGAAGACGATGGAATCCGAACGGGACCGAAAGAAGCGGTTGCTCTTCTCCGAAACCGGTTGCCTCTGCTGTCCGGAGTCCAAGGTAGGAAAGACTTTAATGGAAGAACACAAGCTTGGAATTTTTGTATCACGTTGGTACATCGATCCATACCCTGGTTGTCCCAGTCCCAAGCAATGGCAGCTATACATAGGTCAAACGGGGCCAGTGCCCCCACCAAAAGACTCAGTTGTCCCACTTGCGGCCCCTCCTACTGCTAGCTCACTGTCAGTTAAGAGAAACCAGACATCCAACTGTACCCTCTGTCAACTTCCCCTGCCCTTTCGTGGCCCGTGTGTTGAAAAAGTCTAAGACCGCCACTGGCCCCCAAGCAGAGGCGGCGATCTCGTTTGACAGGTGGCGACACCCAATGAGAGGGGTCGAAAATGTGAGGGGAAAACACGTATAACTTGTCCCCTCTCTATAAAAGGGTGGGGCCTTGTCCCCAGCGACCACCACCCCCCCCCGAGGTCGCCGCCCCCGGCCTCAAGCCTGATCCTGCTGTACCAAATCTTGAAGCCGAAAGCGGTGACGTTTTCAGAGACAGTTAAACTAGACGTTTGAAACCGAGCCCCCCATTTCCTTTTACTCTGACAGTCGAACTTAGTCGTATAGCATCCGAGAAGCAATTAGTGACCGACCGACGATGGTATAAAATGATTTCCGTAATTACAACTGCAACTGTCTCGACACAGCGTTGATTACGGCAATTTCGTTCTGACACCTACTGGTCCCTGGGACTAGAGTGGTTTCGGGTGGTTGTACGATTAGTTGACGGGTGGATGGACATTTACGAGTGAATAATATTCTCGGTATTCACAACAAGAAGTCTTGATGGTCTTGAGCATTGCCTTAACAACTCGAAAATTGATCTTTTTGGGCTCAAACTCGTGATAAGATTCCCTAAATAAAGCCCGGACGTAAATGTATAGACAGGCAGCCAAATACAAGCAAAGACACACGCACGCAAGCACACAGACACATAATAAATTAGAGTCGCTGTCGATTTCAGAAAGCGGAGTGAAATCCGATAAGTCTACGAAAGTTTAATTCAAACTATTGATGAGAGGTAAATAGACTTAACTATAAAATTAAATCTATACGTGTTTAGCCCTATATCGTAACCGCTTGATCTCTAATCTGCTTCACATGATTTGAGCATAAGTATAACTTCTTAACGCAGCGCAAGAAGACTCATATTTCATCGACAGAAGACGATTTAAAGGTGCGTAAAACGAGCTTAAAGATTTAATTGTTGATATTTTCAGTATGCACAATTTTCTATTGCGACCGTGATTTCTACCCTGTTCATGTTTTAATGAATTGATCGGAAGAGATTTTCATCTCCTCTACCCTTCTGAATAAATGCCACCCCTTGCCAGAAACCCCAAACACGTACACCTTTCCTGTTGACTTGCCGTTCAGTTGTCATGCCCGCGTTCATTCTTATAAACCCTGAAGTTTGGATATCATTTATGCAAACTAGAGAAGAGGGTTTTGTGGTCGCTGAGGAATTTTCGAAGATTAACATTTCAGCGTAGGTTGCTGTTCAGTGCTTTGCTATACTATCTGTAGGAAATGACCGTTAACATCATGTAGGCCGGCGCAGAGACCGTCTTTGAGTTGGTATGTTGAAGGAACGCTATATAAATGCTCGATTACATTACCTAAGTGGCGCTATGTAAATGTTCGTTACATTACAGTAACCTGTGCTGCAAATGCTACTCTTAATTAGTACACTGTAAAGCATAGCCAAAGTAGTCAATCAGCGCTGAGTCATGACAATAGCCGCTGTAACATCGGCAATAATTATCTAGCATCGTCGGCGGAAACTCCTCGGAATACTGTCAGAAACCGAAAAAGAACAACTGTTATCAGCACAGCGGCAAATCTGCACTTGTACTTTCTGCTGTTGACGTGGTTCTGCGATCCGTAAGAACAAGCGAGAGAACCATTTGGACTTTTGCAGTCTGAGCACGACCTCTGACGTCACGAGTCTGAATATACTGCGCCAGTCGAAATAGGGATTTACTGTCGGATTCTATTGGCTTCCTTTAGACTTCTCTATATATAAGTCTTCTCGTCGAGAAGGCAAAAAGATACTTTCGTGTGCATTGCAAATCAGCTTAGTGGAGAAAGGAGAGACACAGAGAGACGGTGGGAGAGTGAGAGAGAGAGACAGACAGACAGACCGACAGACAGAGAGCAAGGAAGAGAGAGAGAAAAAGAGAGAGAGAGAGACAGACAGACAGAGACAGAGACAGAGAAAGAAAGACAGACAGACAGACAGAGACGGACAGACAGGGACAGCCAAACAGAGCGAGCAAGAGACCGCTTATTCATTTCATTCTGGATTCTTTATGCCACTCTAAGAGTGATATTTCATGTCGATAGCGGGGATCGTCTCTCCCACGGCCACTCCACATCAAAGTGGCCGTTCTTGCGGCGTCGTTAACATCTCCAAGTATCTATCTGTTGGGCGCGACCGCCGAAAACCGAGGCATTTCTTGTAGTAGACACGCAAAACTACTCCGACGCAAATCGATATCTCTTTCCATTTCCCTCGTCCACTGATCCGTTTTCCAGTGCTAAGCCCGGTGATTAAAACGGACTCGGGATAGGTCCCATCAGGAACCTTTTCAAGTCATCCGCTGTCCCATTCTGGGTGGAGTTTTACGGCGTCGGAGTTTATAACATATAGACTGAACCTCGCTAAATATCCAAC
>OY365817.1:26547603-26562603 GCA_959347315.1 Bimastos eiseni
GTTAGTTTGTTTGCAGCGCTACGTGGCGGTAGTGGTGGTGATGATGATGATGATGATGATGATGATGATGATGCCCTATGCGAATGTAAGTCTGTAGACAGAAGAAGCATTGCCAATGGATATCAGTTTTGAAGTTAATATACGTCATCAGGTGTCGTACAGCAAGAAGCGGGAAAGACTGTTTTACGATGGGTCGAGAGTTTACCTACCGCTTTCGATAACAATTGCCATTGGAGTCAACAGAAATTTGCTTAGCATATTATTACAGCACTTAGAGACTGTTTAGCGCTATGAATTAAATTAAATTTTTTAATAAATTCACAGTTTAACGTCGTCATATGACATCTATGGTCGTTGGCGACAATTTGAAACATTTACAGTACAGTGCAAAGAAATTCATAGCGTCCGAAAGACACCATTCAAAACTATCTGAATTTTAAACTGTCATAGTGTTCATTGTTTTGCAACATAAATAATAATGGTATTAATAACATCAGTAATACGTGTAATATAGTATCTCATGCATATATGGCATCATTGCATTAAAATTTGCATCTAATGCTACGAATTAAAAGTGATACGAAGCAGAAATTATCGAAATAAAGGTGTATGCTTATGTACAATACCAGAATGCAAAAATACGTGCATGCATGCACGTATGAATGTATGTATGAATGTATGTATGAATGTATGTATGAGTGTATGTATGAATGTATGTATGAATGTATGTACGAATGTATGTATGAATGTATGTATAAATGTATGTATGAGTGTATGTAAAATACATACTATACGTATGTATGTATTAATATATGTATGCATGTATATATGCATGTATGTTTGCAGATGTGATGATAATGATGATGATTACGACGACGACGACAATGATGACGACTATGAAATGACATGAAGATCATAATAACAATAAAAACTAAAATAATATTAACAGTAAAAATGTTTGCTAGTTGAATGGTAATTTAAACTGAAAAAAAACTAGACAATAAAATAAATAGTTCATTAGTCTCACATCGTGGCCGCCCAAAAAGCCTTTGACCGTTTAGATGTTGTTGTTTGCAATTGCAATTGTAAAAATAGCTATTGAACCCAAATAATGTTTGCAATATCCGTCTGATGCGTTTGGTGCGGAAATCGGAATTTCACACGACGAAGATTAGTTATTAGTAAGTAAATGAAAAAAGCAATTTGAATTTATGTTGATATCATATTGAATTGCTGGGGAAATGTCATGCCGCACAGCTGCTTTTATTGAGCTCTCGGCTGCCAACTTTGTCTGGATGTTGTAATTAGTTTTATGCTGACTTCAACATAATAATTATCAGCTAAACATGAAATGGAAATACGCTCCAGACAGCGATTTTTGACCACAAAATATATAGCGTGAGTCCATTATTATAATATTCTTTTATGACTCTTCCACTGCTTGCACTTTGGTGGTGCCGGTCCTAAGCCTGGATAATGAAGGAGGGCGACGCTAATGATTTCTTTCATCAGACAGTGTCGCTAAACTATAACTTTTACTGCTGCTACTACGTTGGTTATTATTTCACGTGCTAGCTGTTAACCCGTGAGGAATCAGGGGTTAGAAAATATAATAGCTCACGATCAGCCCATTTCCTCCCTTTGCGCAGAAAGGCTGCTACAACTTGCGCCCCGAAGGCAACGAAATTCAGCGGTTTACCCGTGAAACGCCCTCTGAACAATATTGTTTACATCACCCGTAGGTCTATGTTAGTAACGGCGATTCAACCGATTCAAAATCGAGTTTCATCCAATTAGTGTGCATTACATGTTAATATCTGCAATTACATTACACGATGTATTTAGTTTTAATAACAGCAGGTGTAGTTACAGAGTCGTGAATAAAACGCTTTTGAAACTCGAATCGGACATACTCAGACACAATGTTTAATTAATTAACTCGTAAACAATAGCCTATGTAGGTCAGCAGTAACGCTTGCGCGCTGTCCAATCACGCGCCTAGAATATGACAGACACTCGCAGATCACGTGATTTGGGTAATTACATAGACAGATAAGGAACGTATAATACTTGAGTTACATTTGCATATGACGATAATATTGCACATTTAGGTGCATCTGTAGCTACGCCACTACTCGATTTTTTGTAGTGCCGGTCCAAAAGTCTGGATTAAGGCGGAGGTCGAAGCCAATCATCTTTATTATGACGAAGTGTCGTTATTGATCGGATTAGTGTTTCGTTCTGACCAGAGTTATTGTTTTAATTTATCAGTGATTGAAATGTATTCTTTTCACAAGTGAGCTTTTTAAATAGTAGCAATTTCAGTTGAACGACGCTGTATGATAACAAAGATCATAAGCGTCGCCCTACTTCTTCATTCAGACTTGGGACTCTCACTCACACAGTGCAATCAAGGCAGGAGTAGGCTGTTGGGTACATATGGAATTGTGGATGGAACCTGAGCCTGATCACAGCTTATGACAACTGTTACATTGGTCGCGATTTTCAGGTGTGCAAATGACCTTGGTGATTATAATAACAAGCATTCGCATTTTGGTTATTCTTACAATCATTCGCAATTCGCATTGAAATATATACGTCTTCCTGCAGCGATCGTATAATATTGCTTCCACGCTTCTCATTTTTGCAATATTATAAGGTAGCTGCAGCAAAACGTATTTATTTAAATGCTTGTCATTTTAATCATCGCGCTCATTTTACACACCTTTTAATCGTGGCCAATGTTGTCATAAGATGTAATCAAGCTACAGTTCCTTCCGAATAATCCATCTGAAATAAACTATGTAAGCCTAGCACAGCGCTTCTCAATTTTTAGGGTCGTAGAACCCTTGTGATCTAAAGACTTTTTGGCGGAACCTCCGTCCAAAATTAAACATATTCTGTTGTAGGTACAAACTTCGAGAATGCAGACTATTATCGATTTAGGCCAACATTAGGTTAATAACGACAGAAATATCGATGACAATGACATAATGAATTCTCTTGCATATAGAGTTATGTAGGCCTATAAACAGATTTTAAACAGAAAGCCTCGTATGGAATATTCGTATGCATTATTTTAAATTGTTTTAAGCTTATTGTTGACATTGAAAATTTTCCGCGGAAACCTTGTCTTCACCTCACGGAACCCTAGGGTTCCGCGGAACATAGTTTGGGAAACGCTGGCCTAGCATAAGATGATGATATGACATACGACAAATTGACGCAAGACAACGTTAGACCTACTGAACTATTATCCATAAGCATCACACGCCGTTAGATTAGAATTAGATGCCTAGGTCGGTTGAGATTAGATTCAATAGGCCGATGCCTCTTTCTCTGTTAGCTTAGACAATGCTTCTCGGCAGACAATCCAAACACAAATCTTCCACATCGATATTTCCCCCTCGACCCCAGAGGGGCTGCGCTGTCCATGCCGCGATCTTTGAC
Organism: Bimastos eiseni; assembly: GCA_959347315.1. Classification (NCBI taxonomy): domain Eukaryota; kingdom Metazoa; phylum Annelida; class Clitellata; order Crassiclitellata; family Lumbricidae; genus Bimastos; species Bimastos eiseni. The sequence continues at coordinate 26,551,054 of OY365817.1, forward strand.
CCCAACGAATCAACCAATCAGGAAGAAGACGCAACCAGGCGACGAACGGTCAGCGTATTTCCGGAATCCATCGGGCGAACTGTAAACAATTTTGTCCCGGGTCGCCGTCCAGTTCGGCGCCGGAGCCCGGATGTGATTCCGTGCGCATGTCCGGCGCAGAGAGGAGCACAGGACCCGAGCTGCTTAATTATGCAAAGCGTCGAGCGCCCTCTGAGACCTGATGGAATCCTGATAGATCTGGCTTGCGGCTGGGGGAAAATAGGGGAATAGGGTTGGAGGGGCTTCGTTAGCGAAGGACGAACGATTAATGGCCGGAAGGGGTCGTTAAACAAGGAGTGGCGACACTGGATGATAATAATCAAAGCGATCGAACGAACAGGCGTTGAGGGAGGGTGATGATGGGAATGGGGAAGGATGTGCAGGAGGGAGGGAGGGATGTGGTGTCGGGAAAAAAGGATGTAGTAGCGGGAGACAAGGATTTAGTTTAATGGCGGGAGAGGAGGACTTTGTGACTGGAGAGGAGGATTTAGTTGCGGGTTATGAGGGTTTAGTGGCGGGAGAGAGGGACTTAGTGGAGAGAGGAGGGTTTAGTGGCGGGTTGGAGGTTTATGTGACGGGAGGTTTGTGCCCCGATGGTAGAGTTTAGTTTTTTGGCGGGAGAGGAAGCTTTGGTGTCGGCTTAATGGTCGGAGGAGAGGGTTTAGTTAGGTGACGGGAGGGTAAGGTTTTGGTGACGGGAGAAGAAGGGTTTAGCATAGTAGCGTGAGGATAGGTTTGTGGCAGGAGATATGGGTTTAGCAACAGGCGGAGAAGTTTTGGTGTAGAAGGACGTGGAGGTTTTAGTAGCAGAAGTGGAGACTTTTGTGAAGAGAGTGGACAATTTGGCGGTGGGAAAGGAAGTTTTGATGGCGGAGGGGAGGAGGCATTGGCGGCTTGAGAGGAGACTTCTGTAGCGGAATTGGAGACTATCGACAGATTTTGCTTCACACAGACCAATGTAGCAATGTCTGGCGGTCGGACTCTTGTGTAGGTCGTGCCAGGGATGGTGATCGTTTGCTTCCAATAAGTCTGGCGTTCTTTCTACGTCTGCTCTGAATTGAGACGACCAAGCAATAACAATCGCATGCAATAATGATATATCTACAATAAACATATATGTATATGTATATGTATATATATATATATATATATATATATATATATATATATATATATATATATATATGGAACGAGCTTTCTCCTTCGCTCTAAAATTCTATCTGACAGTCATTCGTCCTCTCGCATTTCTCAACACTTCCTTTATCTCGCGGGTCCTTGCGCACTGGCAGCGCTTCTGAAAGGTTGACCCCTTCTAGAGGCGCTATACTAATGCCTAAATACATTACACTACAATACAACGTATATATCGAGATGTTTGCGGTGTTTCTAGCGCGACGCGGAAAAGACGAATTCGTGTTTATTGAACGAATTCCCGGATGTTAAGAAGAAAGAGATCCACTTCCGCCTATCGGGATCCACTGGTAATAAGTCACTGGAAGGAGGTCGAGCAGGGAACCAGGCTATGTCGACGCCGAGCCAGACGACTAACGGACAGAAGGCAGAGGGCAGGATGACCACGAACCACATTCAAAATGTAAGCAACTATTTGTTAGGCCTATCTATGCTCACAAGCCTCATCATGTGAGCGAATGAACGAAATAGATGAATGATGGAATGAATGAATGAAGAAACAATGAACGAATTGATGAAGTAATGCATTGACGAAACGACGAATGAATGAATGATCGACTGGATGAATTAATGAAGTAATGAACGACCGAATGAACGAACAACTGAAAGATAGAATGAATCAGCGAGTGACACTATGAATGAACGAAAGAACCAATGAGTAGATGAATGAATGAATGAATGAATGAATGAATGAATGAATGAATGAATGAATGAATGAATGAATGAATTAATGAATTAATGAATGAATGAATGAATGAATGGACGAATGAATGAGTGAATGAATGAACGAATGAATGAGTACATAGGCCTCGCATATATATGTATATATAATTATATATACATACTCATTTCAAGCTCGTTGCTGCTGAAAGTTGTCTTGTATAAAGGATTTTATGTTATTGTGAAGTTAAATGAGAGTTTATCCAACTTGCCAGTAAATGCTAACCTTCTTGTGCTGCAGACACAATGCATTGTTGAACGGAATTAATGCTAGCGCATTATAGGGTTCAAAATAGCCGTCTAGCCCTGTCTAAGTGAGGCCTGCGCTTGAAAATGAGATTGTAGTTCGCGTTAATGCTCATTAAGGCCGCCCACAGATTATGTGTCATTTTTGGAATTGGTTTAAACAAGCAAGTGTCTTATACATATACAATGTTACGAGAACGTTATAACGGTGTCTAATGAGAGCATTTTATTTACAGGTTGGCTAGTCACTGTTTAACGACACCGAGTTTTATGGATTATACATTCTCGTCTATGATTGGTGGCGTTTCAAGAAGCGTGATTGGCTGAGCTAAAAATAGACTCTGCAACGAAGTTGACATTTACCAGCTAATATACATATTAAAACGGATGTGTTTAAGAGTTAAACGTCATTTTGTGACACCCAGGCCGTTCACATTGACAGAAATTATCCTGAACCACTTTTTTCGTTTTCCACGTAGCAAAAAAGGTGACGAGTGTCTTGCCTATATAGCTCGCCTTAAGAACGTTTAAAAGGTGTGTGATGAGATCAACCTAATCAACGGTTGATCTGTCGCTGTTTAACGACATTAAGTTAAACATTGATAAAATTTCACGTCACTCACCTGATTTCTCCAGTACAGAATAATTGAACAAAGATGGATGCCTCAATTGGCCAATAGAGTGGAAATTGTCAAGGCATAGACTATAGAGGAACAGAAAGCGTAATTGAAAACTGCATATACACTGTTTCATATCCGTATTGATAATACGTGTTTGACTAGGCCATACATGTTTTAACTGCGAGGGATGTTGTAAGTGTTAGGCTTACGGTGCACATTAATAAATTTTTATTTAGCTGTTGTTCAACAACGTATTTTGTGTATTATTTAATTTACATGTATATATGTATAGATGTGTCGTTACATGACGACACAGCTGTATATGTGAGGTAATAAATTGGCGCAATATATGGAGGTACATGTTTTGTATGGTCTACAAATGCTCGTTTAATTGAGGAGCCATGAGTCTCCCCCCTCTTCGTTTCTGTTACTTCTCATCTCGACCTCTACAACCTGGCCATATCCCACTCTCCATTGGAACGATCTACCTTCTGAATACTGGAAATGTTCGATTCCTGCTTCATATTTGCTAATCACCCACCATCATCTGCCTTAGGTTCCATCGCCCCACGTGCTTTCCATTCGAATGTTTAGCGTCATCTCTTCAAGAATTCGTACCTTGTCTCATCCGATTTTTGATTACCCTTTACATGCCTTCCGATTTGATGCGGCGCTCGTGAATAAGCAGGTGCCCTGCTCTTGACTTTCGTGTTGTACTTCGGAGACATGGAAATTGCGGTACTTTTTAGACAGTTCACAGTACATTTGAGCGAAGGCATCATAATATAGAAACATTGACACTAATTTGGAGGTGTCTAAACAATCGAATATCTTATATTTTTGGGTGATTCAGTTTCTGTTTCTGAACAAACAAATTTCAAAAGGATTTTGGCCGTATTTGGTTGGTTAAAAATGTTCACTAGCACAATATTATAGTGCCTAGAAATGTAACAACGATACAGCCAAAACCGTTAGGATATAGCATCATTGAAACTTATGCGAAGGTGTCTAAAACAGTTGAATATCGGAGACCAAACGTATTGTTATTTCACATATTTTATGGGTGCCAACCCGTATACTTCGAACTTGCCATTCATTCTTATAGGTTAAGTTGTGAAGCAAGACACTTCTAGAATCATAATCTAATAGACTATCCAAGTTAATAGACAAATTGTAACAATCGACTGACAGCCTGAGTATTAGTATTGTGATAGGTGTTCCTCATAATATATATAATTGCTCGATTAATTTTCGTCTGTTGAAACACTCAGAGAAGGTTGTAATGTTGGGCGATAGTGTCTTTTAACACAAGATTTGCATCAATAGTGTCTGCTCGAAACAGTTCATAGGTGCACGCTCTTCTTCCAGACCACAAGCAATTGTTAGACCTTGTCTTGAGCGTTTTATTTTTAGTCGCTTGTGGCAGCACTTGTCTCGGACAAAGGATATAAATGTAGTTTAGTTGTTACAGTTTCACGACACTGTGATATTTAGGATCATTGGCGTCGCCCTATCCCATTATTGTGGCTTGGACCAGACGGCAAGCAGTGACGGTGTTACATTGCATCTTCATTGCATTTCTATTATTTGTAATGCATGTTGCATCTGTAATAAAGGTGTATAAGAAGCTGCGCAATCAATTGTTGACGAACAGTATTTGGAGACCTTATTTTGTGATGCAAATCTATTGTCGTCAACTTATGCCTATAGTCCAGAATGCTGCAATAAAAGGCAAGTGATAATCATATACAGTAGAAGAGAGTTTGAGCTTTAAAAGTATCTGACATGGCTAAGCATGTACATCTTAATAGGCCTAATCGTTTTTGTATAACGATGTTCAATTGTGACATTTTATTGACCTAATTTATTTAATTTTAACCGCGCTCAAATAGCAAATTAGAAGGGCGTTGCTGAATGCGATCTAGAATCCATAGCTAATAATGTTCTAATTGCTATATCTATATATATTAATTGTGTCCATACAATTTCGTAAACAGTGTCTGCAATGTCTCTGTACAGGGTCATTCGTGTGGCTTAAAGATATCTTTGGATGATTGTAGACAGTTTGGACGTTTTGATAATTTTGGGCCAACGTTAGTCGTAATTGTTTTCGTAAGCTCCAGCTTCGACATGGCCACTCGAAAGCCAATCGTAGAGCACCACCCTAGTCACGAGCATTAAGTAGAATCAGATGAGTTGTCCAGAAGGTAGTAAAGAAGGAGGTCTGCGTCCGGTCGCCAGATGTTCAGTGTAGTAGTTAATGTAGATGTCGTTAATGATTGGAAGGCGGAGACGATCAGATCATGCAGTTGGGTCTGAGTTCTTACAGTAGTGCTACTTCAGTAGTAGTGATTTCGCACTAAACGACACCATGTGATAATAAGGATAACTAGCGTTGCCCTCCAACTCTGTCCATTCTTTGATCTGACACTGCTAGAATGCGATTAGTGATAGGGTATACTTAAATATTACGTGAAGAACTTTTTATCGTTTTTTTACCCTGACAGCGCTTTCGTGATCTTTGATACGTATATATAACGGTGATGCAAATCATTTAAAAGGTGTTTAGCTACATTTCAACTGTCATGTTTATAATTTCTGTCAAATGACGTTGTGGCATAACGAAGACGATCAGTTTTGACCTCCTCTGTCATCGAGTCTTTGCACTGGCACACTACACTAGGGAGGCAATGGTTCATTCTAATATTAGTTCGTTGAAGTTGTCTCAGCTCAATTAAATCTTATGACACAAAAACTTTCGACGTCAAAGGGAATATGTTTACAGTTTTCGTTTAAAATGGCCACCTCGGAATTCTTGATTTGCTAATTGTCGTTCCTCATAAATTAGCGTTCCTCATAAATTAGCTATCATTGAAGCTACTACTACTGATCACTGTCATTATCAGTGTAATTATTTTTGTCACTATCACTGTGGCTATCATTATCGTTACCGTTATCAATATTGGCCGTTTACATTTTGAGTATTTGTTATCTCTATATTTGCATCTGTACCTTTTACATGAGGGCCTTATTTTTACCTTGATTATTTACCTTTACCTTCAGCGTCTACCTTCACCTTTCACCTTTAGCCTCTAACAGTAACTCGACCTTAAGTTTACCCCCATCCTTTACCTATAATATCTTCTCTATTGAATTGCGCATTCAGTAATGTCAATACAACATTCGAAAGCGTTGTTTATACTGCTTCTGTTTCTAGTATTCATGAATCTGGCCTGATTCCTCCGTCAAACACGAAGGAGAAGACATTCCTGGATGCAAAGAATTCGCCCGCGATCCCAGAGATCTACAACGATAGACGAGGAGTCGAAGTTATCATGTATCCTCGGAGATTTTTCTTTCGACAACCACCAACGTCAGTCGAAGCCTAAATCGGCAAAAATAACAAGGACAAAATACTATTTCAAGTACAAAGTTTAGGATATCGGCAAAAGTGAAACATAAAATAGAATCGAACAGAAATTGACTTCTGCAGGAACTGTAATAAGTATGCAGCAGTAGGTTGACTGTTAGACACCTCTAAATCGTGGTTGACAAAAGCTAATTAAACAACGATGGCAGGTTTCACCACGTCCTATGTAGTATGCTGAGGCATATTCAAATCCGCTGAGCTCAAAAGAGAATCCCAGGCGAATCTGGTATGAGGGCTAGTTATCTTCAACCCTTTAATGACCAGCCAGATTGGTTTAACACACATCTTAAAACCGCTGGTCGTTAAAGTGTTAAAGACGTCAGCGTTATAAATTAGAAAATCAATTCTGTATACACGTATAGTACATGTCTCATGGTCTATTTAGGAATCATACGAACCCTTGTTAGAATCCAGGTCTGAATGAGGTATTTATAAAGTATAACGAGTTGGTATTATATGCCGAACACAAAGATCCCTGTAATGTCTTATGATTTATCTAAAGTTTCTGTGGACCACTGCTATCCAATACTAACTATCGCTCTCTCAAATATCCGCTTAAATGTACTTCTTTTGTACTTGTCGTCTGCGCTGGTGTCGGATATGACGTCATGTCGGATGTATCCCACAATGCACTTGCAAGCTAAGACTTCCGGTGCACTTAAACGAAAAAACAAGCGTTTGATTTCGTGTCGGACTTCTTTTCGTCGCGCATTGATTTTACGGATTGACACAGCCGGTTCTGTTTATAATCCTTACGCGTCGGACTATAAGGATTTCTATAGCGCTATGCATTTACTTCAAAACGAAACCTATCAGATTTCAAAGACATTCTTTGAACGATCGATTTGGGATGCGCGAGATAGAAAAAAAGAAAATCCAAAGTAGAAAGACAAATAGACAGACAGACAGTTAGACAGACAGACAGATAGGCAGACAGACAGGCAGGCTGACAGGTAGGCAGACAGACACAGGCAAGCAGGTAGGTAGACAGGCAAATATACGGACTGACTGACGTTCGAATAATAGAGTGAGCGTGTGTAAGCAGGCAAAGAGTTAAGATGGGAGGATGGAAGGAAAGGAAGAAATATATTAAAGAATGGTTGCAGAATGGTAGAATGTAAGGCAGGAAAGAAGGATAAGAGAGGCAGGCAGGAAGGTAGGAAGGAAGGATGGAAGTACGAAGGAACGAAGCGCGGACGGGAGGAATTAAGTAAGGAAGGTTAACAAAACTGTCACATTAGCGGAAGAAATAGGTCATTGGTGCTAAGAGTGATAATTCCGTCTATTTTAGCTTTATTCTCGTTCTCATTCTCCCTAATATAGCGTGTTATCACACAGCGTCGTTAAACTAAAGCTACTACTACAAAGCAGATGTTGCTTGTTCTCTGTGTCAGTCCTAAGTCAGGATAAATGAGGAGGGCGATGGAAATAATTTTCGCTTGAACATAAAGACGTTAATCAACCATTTCAAAAGCTCAATACGATTCGTCGCATACATTTCATGAGTAATGTATCAAGGCAGAAGCGAAGATTGCCGCCAATAGATATCGCCAGATACCTATATTATTATAACACAACATTCAACTTACACACCTTTAAAACGTGGTCAGACGAAGCTATAACATTCATTTAGTTGATGGTTATTATGGTTCAACGACCTTAGGTGAAACACATAATATTGGGAGTTGAGCTTGCGTGAAGTAGGAAGAGCTAATGTTATCTAGACAAGTCAGAGATTTTAATGCGGCGAGTCTGTCTCATATATGCATGAATTATTGTAATTGTATTAGGTTCTTAAACGCTTTGCCGCTCATTTCTGTAGCATAAACTAGTGCCTAAACTTGTGTAGTATATCTTTTCTTTAGGTTAAAATGCCTTTTCTTATTTGGCAATACATGAGTTCTAGCGAGAGCCGTGTTATCTCATCTTTCCACATAGAGTGCAGCCAGCCGGATGTGTTCCACATTGCAATCGATCTGATACTGATGACTCCGACTAATAAGCAGACGCATCCCTAGGGGCACCAGGCTTGGGACTGGCACCGCCATTTTTATAGTAGATTCAGTTGGACGAATCTATGTTATGGTTTACATCTATTTGGTGTAAGCTCAGCCTTCGACTCGATTGACCACTCGATTCTTTTACAGCGCCTCTCCACCTCCTTTGACCTGGTAGACCAGCCATTTGAATGGCTTAGGTCTTTCTTATTGGACCGTGCAAAATGTGTGACCCTTGGCTCGTCTAGGTCTCGTTGGGTCCCTGCCTCTTTTACGGTGCCTCAAGGTTCTGTACTAGCCTCTTTAGGGCCTTTGTTATACCTTCTCCACACTGCTGATATCCGTGAGTCTGATGCGCCTGACCATGGACGTTATCTCGACTTGGATGTCTCCTCCAATTGGCTCCTCTTAAACCCCTCTAAAACGCAGCTTATTTGGTTGGGAGGACGTAGGCAGCTTGAGGGTATTGACATCCCCCGACTCACCCTGCTCTGTCCTCACATACCCTTACCTATTGTGGTTCTGGGGCGTTTGGATCGGGTTCTGCGCTCGGCTGCTCGGCTGATTGGACGGTTTCCTAAATTCTCCTCTGTTTCTGCTTACATGAGCGATGGTTTGCATTGGCTGCCAGTGTCACAGCGAATCTTATACCGCATTGCTGCTCTTATTTCACGTTGTATTCTCTCGTTGTGCTCCATCTTCCTTGCGTGATCACTGCGCCCAGTGTCTGACGTTGCAGCGCGTCGGGTGCTTCGCTCTGCGACGAGAGCTGGCCTTCTAGTTCCACGTGCTCGCTTCGCTATTAGGCAGCGCCGTGCTTTCTCGGTTGTTGGTCCTTAATTATGTAATGATCTTTCATATGAGCTGCGCTCATAGCTCGTGGCTCAACCCTCAAGTTTTTATAAGTCCCTCAAGAGTTTTTTCTTTAGTCGTGACTGAGTAGGTTTCTTGAAGGGCCGCAATGTAAACGCTGAGAATGAACGAATTCGTTGACCTTTTTAATTCATTTTATTTTTACTTCCAGCCGCTTTTATAGCATCGGTAAATAGTATGCTGAAGGTGTTCAATCGGCTGTCTTAAAAAATGTGCAGAGGGATCATTTCGCTGCTTGCATGTCTAAATATTAAGATTATTGGAAGAATTAAGTTGTCAAACCGCAGCTTATTAAATAAAAGTAGACGTGATAGCTTGCAACGGTGTTGAAAGCCCTTGTAGGGCCGAATTAAAATAGTATAATTAGATCAATTAAGTAACGCTTTAACTTCGTAATTCCCACTTAGACGTCGCCTTTCTAGCCTTCTCGCCTAAAGCTAGTCCGTTTAGTTTCCCACATAATTATATCGCGATCGTCTATCGCTTTAACCAGCACCTTGAAAAGGCGAGACACGGTGATAATTTGGTAGGTTAGAGCGTTCTGATTGGACACCCTTGAAACAATAAAAGTTACGTAGGCCTGCTATAAAAGCGGGACACGGCAATGGATTCGCTTTCAGTTTGGTACTTTCATCATAGAAGATTTGGCGTTGGCCTTGCTATTAGCATCTCTTCCTGTCTGTCTGTCTCTCTCTCCGTCTGTCTCTGTCTCTGTTTCTCTGTCTGTCTCTCTATTTGTGTGTGTGTGCGTGCGTGTGCGTGTGAACATTGCCGACAGTAGATGTTGCAAGATACTTTTTTATTATGACACAATCTTTATCTTTAGATACCTTTCAAACGTTGTTAAACGAAGCTATAACATCAAATGATTGTCAGTGAGTCAGTCAGTGAGTCAGTGAGTCAGTGAGCCAGTCAGTCAGCCAGAAGACGAGGCCTGACCCTCCGGACAATAAAATCTCTACATTAATAATCTCTAAGTCATTGGGGAATGAAGTACCTCAGGGCATAAAAGAAATGATAACAATAATAATTAATAATAATAATAATAATAATAATAATAATAATAATAACAGTAATAATAATAGTAATAATAATAATAATAATAATAAATGATATAAATAAAAGAGACAGAAGACTACTAACAGTAGAAACGAAAACTTGCAACTTCGCACCTACTATGTCCTGAGTGATAATCGCAGCACAACTGCGACACCTACCGAACATGTTGTAACCAACTCTGCGTTACGATTAATAGATTAATCATTAATACATGATTCGTGAAAATTTCACGAAGTTGCTCAATCGCCATTCTCCCAAATCTCCCTAATCTCCAGCTTCGACTTATTCCCATTGATCTAATTTTTCTTCTCCCTGCGGACATTAATTCGCCAAATTTTATTGTTTCAAGGGTGTCCAATCAGAACGCTCTAACCTACCAAATTATCACCGTGTCTCGCCTTTTCTCCACTCATTTACTCTTCATTGAATTCGCCTTCTGTTTACCATTCTACTTCTCGTCCTTCTCTTTATTCTCCTCATTCTCTCAAAAATGGCCCGAATATGCACTGCCGTCATTAGGCTACATGCTTATAAAACAGGAACAACGACACAACTGTCTCACATTACGTTATACATACAATTTTAACCCAACGCCCTAGCGACAGAAAGTCAAGTAGGCCTATATCTTACGGGAAGCGGGCCTCGTGTCCGGTTCCTCAGCTCTGCGCCCCAGTCCCTTCCCCACGATGCGTCGTATACAATTCATGAGTTATACCACGGAAGAAGCCAACATTGCATGACAGTAGGTGACGCCTGATACCTATTTAGTATAACAAAATCCTCAACTTTAGACACCTTTTAAATGTTGTCAACGAAGCTATAATAATCATTTGGTAGGAAAAGTGCAACTCAAGATGTACTAGAGTAGACGGGGAGTTGAGCCTTCGTCAAGTATGAAGCAACTTGATTAAGCAGGCGGGACACGGTGATGCTTTGCTAAGTTAGAGCACTCACCTTGGACACCTTCGAAGCTTTATAACTCGATGCTATATAAGTTCATGCTCAATGCCCATTATTAGGGTAATCGCTTCATCGAGTACGTTAAAAAGTGCGTATAATCAACAAATTTGGGATTTGGAAATCCCCATAGCACCGTTGTAAAATCTTATTATTATTATTGTGTGGCACGGTGGCCGATTGGTTAGACCGATCGGCCTGTAACGCTCTGGGTGCGCTGAGTGAGTATGTTCGATCCTCGTCCGGTGGATCACTGTGTAGGGTCCTTGAGCAAGTCCTTCGCGCACTATATTATTGCTCTGCATTTCAACTGCAATTATGCCGTAGAGGCCTGTGTGCACGTCTGAGCAAAAAATGTTGGAAGAAGGGCAGTATCAAATTTCAATTGTATTGTATTGTATAGTATATAGTTATTGAG
>OY365817.1:26567603-26615103 GCA_959347315.1 Bimastos eiseni
AGTAGGTAGGCTGCGTGAACGAGTGAGTAGACAAGGGAGTAAGCAGCCATATGGAAATAGGAAAGAGGGCAAGCATACAGTTTATGCAAGAATTTAAAGTAAACGTCGCAATCGTAATCTCAAAACTTCTAAAGCGCCATTCGATTGCCAAGCGGAGAGCACCAGATTATTCACGAGCGCTGTAAGTAAGCCAGCCAGTGAGTTGGAAAAGAAGTAGGCAAACAGGAATGTAAATGAATGAGTGAAAATGGGTTTTATGTTCATTTGGGTTTTTCCCATTGATGGTACTATGTGCTGGCGAGCAGTAGAGTATATACATACTTGTAGATTTATATATTGGTCGGTCAATCAACCAACTTATGAGCTAATCAGCATATAAGTCAGCCATCCAGTCAGTCACTCAGTCGGTCAATCAATCAGTTATACGTGAACCATTTCAGCAATTCAATCAGTAGGTCAATCAGTGAGTCAATAAGTGAGTCAGTCAGTGAGTCAGTCAGTGAGTCGGCCAGTCGGTCGGTCGGTCAGTCAGTAAACAGTTTCTGCTGTTGTTTGTTGGTACAAACAACAGCAGAAACGTCTGCCGCTTGCTGGGATTTGAACCCTGGATCTCTCGATTGACCTCCTGCGCGCTAACCACTGCACCATGCTACTTACTGCACGAGTAAGAATTCAACGGTCCAGTGTAATGGTTTCTTTCGGACGCTGCTGAGAGCTGATCGAGTTGGGCACTCGTCAAGTTCCAGGCAATCATTGAAGTTAAACCGATACAGATGAATTAGGTTCCGATGGATTCAAACCATCGCCCGTCTGTCTCGTGGCAGACACGGCGCTAGGGGGCGGTTGCTATTTAATGTATTTAAGGCAGATGTCACGTGTTCTGGACAACCTTTTCTCAAGAGTCGAGCTACACTCGACGAAAGGGGCGCCACGTCCCAGCTCCGCCCTCATGTATACAATTGGAAGGGAAAAAGAATCTAGAGAGAGAGACAGACAGACAGACAGACAGACAGACAGACAGACAGAAAAGGAGGGTGCACAGACAGACGGACGGACTGACGGATTGACAGGCAGACAGATTGACAGACACTCATGGAGACAGACAGACAAGGAGATAGAGGCAAACGGAATGGCTGACCGATTAACCGATCAACGGACAGAGACAAAGAGAGACAGGGAACGAGACACAGACACAGCAGAAGATACAAACAGCGCTACAGAGAGAGATAGAATCGGAGAGAGAGATAAACAAACAGAGACAGAGGTATGCGCATAGACAACTGTATTGTATGCAATTCCAATTCTAAGGAGTTACGACAAAACAGAGGCGAGCATAGACAGAGGTACACAGCAGAATGAAGACAGACAGACATAGCTATAGACAGAGGGAGGCAATGAGACACGGTCACGTGACTGAGACTGACATCGCCTTCCCTGGGAGAGGAGGGTTAGGAGGGCCATCGGCGCCGCGAACCTCGCCATCCCATCAGCAACCCTTCAGCCTCTGCAATCGTAGCATCCTCCGTTTTAGTTCCTCCTCCTGTTTTCTGTCTAATGCATAGTTTGTTTATAAATTTTCCATCGCAACCGTTGCATTCAGCGATTGGGTCAGACCTAAGGCGATCTGACGCCTCAGGCGCAGATGGAGAGAAGCAGGCGGGCAGGCAGGCAGGCAGGCAGGCAGGCAGGCAGGCAGGCAGGCAGGCAGGCAGGCGAACAGACAAACCGCTTTCGATCGTTCATGACGTATCTGTCATTGAAATATCGCACACCACTTAATATCGAGGACGTTGCTTAATAGCAGCCGTCCCAATCGAATTTGCCTAACGAATCATTTATAATCACTGGACTGAACCCTGACCTAAACAAAACATATTCTGGAATGGTGTTTTAATGTTCTGATTGGGAATGGATGCGTAAACACTGAGCTGTGGAACATTGTTCTGATAAAGTAAACAACAGAATATTATCATTTCCCTTTCCGCATTTTTGATCATTCTGATGTCCAGATTAGGCTTAATCTGTTGTGATCGAATCTTGCTTCATTCAGTGCAATTTACCCAAGCATCTAGACTCTGAACATCCATGCCATATGTCAGCTGTCGACGGCTATCCGCTGGATACCGCTGGATAGCAACGGCTATCCAGCGGTTGGTTCCACGCTTGTGCATGGGCCCACCACTGGCGACTCTTCGCACTGATTTGTTCATTGAATATCCTTTTAAATGATATCTACCATCACTTTGGCAAACGCAGAGAGCGCTTCTGACAAGATACATAGAAGCGGCGCTATACAAATGTTCAATTACGTTACACTATCAATTTCCGCCTATCCTAGGACATTCCGTAAACTTCGTTTCAATTCTTATACAAATCCAACATAAAGTACCAAATTATAATTCCCTTCAGTAAAGTTAACCATTAACTCCTCCGCTGCTTTGTTGTTCAGCATAAGCAGTGCCAATCCCAAACCTAGAAAAATGAGGAGGGTTCTGCGGCGGATTTGCGGTCCTCGAGTAAGAAACCTTGTAACAGAAACGACACAGTAGAAACTCGAATACAATGTCGTAAGAGGGTCATCAACCCATTTATGAAGGGTCGTGGTGAAAGCCAAACGGAAGCCAAGACTCAGAAGTCTCAAATCTAAAAGACTAGTCAAGACAACAATTGGAACTTCGACCACTAATTTTGCGTAGCGGATCAACCGTATTTCCCGAACCTTACTGCACGCGGTGCATTTACCCACGCCTGTGCTTCAACGCGCATCTGCGGGGCTGTTGAGACGCTCGAAGTCGAGTACGGACGGACTCGAGTATCCGAATATCTGACTGTTTGTAGGATGCTCGATTGAATTGCGCTGATACCAACTCGCGGATGATCCGCGTGGCAGCCAATCAGCGCCCGAGTTCCGAAGCAGCGCCATCTGGTCAGTATAAAAACGCGACTGTTTCATGGCGTTAAATCGACACAAGTGTCTGGTTTTGGACAACAGCGCTGCTCGAGAGCCATACAACGACCGTGTCTGTTATGTCTTACAATTAGTGTGGTCACTAATATTACCAGAGAACCAAATTACTTATTAATTGCCTGAAGGAATCGAGTTAGTTGCAGTTTAACAACATTGTGATAACAAAGATTATTAGTATTGCCCTCCTCTTTTAGCCAGGTGTGGGACTGGCACAGCTGGGTTGCAAGCACACCTTTTTAAAGCGATGTACTCGCCTTATAAGAAAGAGGGCGACGCCAATGCTGTTTATTATCACGCATCGTGTCTTTAAATTGAAACTACCTGATGCTGATTTGGGATCGCCGTATCCCATTGGCCATATCCGGCAACAATTCTTGGAATATGATGTCGTGTCTTATCTAATTTCATGTTATTGTAATGTATTTTTCGATTTATAAAGCGCCTCTTGCAGAATAACTATTCAGAGGCGCTCTCTACACTGGCCTATTATGATGTTAGGCGTAATTTCAAACAAAAAGTTTCACAACAACTGGCACAAATTAGTGCACAATAAGCTGAAAGAGTTACCACCAATGGGTCCACGCAAAACGAGGAACGAGCCAACTGATCCCCGTCGACAGCTGACAGCAGTGGCGGCTCAAGGTTTTTCCATCAGAGGGCCAAGGGGGAATTGGATACCCGAATTTTGTCGAAACCGAGAGTGCTATGTATAGCTTCACACCGAATAACATCGATCAGATACATGTATATGCATTATGGAGCAACACGAATTCTTCACATCAGCGAACTAGAGATTTGTTAATAGAATGACTTTATTTAAAAGTGAAGCATTAACTATGCACATTACATACACTTAATGAAAAGCAAGTTGACGATTGCCGTGTCAAAATTCAAACTGATCCACAAAGGCACCTGTGGTAATGGACTCTGCATGAACAGATTCAATCGACAACATTGTCAGACTACTTAGACGAATACCAGACATAGTGCTTATATTAGATATGCTTTAATTAATTTCAGAGCAGAAAAGCTTTTCCGACAGGCTGTTGATGTTACTGGTAAAACAATGACTATGTTCGACATTCTGTACATTTCATGAAAAGCAAGTTTTCATGGCTCCAGAAAGAAGCCAGAACTATCGTTGTGGTTATAAATTTATATTATTAGTTGCACATAAACTTGAATGTATTAGCAGGCGCCCAAATAGGTGAATTTCATGGTCGAAGTCTTCAACGTTAAAGTCAAGCATAAGTGCAAAAGACACAATGTCATCAATATAATTATTTAAAGAAAGACATATGTTTTGGTATAAATGCCTATCATAGCAAAAAGTGAATGGTCAGAGAATCGTCTATCTAGTTCAGAAATGTGCTGCCTGAATGTGGCTTGTGTTTACTTGAGAACACAAGCTTTATTTGTCCCACAGTTTTATCAACTACCGAGCTGGAAAAACGGATAGGCATTAAGCGGACAATCGGACACGTTGTTTAGCTGTTACTACTAGGTCAATTTAACAATTGTCACTTTACTCTTCTGCCTTTCCTAAGACCTCTGTTTCATCTCTAATATCTTTGAAAGAGGTCGTTTTATGTCTGACAACGTCGGCAGCTGCAGATAAGTCAACATTTGAGGATTGGAGTTGAATTGATACAATATGTATATAAAAAATGTCTGGTAATAATAAAGCGCATCTAGCTTCAAGCGTTCAACTGCTCTTTCAACATTTTGCCCCATCAACATTCTCTAACATATTATACCAATGCATCTAATTGATCACTGATATTACGGAAAGCAAAAATACGGCAAGCCCATCTAGTATCACTGATCTGCTGGAATTGTCTCGCCGGATCCCTAGGATGTAACTCACTATGTCCATCAACCCATCTCTTATGAACAAGAGAACTTGAAGCAAAACGGTAAAGCCTTTCAATTATAAGTAATGCAAAAATCTCTAGCTTCTGGAATAGATTTATTAACCGAAATTGCATTCAATTAAGGGGCGTGGCAATGGAAATAAATGACCAGTGCCCTACAACTGCTGGACACTCTAGTCTGTTATTAAACACCGCTCATTACACTTGCACCATCATAATAACCTTGACCAACTAAACTTGAACCTATGTTTACCCCAAATGACTAAAGAGCATCTGAACTAAACCATAACAATTACTTTGACCCATATCCGATTACTGATTTGAAATCTAGAAAATATTTATTGACTTTCTTGTTGGCTAAAAAATGGTATTTACAAAGAATAGCTCTTCCTGCGACTAATATTCTTTGTCCCATCAACAAGGATTGAAAACTATAAAAATTATAGATTCCTTGACCTCTTCTATTACCTGATCGCTGACCATATCTATACTACAGATATGAGTGGTCGCGTCTCGACGTCAATGACCGTAGATACTGACAAGAGTTTATTCGTTTAACATTAGACAATGCTACTGAGCTCCTTGAGCTATGATGAACTGAGAGGTATCGTGGGACAAAGCACTAGCGACAACAGTTTTCATGGCATCGGCATATAAAGCGAGCAACTATAGGAAAACGCCTCAACTTTCAACTTTACCCGCAGTGCGTTTGCAAGCGGTTCAATAGTGTACATACTTACTTTACTTATGAAGACCTCTCAGCTAAAAGACCACATTGCCGATTCCACACACACAAACCCACGCACTCACAAACAAACACAAACACACACACACGCACAGAGTCAGAGATGCTATAGCAAGGCCAACAGCCGAATGCACTTTACAAGTCTCAAGTAGGCCTACGCGTTAATTACTAACACAAATTTTCTTTTAATGAAGCTTTTATAGGCTTTACTAGGTCAACGCGATCAAGCATAAAAGGTCGGGTTTAGGTAAGCTTGATCTAAGGTCAAACGTCGGCTTAATTCCAACTGAGCTATCCCCACCAACGTCTCTTATCCGTCTGTTCCTCACTGCAGTGTCTAACGCGCATGAGTAGTAATCTAATAAATTATTAGCGGCGCCCCCCTACTTTGTCCAGACTTGGGACTGGCGCTGCCTGAGCGCTTCTAATGCCCCGTTCAATTAAGCATTCATTCGTGGAATAATATCTATCGCGTTTATTCAGTAGCAAAGCAGTTAAGTGAGCAAGTTATTCGCAATTTTGCACACCTTTTTAAGGTATTGCCTTTGCCCTATAAATAAATGTAGAAACTATCTTTTGAGTGGCGTACACCGTGCATATATAGCGGTCCGGTATCCTCACGTCATCAAAGGTCACGGCTTCCAAAACCCTCCAATGCTCGCACTGTACAATTGCGGTGCGAGTCCCCAGCCTGTAATAAGGAGTAGGGCAACTCCAATCAGCATTGCCACAACACAATGTCGCTTAATAGCAACTAACCAAAACATTACTTCCATAATACATGCCACCATTCAACAACGGAAAGTGTATTTCAAATTTCTTATCGCTCACTGTAGTGTCTCCTTCTACCAGCGATGACTTGATGTAGCTAATACACTGTCGCCAATGATGGGCGCGCAGAAGGCTGTTTCGCATCCCATGCTCCCCGCGCAGCAGCCAATGAGGGCGGGTGAGTAGAAGGCTGCCAAAGACTCGCGAGCACTCGCTCAGTATGTGGTGAGTAGTGAGACAAAAGCTGTTCAACGAGAAAGGAAGAATGCAACGCCTCGTAATGGAATCGAAAATGTAACACGATAACTAAGGAACGGACAAATTGCGGAACGGAATCTAAACTCAATCTTTTTCAGATTTTGAAACACTTTCTGTACCTCAAAGACGTGGAGCTGCCCCATTAGGCAGTGGCGATAAAAAATTCTTTCACAGGCGAGTAAGTGGGTCTATCGTGGCCGCTGCCTTCAGTATGTTTTTTATCGCCACATTCTTTGTTGGCATCATTTGTATCATCGGAAAATGCGTCGTCATACTTTTCATTATCATAGTCGTCGTCATCATCTTAATCATCAAAATCATCATGATCATCATAATTATAATCATCATCGTCATCATCATCGTCGTCGTCGTCATCATCATCATCATCTTAATCTTATCGCCATCGTTATCGTCATCGTCATCGTTATCATTATCACTAAGCTGAATATATCCTTCATCATCAAACTGACGTTAATAATCATTATCATGGACAGCAGCATCATCACTTTTATCGTCAGCGATATTTTCATTGATAAGTATCATTATGACTATCAGCAGCAGCGCCAGACCACCATCAGCAGCCGAGCGATCCCAACGGTGCAGTGTGACGGTACTATAATATCGTACTTCGCAACTCCCAACCTCCGCCACTCTAGTGGTGCTAGTCCAAAGCGTGGCTTAGGAGGAGAGCGACACTAATAAGCCTTTCTATGACACAACGTCGTATAACACCTGCTGCTGATAATATCGTGAACGCATTCATCATGGTGATAGTTGCAGTTCAACGACACCGTGCAATGTCATTAGCGTCGCCCTCCTCCTTTATCCAGGCTTGGGACTGGCACTGCTGGCCTGCAAGCAGTGGAGGTGTCTAAGTACACTACACATCGGATGTTAGTAAACTTTGCATAGTTGCGTGTTCCGATCGACGGTGATTCTTTTAGCCTGTTGTGTCTTGCTTTGTCAATTGTTGAGACTCTACACGTTAAAAATGACACTTAATTAACATCCTAATAGGCCAGTGCAGAGAGCGACTCTGAGTGGTTATTGTGTGAGAGGCGCTATATAAATCTAGGACAACAATAAAATGCGATCGTCAACCATCTAACTAGCCAATCTTCGAACATTTCATCATCTCGAAGTGAGCGATGGAAGCGCCAATGGTAAGTGCTAAGTAGCTGTTAAGATCTCTGATCGGCTTCTCCCTATCCAACGGCAACTTTACATTATCTACGGTATGGGCGCCTAACAGACAGCGAACTGTACGGGTTTCAGAGTAACAAGTACAACCTGCTTAATAATGACAATATATACATTAAGATGCTCATCTGTGTAAGCGTATTTCGACCGCGGTAGACTGTGACGTCCCTTATTGCATGTATTTAGATACAAAGTTCAGCGGAAATTTTCACCAAAGTTTACAACCTGGACCTATTGACGCCTAACGCATTGAAATCCGGCACTATAGAAGTTACTATTTACAGCCTGCAGTAAACAATTTACAGTTTACAGCTGATGATTAATAGCTTACAATTTACAGATCACAAACCACAATTTAAAGTCTACCGTTTGAGATTGACGATTTGAAAAATACAGTATACAATTTACCAGACAGCCTAAGTTCATAATAATTTCGAGTTTACAGTCTGCAGATTGCAATTTATAGACTACAAATAGAACAGATTACAAATGTAAAATTTAAAATTACAAGTTTACAGATTACAAACTCACAGATTACAAATTTTAAAAAGCAATTTA
Organism: Bimastos eiseni; assembly: GCA_959347315.1. Taxonomy (NCBI): domain Eukaryota; kingdom Metazoa; phylum Annelida; class Clitellata; order Crassiclitellata; family Lumbricidae; genus Bimastos; species Bimastos eiseni. The sequence goes on from OY365817.1 coordinate 26,575,978, forward strand.
CGACTTACAGGTGGCGCAGATCGTCGAACTCTTCACGATGTTGCTTCCATTTGTCGATACACCAGCCCATCTCTTTCTCTTCATCCTGGATCTGCTCCAACTGATCCGATCATCGACGTCCACAATTTATAGAATCCACGAGGAACGACCTCCGATGACCTTCGTCGGTGACCTTCTCAAGGACGAGGTCCAGGCGAGACGCAACGGATCCCAACACCCTCCTCCCAACATCAGCTTCGTTTTCCTCAACGACAACAACAATCCCCACACGTCACTCTTCCACCTGGAAGCCTCCACGGGAGTCCTTCGAACGTCCACCGTCCTCGACCGTGACACCCTCTGTCCCCGCGCTGTCACCTGCCAGCTGAACCTTGATGTCGGAACCCAACCTTCGAAGTTTTTCCAGATCTTCAAGGTCACCGTGGAGCTCCTAGATCTCAACGACAACGCGCCAAAGTTTACACGGCCGCGGCTGGCCGTGTCCGTATCGGAGTCGACCGCACCAGGGGTCCTGTTCCCGGTCCCCTCAGCAGAAGACCTAGACAGCCCGACATACGGAGTAGTCCGCTACCAACTCGTCTCGAACACCCGGGTCTTCGAACTCCAGACGCAACGATCCGGACTCGTGGAGACTGAACCAAGTCTTGTTCTGTTGGATTCCCTGGACCGAGAAAAGCTGGATTTCTACCAGTTGAAGATCGTCGCCTACGACGGAGGATATCCGCAGAAGTCCGGGTCACTCCTTCTGGACGTCACGGTCCAGGACTCCAACGACAATAGTCCGAGATTCACTAGCGACATCTACCGAGCGGAAGTGGAAGAGAACGCGCCCCTCGTTCGGTCTCTGGTCTCTGTCAGCGCCAGTGACCTGGATTCCGGATACAACGGAGCAATACAGTATTCCTTTTCCAGTCGAACGGACCTCCTGTACTCCGGAGTTTTCTCCGTGGACGCCGAGAGCGGAGTGATATCCGTGCTTCGGACCTTGGACTATGAAACCCAGAGCTCGGCGACGCTGGAGGTCATCGCGCAAGATCACGGAGAGGGTTCAGTTCCCGCCACTTGTCACGTGGTCGTCGACATACGTGACGTCAACGACAACGATCCGGATATCCGGTTGGAGGCGGAAGAGGAGTCAACCAGCAAGGGAGCGATCCGCATGACGGAACACGACCCCGTTGGGTTGTTCCTTGCCCAGGTATCCGTGGCGGATCCCGACTCAGGTCACAACGGACAGGTCCAGTGTTCCGTTCGCACTCCGGGGTTCCAGCTGGAACAGATCATCGAGGGGACCTACAAGCTCCTAACGACGCGCAGCTTCGACCGCGAGCTCGCCGAGCGGCAGAGACTCACCATTATCTGTCAGGACCTGGGTCAGCCACCGCGGTCATCAGTGCTCAGCCTCGACATTCACATCGACGATATAAATGACCACTCGCCCGTATTCTCACCCTCTTTCTACAACTTCACCGTCTCTGAAAACGAACGACCAAGGTCCTGGATTGGACGCGTTTCTGCCACGGACCTTGACGCAGGTCCAAACGGCGAGGTAAGTTACTCCCTGCTAGAGGACGCAGGGGACTTCGTGGCCATTGATTCAAAGAGTGGGGTTCTTACCACCGCGGTCAGCTTCGACCACGAGACCGTAGATAGTCTCCAGTTCCACGTGGTTGCGTCCGACCAGGGAGCGGTCCCTCTGTTCTCGAAGGTCCTCGTCACCGTCAACATCAGGAACACGGACGACGAGGCTCCCGGGTTCAGTCAGAACCCCTACGTCTTCTACGTTCCGGAAAACAAGCCGTCAAGGACGCCGATCGGACGAGTCCTGGCGCACGACAAGGACCTTCCGCCGTTCAACCGTGTCGTCTACGCCGCAGATGAAGGGGACACGGACTCTTTCGAGGTGGATCACTCCACCGGGACCATTTACACGAAGCGGAAACTGGACCGCGAGGAACAGGAGATCATGTGGCTGGTCGTCATCGCCAAGAGCCAGTCGAACCCCGCCAGGTTTGACGCAGCGAATGTCACGGTCTTTGTCGAGGACATCAACGACAATCCTCCTGTAGTTCTCTTTCCCGCCACAGACAACAACACAGTTCACGTGACCCTCGACGCACCCGTCGGTTACCTAGTGACCACAATTGTTGCCAGGGACGACGACGCAGGCGAGAACGGTCATGTGACGTACGCCATTGCTGCCGGAAGCGAACAGAGGGAGTTTGCGGTGGACGCGGCCACCGGGAAGATCTACGTCAGCGCACCCCTGGGTCGGCTCCCCGAGGGTACCCGACTGCCCCTGCTGTTGGAGATCCGGGACGGTGGGTACCCAATGAAGCAGACCCTGGCCGACCTGAGCATCATCGTGATCAAGGCCGCGATGACTGAGGTTCTGGCGCACGGTCCTGGTGGAGTCGCCCGAGGCGCTATAACGTCCAAAGCGCTCATCGCTATAGGCGTCACTTCCGGAATGCTGTTCATAGCCATAGTTCTTCCGGTTGTTATCCTCTCTTGTAGGTGGCGCAGGAATCGCAGGAAGCGTGAGAAGGCCGGCGGTGGTGTTCGTCCGCCGTCGGAGGAAGTAGTGCACGCCACTTCGGACCTCGTAAAGAGTCTGCAGGGCAGTCCACCTGGAACGACCTGTGTCCAGTTCGACGAGGACGACGATGATCTTCCTATCAGCAATAACTACATAAACGAAATGGCAGCCAATACACCACAGGTCACACTAGTATTACTGCCACTAACACCACTCACTACCACCACCATCATCATCATCGTCATCATCATCATCATCATCGCCACCACCGCCGCCGTCGTTGTCGTCGTCATCATCATCATCACAATTTACATTAGCAATCAAGGACTCGAGTTTATATAGCTCTAGTGTTTGGACTGGTCGCCAGACATGATGTCGGAGTAGGCTGAGAGACTTAGGAAATTTATAATTTATTACCTTGTAAATTATTACATCACATTACATTCAATTATCTTACAGTAAATTATATTGCATCACATTTTATGATATATCATCACGTTGTATTACATTACATTTCATCATCCTGCCTTTCACTGAATTACATTCCATTATAATTATTATACACATCATCACGTTGCATTACATTACGTTATATCACATCGCAGTACATTAAAGCATTACATTGGTGTCACATGTTCACATAATAAGGCATTCAATTGCATTCCTCCCCATTACATTACACCACCATACATTACCATACATTGCATTACTTTATACAGTATGACTGGTCATCGCATTATTAAACGGTAACGCACCGAGCAAACCTCTGCCTGTCATCAAAACCTGGTTTGTGTTGATTCGCATAGTTTAGAGATAGCAAGACGAGGAATATACCTCATGTACCTCATGTACCTCATGTACCTTATATATATCTGTGCCAGGTATCGTACCTGTTACTTTGGCACTTGCCACACTGGATAACCCGTGAAACGCCTATCCCCGTTGTTTTCGCTGCGTTGCCATGGTGTTTATCGCAGCTACCAGGCAGACAGATGTTCAGGTGTGGTGGTCGATGAGAGCAGATGTGGAATGATAACCGCCAATTCTGATTCAAAACAGATTCTATTTCAATAGCTGAAGAGGAGGAATGGATGGGGTGGTGGAGTGGGTGGGATAAGAGGAGAGGTGGCTGGAGAGGATGAGCTATAAAACGGGGAGGTTGGAGAAGAATGGGGTGTGAAATGGTGGGGAAACAGGATGCAGAGAGGAATTGGGAATGGAAGCTGATTAAGGGCAGGGAAGTGGACAATAGATGAGAGGATGAAAGAGAGAAGACAAGAGGAGGAAAAGCATAAACTATAATAGAGATGATAACACAGAAGATTAGAGAAGAGACGAAAGACAAATGAAAAAACCCAATAAAAATCCTAAGGAAACAGATTACAAGAGATTAAAAGACAAAGAATGACGAGGATGATAAAAGAGATGACGAGAAACGATCAGTGCAGAGAATCGTACATAATACAAGAGAGGAGCAGAGAAGAGAAGATAAGAAAAAGAGATGAGAGGAAACAAGAGAAGAGGATTGAAAATAACATGAGACAAGAGAAGAGAAGAGAAAAGAGGAGAAAAGAAGACACGAAAAGTATTTCTCGACAGGAGAAGACAGGAGAATATGATAGGCAATGAGAAAAGAGAGGAGGAGAGAAAATAACACGAGAACAGCAGAGAAGAGAGGTGAAGCATAGAGAAGAGAAGATAGGAGAAGTGAATAGCAGAGAGGTTTGATACTCTCCGTATTCCCTATCCGCCTTCTCATTCCTCCTCCTCCTCTCGGTGCTTAGGACTTGCGTAAATAAACTTGCGCGGATGTTAGGCAGCTTGCGCGTTCCACGACCCGAGTTTTTAGCTGGGATGTTCACTACTGCTTACAGCACCATATGGCCGCCGAGCGAAGTCAATCCTGGTATAAACAAATGAGGGACGGAACTACGATGCCCCCTGACGGCCGATCACCCAACCACCAGCTGGAAGACAGGTTCTACAACACCACGAACAGCTACGGTAAGACAGACACCCTTGCGCAGTCGTAAAAAAGGCGTTAGGTAAATAACTAGAGAGTAATTACGGTTTAATGCTGTCAGAGTTCATCAGGAATATTGGCAATCTTACGCGATCTTCCTTCCTGATTCCACCTGAGAGAGATTAGAGCAACTACATCGTCCGTTGTCTTTGTCTATAAAGTTATTGTATAATATGCCTTCAGCTGTACAGATTCGATGACTAATTGTTTCTTCGTTGGTCTTCGCAGCGTTCCTACATGTATCTCTCTCTGTCTATTCCATTTTATTCTATTCTTTCTTTCTATTCTATTCTATTTTATTCTATTCTATTCCGCTCTATTCTGTTCTGTCCTGTTCTATTCTATTTACAGATTTATAATCGCCTCTCACAGTACAACCTAATTAGAGGCGCTGTCTCTGTCCCTGTATCTGTCTCTGTATCTCTGTTTCTCAGTTTCTCTGTTACTCTCAATCTCTCTGTATCACTCACTATCTCTCTCTCTCTTTCTCTCTCTGTCTTTGTCTCTGTCTCTGTTCTGTCCCTGTCCCTGTCTCTGTCTCTGTCTCTCTCTCTGTTTCTCTCTGTTTGGTCTCTGCTCCTACTACTTTTTCTGACGATCTTCTTTCACTTCAACTCTGATCACAGTCCTTGTAACTGTTTTCTTTCTCAAGTATCTCTCGTCATTTCACAACCTTCTTGGTTATGACAGTCATCTGATCATGCAAACTGTTGGCGGTACTGTGAAATTTGACAAGATGTCGTATATTCCAACAACATAAAAAAACACATGGGCATGCTTTCCTCCCGTTATCGCTAGGGTTCAACTCAAAGTCTTCAGCTAACTCCATAGGTGGTATACATGCACTGGCCACGCTCCCAAGTTCCTACGCTCTCTCAATAGCCTGCCAACCCCTTCTTTTCGCCCGGTATACTCTCACTTGACCGATATAGTTTCCTCCGAAAAATCGGAGGAAACTATGGAGAAAGCAGCAAAGATGCTTCAGGTAAAATCTTCTCTTCTTAAAGATGAAATAGTCTCCCTAAAGAAAAGAATCCAAGCAAAGGAAGTCCACACAAGGCTTGATAACCTAATACCAAGATCCACCGCATTCCAGAGCACTCAAACGTCGGATCAATGGAAAGTCTTGGCACTAATATCAGGTCGACTGGCAGATCAGCTCTGGAAGCGACTGATCTGATCTCTTTAGGACTCAAATGAGATTGGATTTAACCAGCTCTGACATCTCAACAGCTCACCGAATCTCAGCTACAGGAAATATCAAACACCGTCCAATCATGATGAGTTTCGCAACAAGGCGAGCCAGAAACGAAGTGTTTCAAGCAAAGAAGCTACTACGCAAATCCATTGATTCTGAGCGTGTCTTTGTGAATGAACACCTTATCCACGAAAACGCTGGGATCTTTGGTCGTGCTCGTAAGCTCTACCGGGGAAAAAAGATCGCTTCCGCGTGGACCTATGATGGACTGGTGTACATCCACTGCTCTAGCAATTCCAGTGAAAGACCCAAAAAATCCTAACCTTGGATGAGCTGTGTGAATGCATTACTCAGTCGGGAACTCCAGAACCGTCGGCTGGTCCATCAAATTGAATCATTTTGATCGCGATTGTCAGGTTAGATATACAATTTCTTCCGTGCTGCTAAATGAAGCCTTCATAAGGAACTTTCAACTACTTTTTCTTTGTTTCGGTTACTGTTCTTTTGGAGTACGTTGCTCGCAAGCACTATCTTACTGATCCGATGCATAAATTTCTGTCTGTCTTTATTTTTACTCCATCAGTTGGTCTATTAAATTTTCCTGGAATTTATGCTATCTGGCGATTACGTTACCTAAGTATGTGCCTTTTCACCTGTGATTGTTTTACTACCACGTTTGGTCTTGTGCGGTTGCACGATGTTTAATCTTTTGTTGCATCACGTTGGTTGGATTCTATGGTTTTATTAAATTAGCACTTAATTTTGGTTTCCCTTTTGCTTGAATTTCATGTTACCTCTGATAAATTTGATTTTTGCTCAAATTCATAGTAGGCCTAGTCGTCCGCCTAACAGTGTTGGTTGGTCACATGATGAGCTCAGCTCCAGCTCAGGTGTTTAAGTGTGGCACGTGTACAGGGACATTAATTGAGAGTGATTCTATTGAGGCTTGTGCCATCTGCTGTTGTCGCTTCCACTTTCAATGCAGTATCCAACAAGTCTATGATACATGCTCATGGTTTTGTATGAAATGCATTACTCTACTTCTTCCATTCAATCACATTAGTGATGAGGCTGAATTTCAGTTAACCCTGCGCCAATTGTCATTAGAGGAGGAATCGATTGTTGAGAATGGGCCCTTGTTACAAATTTACGATGACACGTATAACGATGGTCGAATTGTTAACAATGAAGATATAGATCCCGACGTGAATTTTTTCCAGTATAGACCCATTGACACTTGCTACCTCACTCCTCATAAGTTTAAATCTAAAATTAACCTCGAACTGAACCAACTTTTGTTATGCATATTAATTGTAGAAGTCTTCAAAACAAACTCCATGACTTACAAATATTGCTTGATACTATACCGACAGATATTATTGCAGTTACTGAAACCTGGCTTGATGAATCAACTAGCGAATTAATTCATTTACCTAACTATGATTTTGTTGGTGTACACAGGTCAACGGGAAGAGGGGATGGTGTTGGGTTCTTTCTCAATACTTCAATATCATATCATCGTGTGAATGTGATATTAGAATCGTCTACTTATGAAAGTTTGTTCATTAATGTTCCTACTTCAAAGGGTGCATTTATCACCTTTGGGGTTATCTATAGACCTCCGGGTCATAACCTAGATAAATTTAACTTAGAATTTGCGCTTCTCACATCTACTTTGTCTAGAAAAAATAAAAATATTCTTATCTTGGGTGACTTTAACATTGACTTATTACCTGTGCACGAACACCAACAAACTAATCAGTTCTATAATACTTTGACTGCAAATTTTCTCTTGTCTACGATCACCAAGGCGACCAGAATAACTCCTACCACTTCTACGCTAATTGATAATATATTTTCTAATCTTACTCCGCTGATTATGGATTCGTTTATTATAGTAACTGACTTCTCTGATCATCTACCTATACTTGCACGTCTGCAAATTTCACCTCCAATCAAATTCCATATGGCTCCACCTCCGTATAGGAAATTAGATTCAGTTGCATTTGAGAAGTCTCAATTACAATTGAGTAATATGAATTGAAATTCGGTTACCAAATTTTGTCAGATCAATGACACTGATGCAGCATATGATGAATTCTCACAAAAGGTTAATACAGCCTTCAATCACGCTTTCCCGTTGCAAAATAAACCAAGAAGCAAGGCAAATACATTTAGGAGTCCCTGGATGACGGCTGGCCTTCTTAAATCTATTAAAAAGAAAAAGAAACTTTATTCAAATTTTATTAAAAATCCTAATGATCTAAATAAATCAAAATTTATTATCCTGCCTCCTGTCTCAATTTGAAAGTTTGTTTGTGAATAATTTGGGTGTCCCTTATTAGCGGGGCCTTCTTGGTCCCTTTAGGTAACTCCCATTGTAGTCTAATTGCCTTACTACTTATTTTATCTACGTGTACGTTATGACTTGGACGCAATAAAAGAACATGCTATGTTATGTTATGTTATGTTATGTTATGTTATGTTATATGATCTTATTGTCTGCAGGCAAGCAAGGACTGCTACGGATAAAATACGAGAGCCTTAAGTCTGCCTTCATTTGGCACGGTGGCCGATTGGCTAGATCTGTCGGCCCGTAACACTCAGTGCGTGCTGAGTTTTGGGTTTGATATTTTATTTTGGTTTTGATCCTCGTTCAAGGATTCACACTGTGTAGGGACCTTAAGCATTGCAAGTCCTTCGCGCGCAATTGATGCACATTACAACTGCAGTTAGGCCCTCGAGGCGTGCGTACACTTGTGAGCCATAAGTGTTGGGAGAAGGGCAATATCAAATTTCAGTTGTATTGTATTTTATTCAATGTCCCTGCACCAAGCAGCCATCTCTCTCCGTATACAACCCATAATTTTTTTTCTTGTTAACTGGTGAGCCAGAAGATTCTGTCGTTGTCTCAATAATAAATAGATACAATGATGCGATCGGTTGCATTGCAGCGCAGAATTCACGCATGAAAACATGATACACCATTACATAATGTTACATAATACACCATTACATAATGTTACATAATACATCATTACATAATGTTACATAATACACCATTACATAATGTTACATAATATATACACCATTACATAATGTTACATAATACAACATTACATAATGTTACATAATACACCATTACATTGAGTCTAGCGTGCATGTATATACGTTTGTGTGTATATCATAGCCAATATACGTATGTATGTGTGTATGTATGCATGCATATATGTAGGCATGCACATGTGTGCCTTTGTGTTAGTTTGTCTGTGTACCGTGTGTATGCGTGTGTGCGTGCGTGTGCGTGTGTGTGTGAGAGTGGGGGAGACAGATAGACAGACAGGCAGATATACAGACAGACAGAGTCAGAAGAAGAGACAAAGACAGAGACATAGACAGAGACAGAAATAGATCGCTTGTATGAATACGCGAAGCTTTCCAAAAAATACGCCTTAGGAAAACCTCCGAAGGCGCCAAACTAGCATTAAATTAGCACAGCCAATTAATTAACTAATTAGCTATACGCATGAAAATCGACACGATTTCTGTTGCACAGATATTTCCCTGGGACGGTTCGACTGCCAGCTGTGCGGAGAGACCATTTCTGGTTGGTCATCACCAGGGGAGCGCGACATTCTCCACAGCCACATGAGCCCCGTTCTCAGTTCGTTCCAGAACAATCACCAGATGGCGGGACTCATCGGAACTAATGGACGACGCAGCGTCCGCTTCAGACCGGAAATGGATTCGTCAACCGGAAGTGGATTCAGACCGATACGTCACGACGCCTGCTCACCGCCGTCGCCCTTTGTCAGGCATCAGGGAGGGTCCCCTCTAAGGCCCCAGGTCCATAAAACAATGTCCGGAGGGCTTTAGGTAACAGCCACACTGCCTTGACCTAGTTGGGGGGAGGGGTTGACCTCAATATTTCTCATCGGTTCAGTCATAGATTTCATGACCCGTTTTATTAGTGAAGATGAGCCCGAGGCACTAGGATATCTAATACCTGCAATGTTTTCATATTTGCATAGCATCTGCAGTTAACATTTTACAGGTGTCTAAACAGAGCGCTTGGCTAGTTGCTGTCTTGCTTCATCACTGTTTTATTAAAACTGTCTAAGCAAATAAAAGTAAACTCCTGCCAAGAATTGCCTATACTCTTTCACCTGTCCTACTTATTCTTACCTACTTACCCCCTAACATAGGTTTACGTATATCGACCTGACCTATTCAAACGAGGTCAATGAATAATTCTACTTAACTTTAAGAAATTGTAAAAATCCTCTGAAAACTTACGAACAATTGACTATGAGTTTATGACATGACCTATTTATGAGATATCACTTAAAACACGACAAATGGCACGGTGGCTGATCGGTTAGAACTGTCGAACCGTAACATTCAGTGTGCGCTGAGTGAGCAGGTTCGACCCTCGTCCGAGGCGTCAGTCATTGTGTAGGGACCTTGAGCAAGTCCTTCGCGCACAATTGCTCTGCTGTACAACAATTGCAATTGCGCAATCGAGGCGTGTGTGTGCACTTCTGAGCACAAACTGTTGGAAGAAGGGCGATATGAAATTTCAGAAAAAATAAAAATTAACAAAAATGATGACATAACATAAGTGAACGAGTTCACCTACATATATATATATATATATATATATATCGCAATGACCCAGATCTAAATCCATTGCCTGACTTAATTTATGTTATCAGACCCAACATCTACCAATCTATTTATGCGATTTATTGAGAAACTTCCAAGATGATGACCTGACCTATTTATTTGACCCAAATGACGTTTTCGCAACTGACCAATGACGGCTGATTACCCACAGTCAATGTGCGGCCGCTCTTCAACGAAGCTGCGTCCTAACAAAGATGATCAACGTCGCCCTCCTCCTTCATCCAAGCTCGAGTCTGGCACAACCACCAGCAGCGGCGGAAGCCTGGATACACGCCGATACAAACCGAAGAAGAACCAGAAGTTCTTACTTACAGAGGACGATAATAACTCGACCTATTTTCGCCTGACTAGTGTCGTGTTTGACTGAGAATGTGAAACCGATCTAGATACATTCTGGACCCATAGGCCTACGACTATTACCGCCGAGCATGTATGCTGTGAATTTGCTTGTCATTCGTTCTATCGCCTACGTTAGAGTCTTTGGAAGATGTTTGTATTATATGAGCTTGTGTTCAATTTCAAGGGACGCGTAAATTAATGTCTTATCTGTTGTTAATGTTTCTTAATGAAGTGTATTTAATTTTTGGCTGGACAGAGAATCTGATTGAGTGGAGCATTTTGGAACTTGTTTTGTTATTAATGTTACTACAAATGATTACCGTTTCAACATGCTGCGCTCGTGAATGAGCTGGTGCCCTGAGTTTTGCTTTCAAATGGCTCTTTAGAAGTTTGGAAATTACGATTAGTACGATTACGGCATAGGTCATTCGTTCTGTATTTTTCATTAGTCCTGAATTGAAATTCAGACAGAATAGTCCTACAGAGACAGTTTATATATCAAGTCTGTGCTAAATATTAGGAATTCGTCGATGTCACATCCATTTTACACCAGATTGAAGTTCACCAGTGCTAGAACTCTATTTAGACTCAACAGCAAAATATCGATATATATCATTCCGCTAAATAATCAATCCCCGCATCATGGAGACAAGCCTATATTTCCACAAGAATAAGAATGTTTCGTTCCTTATCTATTACAGTGGCATAGACTTGTATAGAAATTAGATATTGGATCGATCACTTTGCTAATACCTTTCGGCAACGACGGTAGATACTATTTATCAGCAATTCCTACCGTTTGTTTCTTATTGGTAAAATATTGGGTTTTTACAAGATGGGACCAATTGGTGCGTTGATTACTTATATTATGTTCAACAGCACGATTTGAAGGTGTTTAAGCATTGTCAGATATTGTTTTAATTCAGACATTTATAGTCATGCCTAAATAAAATTTTCAACCAGGTTAACAACATACGACTTGGGAGATATGTAGGATTGCTCAGCATTTTGCATCTCTTTTTACCGAGTCTATTAATGCCCTTAGCTCATTAATTTCTGCTGTACGCTGGTTCGAGAGAAATGAATGAAACTAAGCAAGTTTGACGTCAACAGTCGCAACATCATGCGCTATTACAAAACACATGAGGGCACTATAGTATACCGACTTTTAACCATATTTAGACACCCTCAAATAACTTTCAATGATGCTATATCTTATTATGCTAATCTTCGTCAATCGGATACGAAACTTTTATAGACCTTCTGCATCTTGCCTAACATCTGTGCACAACTTCAAATGAATGAGAATCCATATATGTCATTGTAATCGATATTTGTGTTGTTATTAGCATAATCTATGCCTGAACCTATTATTGTATGCATTCTCTAGCGCGTGTTCCTACAACAGAAAATGTTAAGTATTGGACGGGGATACTGGATATATCGGACCGTATCCTTAGGTTTATATTACGCCTCTCACAGAATATCTATTTAGAGGCGCTCTCAGCACAGAAACTATGGGGGAAAAGAAACGTCTTTGAATAGCGAGAAGCCGATGGAGGAAATCCGGTTATTAGTTCAAACTTTAATGACATAATATACATACGTCCATTAATTAATTGAATAATTTAATCATTTAATACCTACAAATAGCCTGCAGACCAATCAATCGACCTTCAGCCCCGTCTAGCTTAAACGCCTCATAATTGTGTTCTCTCTCAAAGTTAGACACCCTTATAATTTCGGCCAATAGTATTATAAAACAGTACCCTCTGATTGGCTTCACTAACTGTGGCTCAAAAGTCAAGTCTCTGCAGTATGCGTTGGCAGGCGGTTCAGTGAAAAATACGCCAATTCACTAATATAATTATATTCAGCCAAATCATCTCGCAAAGAAGCGCAGCCTCGTTAGACGTTGACAAGATTTCTTGAGTTTTCAGTTGTTCGTTTCGTATGATTTCAGAGATGCGCAAGCTAATCAGTCAAGCTAGAACCGACAAGTAAAGCCTTACTTCTTCACATTTCCATCTATATACTCCAGCAAACTTCTATCTTATGAGTTCATAAAATCCATAAAGTAAGCAAAACTCGGTTTCATTGTTTGCTGTTTGGCGACACTAAAAGATGGTCTGCTTAGCCCTCCTTTTATCCAGGCCTGGGACTTGCATTACCACGGCGCCTCCTCTTGTTCCTCCCCCAATAACATCTTTTGCTATTGTTTGAACGATGATTGCACAATGGTCGCCTTCAAAGACGAAGTATATGCACATTGACGATTGGAAGAGACATTAGACATATAACTTCTGAAACTGCTATTAAAAGTTGTCTAATAATTTTCCCAGAATCTTTATATTTGGCAGCTCGGCGACTTCAGCACCTACGTGTGTATTAAATGCATAAACGCTTATATTCTGCGGTTCCCCTGGTCAGATTGAATCCTATTCTGAATTAAACATCTAAATCTAGAATGAAACGATGCGCCCATGTGATTACTATTCCCTTCAACTCCATTCCATTTTAAAACTATGATTTTTATACACCGTATGATACGACAAGATTTAGCATTTCAAACACCCCTAAAATAGTTTTAGACAGGCTATTTAAGTATTGGAGCATTCAGCGTTATTGTTCGGTCGGGAGGTTCATTAGCTTAGTACACAGGCACTGATCGCACTATGGTAGTGCGAGCCCCAAGACTGGTCAAAAGAGGAAGGAGACAGTGATGATCCTTGTTATTTCGGTGCCTTTGTAGTGGTTCGGGCCGCCTTAATAATAATAACGAAGTGTTTATATTGCGATTAAGAACACAGAGTGAATGTTTCATTCACAATTAATCAGCTACATCAACTAACACTTGAAAGAAATAATAGGCATATTAGTCCTCTCTGTTGAGTACCTTACATGTACGCTTGTTTCATTTTACAAGTCTTAGTTACAAATGTTTCGATCAAGAACTTCGATCTACAATTCAGGCAAGTATGAATGAGCGGGTCTGTGTGAAAAGATAGCATTGATTGCAAATAAATATTCAAGGTATCCTCATTAATATTCATGTTGTTCTTCTCAATAATATTCACGTTGTTCATAAATATACCAGAATCCTCATTATAATTCATGTTTCTCGTTAGCATTCATACGCTTACTGTTGTGCTCCTCAGATCCAAAAACAGCACACGAATAAAAGGCGCTATTACATCGAGGACATCTACGCAGACCGATAATGCCACCCATTAAATTGTAAGCAACTGTTAGACACCACTCTTTTACAGGGCTGTTAATATCGCAATTTATAAGGTATCGCAATACTTGGTACTTTGTCAGCATCGCAGTCAGTATCGCGATAGTTTTATGTTATTTGTATCGCATGTGTATCGTGATACTTTTCTTTAGCCTGCCAGCGACAGTCGATACCAATGCTATTCCCAATGAAATCGTCATTATTGAATGGCGCATGCGTCGTATCTGCTTCCGGTCAGAGGTGACTCGTAGGACTGTCGTCTGGTGACGCTGACGCTCTCTCTCTCTGTGCCTCTTTCTCTCTCTGTCTTTCTCTCTCTCTCTGCCTCTGTCTCTGTCTCTGTCTGTCTATCTGTCTGTCTCTCTCTCTCTCTCTCTCTCTCTCTCTCTCTCTCTCTCTCTCTCTCTCTCTCTCTCTCTCTCTCTCTCTCAGTGCTTTCTCTTGTTTGTAACGTGCTCTTCTAACGTTTTCACCCTCCACGTGTAATTCCAGCGGGTCCTTCGGGACTAACTATATCAGACTAAATATATTAGTAGGTAATTGCGTGGGTACAAAACTCCGGAGAAAAAGAAACGTCTTTAAAAAGCGAGAAGCCGATGGTGATTATGCAGTCATTAGTTCAGTCTTTAATTTAAAGATATAATAATTATATGCACAATAATCAACAATACCGCATCAGCGGTCTTTATCATCAGTCTCTTTACCACGCGTCTATTAAGTAATTGATTAATCTTGTTAATTATTGCCTACAAATTGTCTGCAGATCAATCAACCTGTCCTGTCTAGCCTTGACGTTGGATAAGTTTGTTTTCTCCAGTTAGACACCCTTATCATTTTTGTGAATTAACTTATAAATGTCTCGCACATTATGATGTACCGCATTAACCATCGCAAAGGGCCTAGCAAAATACATGCCCACACACTTACCTAACAAAATATTCAATCAAATTATCTCGCAAAAGAAGCAGCTTCACGGGACGCCGACACGATTTCTTGAGTTTCCGGCTGTTAGACTGATTTCCGTGATGCGTAGGCTAATAAGTCCAGCTAGAACCGACGAGTAAAGCCCTACTTCTTCACATTTCAATCTATACTCACGCAAACTTTAATTTTATGAGTTAACAAAATCCATAAAGTAAGCAAAACTCGGTTTGATTGTTTGCTCGTTAACGACAGTGCTTCATTACTCAAATGGTGCGCTTAGCCCTCCTCCTCTTGGGACTGGCATCAACACAGCGCGTTGTCCATTACGCAGTGGCGGTTCCCCTCTCGCTCCTTCCCCCAATGGCATATTTTGCTCAACTGTGAACGATGATTACGCAATGGTGGCATTCAGGAATATAGTCAATGAGGTTATGAATAGTATATAACACATCTCAATAAATAGCGATCGACGTTTTGTTTAAGAGACATTAAACATATAACTTCTGAAACTGCTACTTAAAGGTGTCTTATTATTTTCCAAGAATCTTTACATTTGGTAGCTCGGCGGCTCCAGCAGCTACCTCTGTATACATGCATCAACGCTTTTGTTCTGCGGTCCACCATGATCAGGCTGAATCCTATTCTGAATTAAACATCCATATCTGGAACGATACGAAGAGCCCATGTGAGTACTATTCCCTTCATCTCTTTTCCATTTTAAAACTATGATTTTTATACACCCTATGATACGACAAATTTTAGCATTTCAAACACCCCTAAAATAGTTTCGACAGGCTATTTAAGATTTGGATGATCTATAGTGATGTACATTTCATAATAACGACTTGAGTAAAATGCTAAAGCCTATCGCTCTATGGTAATGCAAGTCCCGAGACTTTTCAAGTGAGGAGGGAGACACTGATGATCGATTTGTTCACAAAGTGCAGATATCGCAGGTAAGAACGCGAAATAAGCGTTTCATTCACAAATGGTGAGCTGCATCAATTAATGCCTTGCTGTTCGACAGTGGCGCTAAATGAATGCATGCAAGAAATAAGGATTCAGAAATGTACGTTCTGGTCACCTTCGAACAAATCACAAACTAAGGAATTTGTCAACAAACGAGTGTCCTCCGACATCATCAAAACCAGCAACAGGAGTCATATGGTTGCAGAAGTGTTTGAAAATTACAAACCGGTTTCACATTAACTGCTAATCCACTCGAACCGATTTAACTGATAATCTAGATCGTTGTACGTATCAATATAAAATTCTAACCTCCATCACTCATGCCTCAGTAACCAGATACATAGGTCGTGGCCATTAATTTTATTGATCAATGATTTCGACGGTATCGTAATCGAAGTCATAACTTCTATAGCGACGGAGTATATCGTACAAAGCATTGACCGATGGTACTTCAGAACTAAAGCCGTAATGAACCCTAAAGCAATAAACGACTATCTTTCTATCTTTCCCTAGCTACGAATTGTTCGTCTATTTTTTGGCTATGCTTTTGTCAAAGCACTTCACAGAAAATACTCTTAAAGAAATTCGATTGCATATCGTAATTACAATCGTAAACCTTACAGTTCTGCATCGCTGCTCGAAAGCTAAGCGCCTGCTGCTACATTAGTCACGTGTGCTGCGTCGAGTCTGAGGGGTTGTAGGCAGATTGGAGATCCTATTTGCCAGAGAAAGAGAGAGTGAGAGAGGCAGACAGACAGACTGATGCAGACAGACCAAAACAGTGACAAACAAACAGATCGAAACAGACAAACTTGCAGACAGATAAATAGAGAGAGAGAAAGAAAGAGAGAGAGAGAGTGAGAGAGAGAGAGAGAGACACACACACACACCCACACTCACAAACACAAACACACATCAACATCAATAAGCTCCTTACACGCAAGGCTAATGTTTTATTTTTTGGCTGATCTCATCTTATCACCACTAGTTTCCTTCTTCTTTAAGTTTCACATCGTCTTTAGTTTACCAAAAGTAGCTTCAGTAACATATTAGTTCCTTCAGACTACAGACTAACTTTCATAACACATAGCAACTGACTCAACGTAACTTTCTCCCATCCAAATTAAACCTCTTCCACGGTTAACTTGCCCATCAATCGTGCAATCCATCCGTAAAAAATCGTCAATCCTATTTCCAAGGTTCTCCCTAGCAATCCATCAAAACGGATAGTTGCCAATCCATTTATATTACCTCACGCAACGTCTTCATAAATATATAACTGAGAAATATTGTCTCAATCGCTCAATCTATCACAAATCTCGGCGAATACTGCTGTTAATGCTTCTAAAAGTCATCTCCTCGTCTGGTGTTGTCAAGTCCATTCGCAACTCCGTAGTGCGATGGCTTCCAGTCGAAAGCGAAACTGTAGCAACGGGAGAGTCGTCCGCTGGTGCCCTGTCATGGACCCCAGACGACCAGAGACTGTGTAGGGACCAATGGCTCCAGACCAATTCTCCACACCAATAATTATTCTGCTTCCTCCTCTGTGAAAGTAAGCAGAATGTATTCGTTGTTCAGCAAAACGTTATCATCGCTGAACTGCACTACATAGAGTGTGAACATTTAAATGAAAGCCTCTATAAGTGTCGCTCCTTTTCCTATTTTTCTAACACACAGCATACTTGCTCACATGTATAAATGTGCGTATACATGTATAGATACATTTGCATACTTTAATATGCTGTATACGGTTGCACTTGTGTGAACACTAATGGCAGCATAAGTGTCACAAGCATTAGCAGCAGTATTCGTGAGGGTAGTAGTGGCATAGTTGTATTAACAGTAGCATTAATAGTAGCATGGGGCAAGGGGAAGTAGTAGGTGGAGTAGTAGTAGTAGTAATAGTAGTAGTAGTAATAGTAGTAGTAGTAATAGTAGTAGTAGTAATAGTAGTAGTAGTAATAGTAGTAGTAGTGGGGAGTGGTAGGTGGAGTAGTAGTAGTAGTAGTAGTAGTAATAGTAGTAGTAGTAATAGTAGTAATAGTAGTAGTAATAGTAGTAGTAATAGTAGTAGTAGTAATAGTAGTAGTAGTAATAGTAGTAATAGTAGTAGTAGTAGTAATAGTAGTAGTAGTAATAGTAGTAGTAGTAGTAGTAGTAGTAGTAGTGGGAAGTAGTAGGTGGAGTAGTAGTAGTAGCAGTAGCACCAGTATCAGTGGAAGCTATAGTATACAAGTAGCTGTAATGAATGATAACAATGGTGACGTAAAATTGAAATTTACAGGCGGATAATTGTAATTAAAATCCTAACAATGTAAAATTATTCAATGACTGACCGTGAGGGTTGGAGTCCTTCCTGTCGGCCGGATACGTAATCAAATGCCCCCAGTAACTATACGACGCTTGTCCTGGTCATTGGTGGGGCAGAGGGTGTGATGACGGGGGTTCGGGCGATGGGTGTAGTTAGGGCGGAGGCGGCGCTGTAGTCGTTCTCATCATCGGCGGCTGTTGTTAGGTCGGGAGCAGCGACGAACTGACGAGACTTGAAGCGAAGGAACTCAGCGAACGTTTGCTGTGCATTGAAAGCAGACATACCAGTGTGACAGACAGCTAAACAGCTAAACATACAGAAACACAGAAAGACAGATGCATGGACGGAAACAAACGGACGGACGGACAAACAGACAAATAGAACAGACAGAGAGAGAATCTAGGACTAGTAAAACCTTGAGAGGGATACGGAAATTGGACTCGGTTCCTCAGTACTGCGCCCCAGTGTGTTCTCCATCAACCACTGAGCGCCTCTGAGTAGGTATCTCTAAGGGGCGCTATATAAATGATCGATCTACATTACATTATATTACCCCAGCCCCAACGCCCCCAAAATAGAGGATGAAACGAGAGGGAATGAAGATGATGGCTCTGGTGTTTATTCACCTTATGTTTCTTGGCTTCGGATCGTGACTTACAGATGAACTCGAGTAGTGAGACAACCATTGAAAGACCGAGTCCACTGATCAGAATGTAGAAGATTCCAGCGACGTTACTTAGCGTCAGAGCGCTCTGTGTAGATCCTCCGCTCTACAGGAACACGTCAACGCAAGTGTAATGCGTAACAGGTAGATGTAATGGCAAATGCAACCGCTGATCCAATGTAACGGCAATGTAACCCGTGTCCGACGTCGCAGCGCGACGGTTGCTTCCCTCTGCGACGAGGGATGGGTTTCTAGTTCCACGAACTCGCATGTCTAGTAATAGCCTGTTAGCTTGCGCCGAGCTTTCTCGGTTGTGGACAAGTGTCAGATAATTCCAATTTGAAAGCGGTTGGTTGTTGCAGTTTAACGACACTGTGTGATAACAAAGACCATTAGCGTCGCCCTCCTCCTTTATTCAGGCTTAGGACTGACACTGGCCGAGGACTACCACTAGATGAGTTAATTTGAAGGCCATTTTTTCGTATTGCCAAACGATGTAGGACCACTGTAAGTTATTGGATGAATATCACACTTTAAAGAGGTGTGTAATTGATCTGAACAGTCATTGCTATATAATATTACTAGCGGCTGATTAGTGGTACTATGTCTTAACAAAGATATATACGAACGAAAGATATATATATATATATATATATATATATATATATAATAGTCTTACAACCCAGCTTCGCCTGGGATTGAATTTTGAGTTCAACCGATGCACTGCTTCGGCCTTGAAATTCGCTCCGATCCCGAGTGGTCCAGTTGACGAGCGCTCCGAGTGAAGCCGTGATTACATAATAAATGTGTCTCATTTCACGTAAGAATCAGCCCAGTTTTCAATTGATGCAGATGCACATGGCATAATATCGAATGTAGTAGAATTGTCCAATTCGAAGCTAAGAGTGCTCAAATGTCGGAATTTAAAATAAATTGTATTCCGAATAAAGTCCGCGTAAATATCTGCATTAAAACTTTTGTAAAAATTATCAAATCGCCAGATGGCTTTGTTATAAGCATTACCTGGGACAAAAGAAAATGTCCAATTTATAACTTAGATAATTTTTAAAGATCTGTTTTTGGATAATGTTCTTGCGTTCATTAGTTCGTCATCGAAATAGCAATCATCCCCCACCCGCACGTGATCGTCGTATTTTCCACTGCAAATGTATGACGTATGTTTGGCGATTTATTATTTGTACTCTCCCTTTCAAGAGTAGTCCTCTGTCTTACAATAATTCATATGAGCAGAGAGGCTCATCATCCTGGCAAAGACAGTTAACAGGACTCCAGAGTTTAACGACAGCTTATTACAACAAAGGCCGTTGCCGTTGATAGAAATTTGATTGGCATATTACAGCGCTTACAGTTCTTGAGATAGTTCACGTTACCTTTAAAATGTCGGTCAATTGTTCTATATATAAGGCTTGCAGGGACGATAGTACTCGGCCAGTGCCAGTCCCAAGCCTGGATAAAGGAGAAGTGCGACGCTAATGGTCTTTGTTACCACACAGTATCGTTAATTTCCACACAATATCGTTAAAGTTTTCATCACTTAACCGAGTTCACGTTCCTTACGAGCCGTATATATAAAACAATTAACCGACATTTTAAAGGTGTCTTAAGAAACCATTCCACTGTGTTTAGCGACATTTGTTATACATCGACCTTTTTGCAATCCAATTAACAGGAAGCTGCCAGGAACGAGGTTTCTGTTATAGCGACGCTGTTTAATGACAAGAACATCTGCCTACCTTTCCGTCAGCTTCCGGATTACATTCTCCTTTATCGAACCACCATTTCTTCTGTAGCTTCTGTAGTTCTCCCGTCTCTCTCAGTTGTAACACAGCCAGACCAATACCATCTCTACAGACACAACAACAGACTGATTGACTGGCTGCCTGACTGACTGACCGACCGACCGACCGACCGACCGACCGACCGACCAACCGACTGGCTAATTGATTTTTATTTTGACTGGTCACTGATTGGCTTACTGGATGATTGTTTGACCGACATGATAATTTGTCAAAATTGTGATCGTATTCGTGGTGTAACATTTATACAGCGCCATTCAGCGAATCAGAGGCGCTACCGAACCACCTACGTGCTATCGCTAACAAGTAGATTGGCCACATGAGAAGTTGCTGTTGAAAATTGTCTCCACTACTTAACATTACACCAGAGTTGATGAAATTGTGATAATTGATGAGAATTGATGAGAATTGAAGGAATTTTATCGGCATTAGAATTAATGATAATTCTGAACGATAATTCTCCATCGGAACCTGAGATCGCTTCCGATGGGTGTGGCCACTCCGTATCCCTTCGAGTCGAGGTTGTCTCCGACCTTCATCGTGTTGCACGGTTGTTTCTGATTGTAGTACTCGTTCATCGTCGATTCGAGAATGAATGCGTACTTTCCCTTTGACTCTCTCACCTTCTTTACGCCTTCTTCCGTCGTCTCAACGAAAACGTTCGGAGTCGAACTCATGAAGCTCCACATCTTCTCATAGACGCCGATCTTAGAGGTCTGCGTAGAAGAAAGTTGTATTGTATTGCAGACAGGCAGGTAAACAGATATAAAGACAGGTAAGCAGACAGACAGAGATGAAGGCAGACATATAAGCAAGCAGACAGACAGACAGGCAGGCAGACAGATAAGTAGACATCCAGGCAGATATCAGATAGAACCAATATATAAAACGGTAGGTAAGAAGGATGGTTGGGTCGTTATAATTGAACGGAAAGTGGCAGTAAAACAATTTATTAAGAAGTAATCTACGAAGATCGTGAGTTGTTCGCTAGTTGCTTGTGCTAAGTTCTCCGAAACGAATTGGCGTTGACTGCCGCATAAGTTAGCAATTTATTCAGCTAATTGATTGAAAAAATTAGGGAACCATCCATCTGGCTGATTGCTGGTCGTTGAAGTTCTTTGATTGATGGTCAGGTTCTAATGATTGATTGATTGATTGATTGATTGATTGATTGATTGGAATTGAAATCGAGGTGACAAGGCCGAGGTTAAGTTCAATTATAAAACAATAATCGATGTTGTAACTTGGTAAAAGGTCGTGATTGCCATTTGATTGAAGAACTTCATTATGTCTGATTGATAACTGAAGTGATATAGTGATAAATGATCGGTGCAAATGACCGCTACCATCGCGACATTTGCCTATTATGACAATTTTAATAATATAATAGTGATATTTTGTTTAATTTCACCCTGACCAACCGCAATAGTATTATCTTAACACATAAAACACCCGTCAATGATGACAACTATTGATTTGGTCATAATCACTAAGTTTCCAACTCGCTTCATCGCTGACCTGAACAGTTTAATGCAGCCCTATAAATATGTATACAGAAACAAGATGTCTACTGACAGTTCAGATTGAAGACATTAATCAGCTTTTAGACACCTTTGAAACGCTTTTACTAAATGCTATATTAATTTTCACTCTACTGTGATGTCATGTCATTTCACCATCATCGCTTCGGGACGGTTGACTACATGAACGGGAGAGCGATGTCCAATGCTTTCTGTCTATTACGATGTTCATTAAGGTTGTGTATCTTAAACCAGTCCACGCCATGACATTGTCAAACCAGCAGATTCTGGGTCTTCCACGACTTCGGCTTCCTTCCACCATACCCAACATCACACTGTTCTCAATACTGTCTTTAGGCTGTCTCACGATGTGCCCGAAGTACCGCAGCTTTCTGGATTGGATGTGACCCAACAGTTTGCTGTCAACTTTCGCCATTTGATACACTTGTTCGATTGTCACCATTGCTGTTCATGGAATTCTGAGCAGTTTCCTCATGCACCTGTTCTCAAATGCTTGTATGCGTTTCTCTTCTTTTTTCTTAATTGTCCACGCTTCACAACCATACGTTGCTACTGGCCAAGCTAAGGCCTTCATGAGTCACAGTTTGGCTTTAGTACTGAATGATTTATTCTTCCAGAGGCTTGCCAACTTAACCATGACTGACATTCCCATAGCTAATCTTGATTTTACCTCACTCGCGCAGTCCCCGTCCTTCGTTACTCTGTTCCTCAAGTATGTAAATGAGTCCACTTGTTCCAGTTTGTATCCGTCCACCTTGATCAAAAGTGTATCATTGTTATTTGTCATTACTTTTGTCTTTGCTACGTTAATCAGCATACTGTATTCTTTTGCTGATTCTTTTTTCCACTCTACTTAGTAGTTGATAATTACGCAAGTGCAAACCGTCTTCATCGGTGATCATTTATACAGGTTGAAGCAGGCATATATGTATATAATTTGACACAAGATGTCGCTTGATAGTTAATAACAAGAACAGTGTTCAGCTTTATAGACACCTTTTACGTGAATTCACCATATGCTTTATTTGCATCTATTTTCAACCAATTAGCATTACGTAAAAATAACGATAAACGTTGCTTTTATTGAACATCACAGCTCGGACTGATGTTGTTCAACTTGTTTTAAAAAAATGATCTAGCAGTCGTTATTAGCAGGTTTTCACATCTATGTTACCATGCAAGCCGTCATAATTAGTAAGATTTCACATTTATAACCGAAAATCTGTGCTAATAATTATTATGAACAAGTAAAGCGAATAGTGCGGTCCATCTAATCGTGAAACTCCGAAAGCGGACTCATGCTAACATTGAAAATCGCGGTCCCAGGTTGAAAAGGCTGTTCAATGGAGTACCTACCCGGAAGAAGTCCTTGGTGGATCCAGAGTTGAGGGTCCCATAGTGGATCTGCGTCTGTTTTGCAAGGTCGTCGACTGAGTTGATTGGGGTCAGCATCCGTTCCACGGTCAAGAAAGCGGCCAGGTTGGCCGTATAAGTCGAAATGATGATGAGAGTGAAGAACCACCAGGAACTTCCGGCCAAACGACCCGAAACTGACCTTTCGAAGGCAGATGAACACGCATACACGTATAATTATGTGTAAGCGCTGGCTTGATAATAACTATATAGGTACAATTTAATCAGAGTGAGAGACAGACAGGCAGATAGGCATACAATGAAACATACATGCATACGGAGCAACACATAGACAGAGACAGAGACAGAAACAGAGAAAAAGAGTTATGTAATTTCTGTCTTTTTGATCTACCAAATTTGTTTTGAAGAACGCCGTTTATTAAAGTTCAATTCAGGTTATATTACATCATCTTAAACAAACTATGAGGGTAAAGTACAGCCATCTGCCAATGCCTTGCCAAATTAATAATACATAGCATCATGGAAACTGATTTAGAGGTGTTCAATAAAGTCTTGTATTAATTAAGCATCAGTTGTAATATCTACATGTGTATCAGAACTCGTCATGCAATGTTAGCGAAGCCTTATTAGACTTGACCCTTGTAAACGGGTTGGTCACTTGTCGATTAAAGGACACAGTCATAACAGAGATGATAAGCCTCGGCCTCCACCCTTATCCAGGCTTGGGACTGGCACTTCTATTGCAGTTGTCATTAGTATTACTATTATCATAAGCGTTACTATCATCATTATTTATCAATATTTACTATTTGTACTATTATTACCGTAATTGCAATTACTGCTATAATTGCAGTTATTACAACTATGGCAAGTATTTCTATTAATACTGCTGTTATTACTGTTATCACTACCATTGCTATCAACATCACATCACCACGAATATCACCATCACCACCACCACCACCACCACCACCACCACCACCACCACCACCACCACCACCACCACCACCACCACCACCACCACCACCACCACCATCACCATCATCACCACCACCATCACCATCATTATCATCACCATCATCATCAATATTTCTATTATAATTACAATTACTATTGTCATATTAACTAAGATTGCTCGTGGTCCGTATACCTGGGTGAGATGTCGCATCCCTGTTGCATGAAGGCACCGAGAGAGAACCAGAGACTGTTAAGCATCGTGAAGTCATTGGTGAAAGTGGGTCCATCCGTCGTATCATCAATGTGCCATTCGTAGGGACTGAACCTCGACACAAGGAAGAGGACGAGGCTGACGGCCAGATAGGAGAAGATGATACAGATCCAGATCTGATAGGAGAGAGGTTCCATGAAGGAGAAGACGCCTGGCTTCTGCTTCTCTGGCTTCTTGATCATGATGCTTATTCCGAGGTTCATGAATGGCTTCGAGAAGTCGATGACACGTTCACGCATTGACGAGATCGTCAGAGGAGCAACGGCCAGATCAGCCTCCTACGATCAACGACATCATCATCATCATCATCATCATCATCATCATCATCATCATCATCATCATCATCATCATCATCATCATCATCATCATCATCATCATCATCATCATCATGATAATTATTATCATCATCATCATAACTTCATAAGTATCGTCATCATCATCATCATTTTTATTATTGTTTTCATCATCGTCACTGCTATCACCATAATCATCGTCATTAGCATCATTGTTGTTATCATTATCATCGTGATCGTCGTCGTCAACATCATTACCACTACTATCAACGTTGTCGTCATCGCAAATATAATTGTCGTCTTCATCGTCATAATTTTTGTCATTATGATCAGAAGCTATTTTTTTATCTTCATCGCTAATTAAATAATTGATAAATTAAATATATTGATAACTTACTCGTCTGGTCAATTCACCGACCATTCCATTCCAGGTACCGTCCGATGTCTTTTGTCCGTATGAATTGTCTTTGACGGGGCGCAGTTCATATGAGAAGCCGACCTTTAGGGCAATGGAGCGGGCAAGGTCAGCGCAATAACCGTGATACTGGTCGTTACCCTCCAGAGGATGACCATCGTCCGATCGCGATTTATTCATCAGGTATGGATCAGACTAGAAAATCAACACAAGCCCCGTCAATCCAACATTAAACCACAAGGAAGTGCATTGACTTACAAACCTTTTCTAAGATTGACAATATCCTATATTAGAAATCGAGACTACACCGATTGGTAGTTCCAAAAATCCCGTCTTTCGAATTGTTGCAGGTGACCCAGCGAGTTCGCCAAATAACCAAATTTACTTTGATTTGGTACTATTAAGAATTGAACGGATAAAAATATTTCAAATTGGGGACTTCTTCTTCCGCTATGAGCATGGCCTGCTTCCAAAAGTTTATGGGGATTTCTTTAAAATGAGTAAGGGCATACACACACTTATTACACCAGAAATACGTATTAATGCACACATAAAAAAAATTATAATAACCAGTATCGCTCGGTTGCCGCTCATTTTAATACTCGTCGATTCACCATCAAGTCTGCTGGGACCCTTATATGGAACAAAATTCCTCCACAAATTAAGCAATGTCATGGCCTTCATGAATTCAAAAAAGCTGCGCGCCCACATAGTGAACGGAAATAAGTAACTTACTTTGTGTGTATATGAACCTATATTATTATATTAGTATTGTGCTCTGTTAACATGTGAACTTATGTTCTTATGTTAGAATTATTGTGTTATTATGTTTTCATGTCGTTAGTTAAGACAAAATAATAATCAATTAAGTTGTAGCTTTGGATTAATCGTATAATTAAGTGAAACTGTTTATCATATCTTGAAATAATTATGTTAATCGACTGTCACTCATGAATATCTAGTAAGTACTTTAGGTGACCCTAGCTAGCGGGATCTAGATCCCTCCAGGGCCCCTAATTGTTACCGATGTCTCTGGAATCTTGTAAAATTATCTTGCTGCTGTAAAAATCTGGTTGGTTTCAATAAATTTATCGATTGATTAAAAGAGTATGAT
Organism: Bimastos eiseni; assembly: GCA_959347315.1. Classification (NCBI taxonomy): domain Eukaryota; kingdom Metazoa; phylum Annelida; class Clitellata; order Crassiclitellata; family Lumbricidae; genus Bimastos; species Bimastos eiseni. The sequence continues at coordinate 26,602,651 of OY365817.1, forward strand.
GAATTGATTTGAATACATGGATAGCAATGCAATGCAATGCAGCCAAATAAAAAACCTCCTAACTGCTTGTACTTTCGGAGTCACAAGCCTTAATGAAGTACGATTGCGACGTTAATGTTAGCTTTATCGCAGTGTCGTTAAAGCGAAGCTACTACTTCTACCAGAGTACTAGACATTGAATGCGCTAGATGCACGATGAAAGAGGTTGACACAAATTTGATATATAGCAGCCAAAAAGATCATTCCTTTGAGCTGAGGTTGAGTCGGGAGCGCTCCTTCAAGTAACGCTCCTTCAAGGAGTGCTGTATAAAGTTTGGCTATTAGTGTATGCTCAGAAGCAAATAAAAGTAAACTCCCCGGCTGAGAAGAACGGTGTCGAAGCCACCATAAAACGCGTCAGAGTAAACCCTGGGCATAAGACGCAATAATAATGGGAGCCTATTACATGACATACTCTGGTTGTTTTAAGCTGGATTAATTTCTGTCTGCTGCAGCCATCTTTGTTGTCATAAGCTATCGTTAACTCTGGATTAATCTGTATACAACCCGCAAATGGTTCCTTACCGTTAATTGCAATAGAGGCACGCAAACGGTTTGAAATGTTCAAAATAATTATACACCTCTTTTAAGTATCATGTACGGTTTATAAGTACGCGATCCTGGACATAAACTTCGACACTTTGAGATGCTGCGATAAGAAATTGATGAAAAACATCATCTATACAATACAATACATTACAATAATACAATTCAACTGTTTGATGGCTTTATTCCAGAGGGAAAGCCTCGCTGCCCGTTCGCCGCATATACAGGGTAATATGAGAATTATTCAAACAAAGATGAACCGAATGCAGAGCGGATATGGAACAGGGCGAAGCGGCGTCTAACACCCCACACAGAATGGGAAAACAAACCCCCACTATCGTCCCCTTATACTGCACATAAGATCCACTCAGAACTATTTACTTCGCAACTGTTCGTACTACGCCAGTGCCAGTCCAAAGCCTGGTGATAGGAGGAGTGCGACGCCAATCATCTTCGTCGTGAAACAGCGTGATTAAGCAGCAACTAACCAGATCAGAACTACAATGCAGAAATTGACAGCCACTCACTTCATGGCGAAAGCATGTATACGTTAACCACTTCTGGCATACGTGGGGATCGGTGTTCCAGCTCTCACCATTTGTGGGTGCCGCTGACAGGGTGTAGTACTATTGCTTTCCGTGTCCTCTGGCAAACCGTATGATGCCGTATTATTCCGCATGATGCCGTAATACACCGTATGATACCGTATTATACCTGTATGATACCGTATGATGCTCTATGATGCCGTATGATACCCGTATGATACCGTATGATACATGTAAGATACCGTATTATACCGTATGATGCGATGATGCCTGCTTCGTACTGAATCAGCGCTTGCAGCCGTTATCGAAATCTCCGAACTTCTGAAGCTCCACTCGCTAACCAAGCGCAGGGCACCGGCTTATTCAAGAGCGCTGTTTCGAATCAAAGGGGTTGTCGAAATGGTAGACCGAGGTAGGTTAGAGTTTTTTCAGAAGATCTGAGTAGGCCTACCTTATAGAGACCAACCGCAAAGTTCCCCGATGCGCGAGGTAGTGTAGCGGCGAGGGCGTGGACTACCAACCCAGAGTGTGGAGTCAACATTCCCTTTGGAAGAAATCTTCCTGTAGATTTCTGCTCCAACATCACCTCTAGCCAACTTGTCTATGGCTAGTACACTGATTGTCCTCTGTCGGTGGAAAGATGATACGGTGAGGCAGAGGAGTGGCCATTCGTCCTCATATGACGAGGCCAAGAAACCGAAGTCGCTCATCCATCATATTATCTATGACTGCATTCTAGGCTGATTCGAGTTACTCGATGAATGAATCCAGAGCTTAAGAACACCGTGTGACAAGTAGAGCTGTCTGCGACGCTTCTGAGTTACGCATGTTAATTTTTCGCTCCAATAATTAATACATCTAGAAGAATCTAACGACATCTGTCGGTAGCAAGAGTCGTAGACATGAAAAAAATAAATCTCACCGTTCGACATAATATACAGCACATGCAGATGTATTCATGAATCGTTGGTTTGAGTTTGAGATAACAAGGATGACTGACATTGTCCACCCTCTGTGTGCAGGCTTGGGGCTGGCGATCATTGGAGTTGATTCTTGTGTAACCAAAAGTCCTTTGAAACTAGTTGGTTTGGTTTCAGCTTGCTGAAGGAACATCATCTGGATGGATCCAGGGTTTAACTACAGCTTATGACAACAGAGGCCGTTGCCGTCGACAGAAATTTGCTAGGCGTATTACAGCACTTACAGCTAACATCATCTGGGAGCATTTCTGTGTGTTCTTTTATGATTAATGCAATTCTTAGAAAGGTGTCTAAGGAACAATTCCATTTCTTCGATTACCACACGATTATTACAATGGCTATCTATGACTAATATACAATTATGTGTGCAGAATTTAGAGCAGAGTTTAGACAGATTGGAGATAGGTTACTAAGTTCAGCAATGCAGGATAGCTATTTGTGTTGTTCTATATTTCTAATACAGCCTTCCGAAACACTTAATTGAAATCCCATAAACATAAGGTATGGCTAGTCGCACCTCATCATTTTCATAGGTCGCTCCTCGTCTCTCAGCCTAATCAATGCTAGCATAGTTCAAGGCCCTATCTTAGGACAGACAAACTTTTCAATCACTGCTTCAGACCTACATCCTTCTCAAGCCCTAAATCTCACATTCAAATTTGCCTTTTATGGCGTAGTTTTGTATCAACATACACTGCGCTGGAAATGGGAATCGCCTCCTAAACTGACGCTGTATAAATTTAAATTTACTTGCTAAGTTACAATAACTGATACACTAGAAGAGTGGTTTTGATGACGTGGTTGCCGAGTACCGCAGTTAACGACCTTTGACCTTAAGAATTCATCGTCACTCAAGGAGCCTTTTGAGTGTCGGACGAAATGTTCAAAATAATTATACACCTCTTTTAACTCTCATATTTAGCATATATATTAAAGTGTGCGTCTAAACGTATTAAATGATGCGCAAAGTAGATGGCAAAAGGATCAAGCAACAGGAATGAACAACGGTTTGAGATACGGCAATGGCATACAGAGAAGCGACTGGCATTTCTCAGCCTCGGCAAATGAGGACGGGCAGTCAATCCTCTCCGTCTCATCTTTACACCGACAGAGAATGGACGGTGAACTGTCTTTCCACCGTAGAGTGCGTCATGCATTATGACGTAATTTGCCATCTCTTTAATAATTATGACGTATTTTGCCCATTCATGCAATCCATACATTATGACGCAATTTACCCATCCTTGCTATTAATGCATTATGACGTAATTTGCCAAAACCTGCAATCCGTGTATTATGACATAATTTGCCCATCCCTGCTATCCATGCATTATGACGTAATTTGCCCATCCATGCAATTCGCTCATTATGACGTCAATGAGATTTGCAAACCAGAATCGTGCTGACGATCCTTGTTCTGTTGGCGGTTGAGAGTCGATCTGAGGCGCTGTTCTCTGACAGACGACTGATATGGAGGCCAAGTTGGCTGTCCCAATGGCCAATCTGTAACATAGATGAACAGACAAGCACAGACGTGCTTTAAGGTTACCCATGCTGTAAGGTAATTCATGCTTTAAGGTTACTTACCCATGCTGTAAGGTAATTCATGCTTTAAGGTTACTTACCCATGCTGTAAGGTAATTCATGCTTTATATCATATATCGTTAACGTCGTCCTCCTTCATTATCCGAGCTAGGGGCTGTTATTGTTGGACATCAAACAGTGTAAGTGTTAATAAAGATTTTACCAATAATTGATAGACGATGTCGAACAATGAAAGGGTGTTTCATTTGAGACATTTGGTTATTATTATTAATCAACAGTTTAGCGACAACTTATAGCAACACAGGCTTTTGACGTCTTCGGAATTAGTTACGTTTCAGTTCAATTTCGTATATATGGTTTTAATCCTTTATCTTTATGTTGTGTTTCTTTCTTTTGTCTTTCTGTTTTCTTTCTTCCTTTTGTGTTATTCCGTTTCTGCATGACTGGTTGCTGAGACAGCAATATTCGACAGATGGTTGTTGTAGATATTTCATAACATATAAATGATTATTACAATTTATCCTATGATTATATATGCACATACAATGTAGGCCTACACATATACACATGCAAAATTTATTTATGTGGCTAAATAGCTTTTTTCTTTTTTGTTCACGAATGCCCTTTTTTGACCGTATCGGTTTATTTTCATTTAATTGTTTTTGTCATTTGATTCCTACTTATTGTAGTATCTATAGCAGCGTGTCAAAGCGTTTAAAAGGTGTCCATCGTCGAGAGCCGTCGACCCAATCGGGCGCAGAACCATGTGTTTAACGACAGCTTGGGTCAACAGAGACTCTTGACGCAAGCAGAAATTATTCTGAACCAGTTCTGACCGTTCTTTTCGCACAGGACAACTAAACTAACAAACAATCACAAAAATGAGCAACTGGGGATCACATGACGAGATGTGAACATTTTAAAGTACACATTGTGGTGCTCTAACCAAAGTCAATACTTGATTGTTGTTTGTGGACGATCTCACAACACGGGTAATTGTCCTCAGACTGTTTCGTTCTACAGGCGTGGGACTGGCACCGTCAATTGGTTTGCAGTTGGAGATTTCCAGTCAACGCTGGATTTTAAAGAAAGCTTATCGCGTTCTTTACCTATATATAATATCAATTTACAGCGTTTAAAAGGCATATAATAAAACGCAGTTTCTTCTTGTGGTAATTGTGCTTACGATATTCGTTCGGTTATTCTTATCACAGTCATATACGATTTCGTCCGGAAATGACCGAACAAAGCCGGAAGATCCACCTGACGTTTGATTTGCGTTGAATTCACTAAGCTCTGTTTACACACCTTTTGATCGTGTCCAATTGACGCAATATATACGTCAAATTTAATAAATTCATCTTAAGTTTGAAATGGTCTTTTAGTCAAGGATTTACTGTATTAGGGGTTATAATTATTCGAGAAGAAGGATCTTGATGGCGCGATTTGGGTCATTACACATGTAATAGACACCTCAATCTGTTGTGCATATTATATATAGGTAAAGAACGCGATAATTTATAACAAATTCCTGAAGGTTCCAGACGACTTCTGGCAAATCTTAAGGCAACCCACGTGGGGGTCGTGACCCACAGGTTGAGAACCACTGATCTTAGCGATCTGCCCATGATAAAAGATCGTACTGCATCATCGCTTTGGTCTGGTGGCCCTTGTTGGGTCTCGCCCCTACATGTCATCAAAAATTTGCTGGGCATAATACAGCACTTACAGCTTAATTGTCTTAAAGTCGATGCTGAATTAATTTGTTAAAACTACATAGAGAAACATGCAGGTAGCTCGAAGGACATTGATTTAGTGTTTATTGCAAGGGATAAACCCCACGTGGGTGCCTTAAGATTTGCCAGAGGTAGCCTGGAACCTTCAGGAATTTGATAAAAACAGTTTTCAGCTTTGAATTTTCACCTCCTATACAACGTTTACATAATCGTGATTAAGACACGAGCTAGCCTTCTACTATAGTGACTTTAATTAATCAATACTTTTTTCTGGTAGGTCCTACCATATTTCATTTAACAAAAGTAATACCAACAACAAATTTAAAATTGTTCTGTCAAATAAAGATTGATTATGCTGTTGTGTATGGATCATCAAATGATAAGAAGTAATATGCTGGTAGTAAAATCGCGGTGAAGCAATTTTAATAGCTGCATGGGGTCACTACACCTTTAAAAATATTACGCGGGGTCGCGAGGATAAAAACGTTGAGAATCGCTGGCTTAAATAATCGTGAGCTTGACAGTTGCACAGGTTTCCGCTCCATGCAACTTTATGTCCGGCCATTTTTGTGACTAACTAATGAATGGATGGATCCAGAATTTGACGACAGCTTATGACAACAGAGGCCGTTGCCGTCGACAAAAATTTGCTGGGCATATTACAGCACTTGCAGCTATAGTAATTAATGAATATCTAGATAACGCTATTATATAGCATCGGTTGATAGCGTTTCCAAGGTGTGTTGGAAAGCGCTGCAAAGCAAAGAAAATCGCGTCGCTTTATGTTCACTCATTCATTTCAGAAATTTGATACCGCCCTTCTTCCAACATCTTTTTGCTCAGAAGTGCATACACACGCCTCGACGGCGCAATTGCAGCTGTACTGCAGAGCAATGGTGCGTGAAGGACTTGCTCAAGGTCCCTACACAGTGACTCCCAGGACGAGGCTCGAACCCGCGCGCTCAGCGCACACTGAACGTTACGGGCCGACCGCTCTAACCGATCGGCCACTGCCACATCATACATGTACCTGTAGGACATTGACATTTCTTAGTATAATTATATGCTGAAACGTCGATTGATTTCATATATATATATATATGTATAAACGTGGCAGTCGTGACAAATAGCGTAAAGTTAGAAGTTCATGAAAGTCTAGAGCTGGGCGAAAGATAAAAAAAAAATATAAATAAAAATTCGAACGATAAAAATGTTGAAGATATTGTTTGTCACACACTGCAGGCAGAAGAAATTTTCATTAACATTGCATTTCGATCAATTACACCAAAAGTAAGATGATGACGATGAAAGCGACGATGACAAAATACAATGAGTAAATAGTTGTTATAGGTGAAACTTTCAGGGTCCTTATGAAGTTCCCTCTATTTATAAAAGGTCTTCTAGTACTCGCCTTCCTGATTTGCGTGTTGAGGTTCAGTTCCAAAACGTCGAGTTTGAAATCCCTTCGACATCCAAACTGATCGAAAGCCACGTGACCCGTAAGTCCTTCGAATGACACCTAAAATCAACCAACACAACACACAGGGTCGGCTATTGGTCAGAGCGTTATTCTTATACAACTTTAAAACAGAGTCAACTAAAGCTATGTAAGAGTCAAATACGTTGCTTAGTGCATTACATCAGTGCATGCAAATCATAACTCACAAGCGTAAACAAAATGGGAGGGCGGCGCTAATCATAGTAAACTGATACTACTTAGTGTATACAACACGTCCACTGTTCGCACTCTGACAGTGTCAGTCCTAAGACTGAATAAAAGAGGAGGGCGCCGCTAATGATGCTTGTATTGCACCGTGTCGTTAAATTGAAACTGCTAATACTATGCAAGACTAACACCACCAGTGCTTGCAGTTGCAACATGGCAGAGTCAGTCCCAATCCTAGACTATGAAGGAGGGCACCATAATGATCTTTGTCATCGGACAGTGTCGTTAGACGCCAACTCCTACTGCATGTATCTGCGCACAGAACGCATTTGGTTTAAAAGACTGAAAATGGACTTAAACAATTTTATATAAAACAGTAATAAGACGTCCATAATAAATTGGTCCAATGTGGTTCAAAAGTGCATTATTATTCAAGGGTTGAAACCAATATCTACAATGACCGTTGGAGTCTTTAAATGTAATACTAATTGCATTTGAGTTAAATTTAGAAGAATTTCTTCTATTGATTTTCTCTTCTTCTTTCGTCGTTTTATTCGTGTCTAGCACATGCAGGTTATTTTAAGCGATGATACCGAAGCTATGTGCAGCATCCCTGTGTTGCTGTCATATTTATACTCCACTGCTTGTAGTCCAGCAGTGCCATTTCTAAGCCTGGATAAAAGAGCAGGGCTAATGATCTTTGTTGTCACACAGTGTCGTTAAACAGCAACCAGCTAATTGCTGTCACATTTACTTTCATAGCTATTATATATATATATATATATATATATATATATATAATAGTCATGCATAATATGTATGTATAATATATATATATATATATATATATATAAGCAAAGGATCGAGACTCAGCTATAGCAGTTCAAGTACGAGGAGCCAAGCGGTCAAGTCTATTGAATGAGCGAAATGGACGAAGGGAGGAATGACGCTTTCCTTATCAGTCCCAGGATCTGCTAACCTCTCTGAGGCTCTGGATTATTGCTCGTCCGTGGACCCAGGGCAGGAGTGGCACGCTGCGACAATGTATCCCACGCGTTTCGTTATTGTAGAACTGGCCCCGCCGGAAGCTGAACTTAAAGACTTCCGGTTCGCTGTCCCACAAGGCCGACAGAGCCCGGATGATGACCGACACGGCGTCCATCGCAAGCAAACCGTCCAGCTGATCAACAGAAGGCAATAGAAACAGATAACAATAGCAACAACGGACAATTAAAACAGCAGACAAATAAAGCAACAAACAGACAATTGAAACAACAGACAATTAAAACAAAACAAAATACAATTGGAAAAAGACAATTAATGCAGCAGACAATAAAAACAACAGCAACAAACAATAGAAACCTTCCGTTCTTAATGGCGACCTAAACACGTCAATCATTATAATAATAACAATTATTATTATTAACAGTATTATAGTACTTATTATCATTATTATTACGAAATTTGCGACTACACATGGCCTGACTGTTTTGCGACAACAAGCGTAATCGTTATATCTATAGCACCCACAAAAGCGAAGCCGCGGAAACCAGGTTATCAGAGACGCTTAATCAAAAGAAAATCGATATACGGAGACAATCAGACGGCTAAGAAGAAAGAGTTGTTCTGTTGGACGGTGACGAAGTGCCCGTGAATGAGCTTGTACCCTGTCCTGCGCTAGTGAACAGCGTGTTTCAAATATTGATTACGATTACATTTACAAAAATATACGACGTCGGTCTTCTTTGTCGCAATGCGTCAGTTTCGTCGCCCATTTGCTACTCTCATTTAAACCGACCTCTTTCTCAAAAGCGGCATGCTTTATGTAAATTCATACGCGCTCCCCTGCAGGGACTATTTGCAGACGCGGAGGACCGTCGTACGCGATACAGATCTCTTGTATGATTCATTTACCTGCAAACAGAACGCTCATGAATTTCTATCTATGCGTTCCCAAATCAAATGTATCCATCCATCCATCTCTCCATCTATCTCTCCATCTATCCACCCCTCCCTTCATCCCTCTTTTCATCCATTCATCCGTCCATCCATCCATCCATCTATCAATCCATCCAGCCAGCCAGCCATCCACCAACTCGTCCTTCGATCCATCCATTCATCCAGGGAGTCCGTCCACCTATCCACCCTTCCGTTCATCCCTCCCTCCATCCATCCATCCATTCATCCATTCATCCATTCAGCCAATCATTCAATCCATCCATCCATCTGTCTGTCTATTAATCTACCCGCCTCCATTGTCATGCAGTCGCTAGTTTTATCAACAATTATTAACAATAGCCCGGTTGGCTTCGTTGATTACAACATGCGTCCCATGCGCCTATGTGCGTGAATATCCCGGTTTGACTCTCAGGCTGGCACCGTCTGCCATGGCATTCATTCAAAAGAATAGCAGTATATATATATATATATATATAATATATATAGCTACCGACATTATATATATATAATGTGATCTGCAAGACGACATTATATATATATATATATATATATATATATATATATATATATATAATGTCGTCTTGCAGATCACCGTGTATGAACTGAACACGCACAAGATCTATGGGTTTATCGAATATGAGCCAACGTCGGTAGCTGTGTGTATATAGCCCATAGGCCAATGTAGACATGTCTGTGCTACTTTCAAGGGGTAATTGATATCACACAATTAACATTAAGAACATTAAGTTGGAAGTGGGATGATAGCCGCTCCCTTTCCGAAGGTTGACTCAGCCTTACACACGCTATGGGGCTGGCAAATAAAAATGTGTAGAACCAGAGGGGTGCAAAAACGTCAACATTTCTAGACTCGACACTTTTTCAGTTGCAATCATGTGTTCAGAAATTCAGAGAATTTCATCCAATCATTTTTGAATCGATAAACAGCATTTAACACGATATCATTTTTCTCGCCCACGGCTTAAAAATGTATGCGAGCATGGAGAGGGAGCCAATGAAATTCATCAAACATAAAGGTAGAGAAGCGAGGGAAACGAGTAAATCGAACTATCAGCCTAGCAGCTGCATGTGAATGTATTCACTAATAATTATGTAGGTCCCTATTCACATATGCATGCATCTAGGTATGTATGTAAAGTGAGGTACGTAGGCCTAGGCATAATTACTATTATCTTTTATAGACTGTTGCATGTCTTTCTGTCGTGATGTAAACGTCCGTCACTATGGTCGACCGTCACGGTTGGCCAGCGATGCGAGTAACCGACTTTTGACTGTAACTGCCTCCTCTCTCGACTGCTGCTGCTGCTGCTGAATGTGCAGATAGTTCCTCTTCATCGTCGTCAACGGCAGAATTATCGATCGCTAGATGTCTATTATTCCAAGCATCGATTTTTGTCTCAGCAACCAAAGCATCCTCGCAGAAGTTCTTCAACAGATCAACATCTGTAGGAAACAATTTCTGCGCTGTATCCGTAGGAGTCTGCTGGTTTGTCTCGCTGCGTAATGCTCTGTTCTCGTGTCTGTATCGCTGTAGCATTACTTCATCTCTGTGTCCAGTTATCCAAATGTCTTTTTGTCTGGCTGTCATTAGCCTCGCCCTCCCTCTTTACCAAGCTTGGGACTGGCACTGCCAGAGCGCGGGTAGTGGAAGAACCTCTTGAAATTTCAATGGGTAGTTATCTACAACACAGTCGAGGCTCGATGCGACGTGTTCAACCGACTTTGGTGTGTATGGTGGTAGCTTCAATTTGACGACACTGTGATTGCAAAGATCATTAGCGTCTCCCTCCTCCATTATCTAGGCTTGGGATTGGCACTGTCAAGGTGCGAATAGAGCCGGCGTTCAACTAGTATTTATACTCCATCAAAATACTTAAAAGGGGTGTGTGCACGATTATTTATCTCTGTGCGCAAACTGTAGTCTAGTAGTAGTAGTTTCAGGTTTAGGACACTGTGTAATAACAAGAATCATCAGCGTAGTCCTCTTCTTCTATCCAGGTTTTGGACTGGTACTGTCAGAGTGCGAACAACGGCGGCGGCGTTCGCGGTGTATATCGATACCGCCTGTCCCAGTCCAACATTGCGCCTCGAAGCATTCCTAAGCTAATGTCGGAATGATGCGGTTTATGCCATTAACGTTAGCAATTTTTCATGATACATACGGCGTGCGCATCGCACAGAGGCTTTGGTTATAATTTTTGAATCAATGTTCAGGATTCCGTGGAACCATTAGATACCAGCGTTTATTGTCTAGTAATAAAGCGTTGTTGGCCTATTGGACGAATGGAACTGTAACGACATCTGTGGCGTCAAATGCAGTTAACGTCGATATAAGTTATTTTGAGCACGTCTCACCGTTCGTATGGCTAGCAACATGCTGTCAAACAAAACTGCTTCATGATATAAATAAATAAGTACAAGAGTAGTTCTTTAATACCGTCTGCAAACGCACTACGGGTACAAGAGAAAACATAAAAACATATAAAAGTTGAGAGATTATATAACTTTGAAAAAGAAAGTGTTAATTTTCATCCTTTCATATTGACACCATACGCAGGTGGGCAATTATAAGGAGAGGAAAAAAACACGAACAGGGCCGGGATGCATAATTTATATATAATATATATATTATATATCTATTATTTAGTAAATTATTAAAACGAGCAACGTCATGCCGTGATATGAATCTGAGGCGCGGATAGTCAGTCGCCAGAAGAATTAAGTTGCAATTAGATTTCCAAATCCTTGAAGGTCAATGGGAAATACCGAGTTTTGAGTCGCTTTATGAATGAAGGATGTGAATTTGAACGATGAAACATTCCATTCCTTAAGATCGTTGCAACAGGCCTAATCTATTCAGATCAATGTTAACTCACACCGCTGGTCACACCAACGCTGAATTTGATTAGACATCATTTTTAGCAATGACGTAAATAAATATTTTTTAATTTGCCCTACACGCAGCTGGGAAGCAACGATAGCAAAGAGACCTTGACGTTCTGTGTAAGCAGCAGCGGCCTAAAATAGGTTTTACAGCTGACGGGTTGCCCCATGTGCGTCACGTTTTACGTCATCAATCGTTTCTACGTATGCTGTATTTCCAAAAGGTCAAGGGCGGTTTTTGATCAGCCGATTTCAAACAAGAGACATAACGACACGCTCGCTAATGATATATATATATATCTATATATATAATTAAACCATATATATATATGATTAAACCATATATATACATATATATATATACGCAAATATATATATATTGTGTCATGACAAACATTATTAATAGATATAATGAATAAAACCGAGTTCTGACGTTTTATGACCTACGATCTAAAAATTAATTATGACAATTATATTATGACGATGACGGTGCCGGTGACGATGATGATTATGAAGACGTGACGACGACGACGATG
>OY365817.1:26616716-26649216 GCA_959347315.1 Bimastos eiseni
ATATCGGATCGACCCATCCCTTACCCGGTGCAATAAGTTCAAAATCCGCATTTCCATTCCATGAATAACATCAGTTTTCAACTGATCATTTGCGATAGAGCGATGACTCATACGTGGCATACAGTGATCATGCAATCTTCCATCTCATTGGGCCTTCCCACGCTTGGATATTACTCTTGAGACTCAGATTCACATTTCAAATGTATGATGTTTACAAGTATGCATACATATCGTGATTGGAATCAAGCATTTATATAGCGCCACTTAAATCATTGGTGCTTTCCGACCCGAGCCTTCACAGAGAGAGAGAGAGAGACAGACAGACAGACAGACAGACAGACAGACAGAGACAGAGCGAGAGAAAGAGAGAGAGAGAAATAGAGAGATAAATAGAAAGAGAGAAAGAGATGACTGTTACAAAGACCAAGCGATCGTAAGGCAGAGGCAGACAGACAGACAGACAGAGACAGACAGACATACAGAGACAGAGGCAGAGACAGGTTTTCAAGCGATTGTGATGCTGATCAAAAGATAAGGACTGAAAGTCGGACCTAGAGCAGCATAGTCTGGATGGGCCACAGGGACCACTTAGCTGTTTTCTTGAAGAGACATCTTGGTGGCCCTCAGAGGAATGACTATATAGAGATTTATAAAGAGATTCAGTAGACCTTGAGGTGAAGCGGAACAGAACCAACACCTACAGCTTCCAATGAGGGAGCATACCTTGAATTAGATGCGCTCATGCATCTAATTCAAGGTATGGGAGTCAGTGAAGCAAAGAGGATCTCGGATAAAGACGAATTATAATCAAACTTTGCGATGTCCCAATATATATATATATATATATATATGAGGGGAAAATAACCCCACCTTTCACAGAGAGAGGATACGTCATACATTCCTCACCCCTCTCATTCGGTGTCCCCTACCTCTCAAATGAGTTCGCCGCCTCTATATATATATATATATATATATATGTACATATATAAATACACAACTTAGGTATAGTCTCGCACTTTACATACTTCTTTTTACCCGGGGTTTCCGTGTTGTGAGCGCCCCTGAAGAGTCATTCTGTGAAAGGCGCTAAATAAATCTAGAGATACGACACGATGCGATGCAATAATAGACATACACATAAAGTTATATATATACTATATACAGAACTTGGATCCTACTGCATTTTATACATGTGCACGCACACACACACACACACGCACAAGCATAAAATATGCATAATATGTACTGTAGACAATGTACTTTTCTTCACCTAATTTTTACCAGTGAGGACTCTATGCAACTGATCAATATAAAACAACTTCATTACTGGCCTTTTTAAAAGATCCAGAATCGTGGCATCAATCAGCGCAAAAATAGACCTGCAATTTGGGCAACGAATCGAATTCGCAGTTGGACAAGCAGCACACCACAGACTAACCACAAAGGTCTTCTCTCCAGCGCCTAGCCTCCACCCGCTTCGCATCGCTAGCAGCGTCCCCTACATCCGCCACAGCGAAGAAAGACTGCGTCGATAAATCGCGCATCAATCATCGACGACAGCGTTAGGTTTCAATCATTGCCATTTGGCGGACGAAAGAGACGAGTATGTAACACACAGCTTGACAGGCAACGTGTTCCGGACCCGGCAGCACCCAACAGTTCCGACCCATCGGCGCACAGAAGCCAACAGGCCGCCGGCGTCGACCCGATGCCATTAAATATTAAGGCGAATTGGTCAACGATTGACGACGCTTGGCTTTGACAATGCGTTCAATCGGATGAGGTCGAAGCGAAGTGCGGCTAAAAGCCATCGCTTGACGCTTAAGTCTCGACGAATCTGCATCTGTGTTCGACTCTATTGTCATAGAAACCTATGCATTCATTAGTCACCGCGTCACGGAATTAGATTTTGACTGTGAGGCGAATTTGCATCCTTGTGCCACGTGGCGCATACGGATTGTGCGACAGATTGGCCGCAAACGACGGAATTTTGACGAGTCTTACTGTATACAAAGCGTTTCAATTTCTAGTTTTATATTGACGATGTTTGTATAACATTAAACGTACTGCTATCACTAATGCCACTACTTTCACTGCTGTTTTACTGATATGCTACTGCCATTGCTAATACTACAACTACAACTACTTCCCTTTCCCCTACCACTCATACAGCTATTACTACGACTACTAGTTCCGCTACTTCCCCCACTGCTACTACCACTACTTTCGTTTCTACTACTATTACTACTTCCACTACTACTGCTAAAACTATTATTAGTTTTATTATTATTATTATTATTATTATTATTACTATTACTATCATTATGACTAATTTATTGTTATAGTCTACTGCGAGAGGCGTGTATAATATACCTAATTATGGGCTAAGATTATTATATTTTTATTTCAATAATACTATTCTTCAATTTGCATTCTAGGCATTCGAACTCGATCTCAGTCCTGTTCTGACGATTTAAACATCGACGGTGGTTGTAGTTAAACGACGCTGTGTGATAACAAAGATCATTATCGTCGCCCTCCTCCTTTATCCAGCCTTGGGATGTACATCAAATTAGCTTGAAGCATTTATATAGCGTCCCTTCGTCTTCTAAAAGGTGTCCTATTACTTAAACGCTATGATTACAGTATGTTTAGAAGATCAATGGTATCGACTATTATTATTCAACAGTTTAACGACATCCTATAGCAACACAGGCCGTTGACGTCTTTAAAATTTGTTACATATCAGTTCAATTTCGTATATAGTTTTAATCATTTATCTTTCTGTTTTCTTTCTTTCTTTAGTCTTTCTGTTTCTTTCTTTCTTTAGTCTTTCTGTTTTCTTTCTTTAGTCTATTTGTCTTCTTTCTTCCTTATGTGTTGTTATTGATTCCATTATTATTTAACAATGTAATTTAATTATAACATAATTATAAGATATTATGAATTATAATATTAAACCTACAATTATTATTTTTATACATCTATAAACCACTATAATCTGTATGCATGCTACTGAGATCACATGAGTTAATTGATATGCGTCATCCTGATAAACACGTGATATGTCTATTCCATCTATATACACATACAATAAATTATATAGTAATATAAATGAAAGAGATTTAATTAGAGTATAATCCCTTTATTTATTGTTTTAATAAGTCTATAAATGACACTTTGTATACATCCTACATCAAGTAAATTTTTCACATTAAATTCCAATTTATAAATGCTACATTGATCCTTCAACATAGAGGCTATATTTTCTTTCTTACACTCCATTAGTAGATGTGCGATACTGTCTGTAGTCTTACATAAGTCACACAATCCATTGGGATGCCTTCTCATTAGAAATAATCTTTTATTAGTAAGGGCAACTCCTAATCTTAAACGACTAATTTGAACCTCTTTTTGTCTACATGGATCTATTAACTTAATATCAGTGGAAACAATTGGGCATATATTTTTATAAAAATTTCCTTTATCATCATTAGTATATTGCAATTGCCATTTATTGATTATATATGTTTTAATCAATGGGTATATTTCCTCCTGTTCTATATAATCTGTAGAAGTTATAGAATCAATATGTAATGCTTGTTTGGCCATTTTATCAGCCATTTCATTACCTTTTAGACCTACATGACCAGGTATCCATGCCAATTTTACTCTATGTAAAGTTAATTTATTTAATTCAATTAATAATTCATTAAATAAAGTTGGTCTAGAATTACACCTGTTCCTCTGAATAGAAGACAGTACACTTAAAGAATCCGAGAAAATGACAAAATTACAATTATTATAATCCTTATCATTAATAATCCACAAAATTGCTTCTTTTACTGCAGTTAGTTCAGCAGCAAAAATACTAGAATAATCACATAATTTGAATTTTCTTATAATATCCAAACTTGGAATTATAAATGCAGCAGCTACTAAATCATCTATCTTTGAACCATCTGTATAAATATGAATGTCATTATGATATTTCAATACTATTTCCTGAGCAGCTAATTTCATGAATTCTGGATTAGTAGTCTTTTTATTAATCTGATCATTGAGACTCATATCTATTTCAATTTGCTGATTATTCCAAGGAGGACATGAAGGGAAGGTAGGACCAATAAATGATGTATTTATAATAGATGAAATGAATTCTTGAGTACGAATAAAAATAGAATTATTTTTATTCTGAGGTGTTTTATAGATGTCTGTCCAATGTAATTTAGAAGTGGATGTACATGGATGATTTTTAATACCAATTATTTTAATTTCCATTTTAATAGAGTTATTTAATCTTCTTAGATTTAAAGGTAATTCCCCACATTCATTTTGCAAGGCTGCAGCAGAGGAGCACTTTGGTACACCACAACATAATCTTAAAGCCTCATTTTGAATTGTATTAAGTTTATTTAATATTGATTTTGAAGCTGATGAATATGCTACATCCCCATAATCTAAAATTGATCTAATTAGAGCTCTATATATAGCTAATAAAGATTTCTTTGAAGCACCCCAATGATATCCTGAGAGTGCTCTCATAAGGTTTAATCTTTTTTTACACTTCTCTATGATATAATCTATATGAGGTCTCCAACTTAATGTCTTATCAAAAATTACGCCTAAGAATTTAGCTTTATTTTCCATTTTAATGTTTTGTTGATCAACTTTGATACTTATATTGGGTGTACTTATACTATTAGTGAATAAAACTGCAACTGTTTTATTTATTGAAATTTTGAAGCCATTTTCATTACACCAGTTAATTATTGAATTAATTGATTGTTGTATTTTAGTTTCCAGTATTTTTACATTCCTATGTCCTAAATAAACAGCACTGTCATCTGCAAAAAGGGACATATCAACTCCCTTTGGTCCTGATGGAATGTCATTAATCATAATCAGAAATAATAAAGGAGAAATTATTGAACCTTGAGGTGTGCCATTTTGTTGCTTAAATTTAGTGGACATTTCAGCACCAACCTTTACTTGAAATGTTCTTTCAGATAGAAATTTCTCTATCCATGTAGTTATATTGCCTGTAATACCTAATTTTTTTAATTTTTTTATAAGAGTTGGCACATGCAGCATATCAAAAGCCCTTTCAAAATCAATGAATACTGCTAGTACATGTTCCTTATTCTTTAATTTCTTTAATATTGTGTCTTGTAGTTTCAAAATCTGATCCATGGTACTTCTATATTTACGGAAACCTGATTGGTTTTTAGTAATGAGAGAATTTTTTTCTAAATACCATTGCAGTCTATTAGTTACCATTTTTTCCATTATTTTACACATAGTAGCTGTCAAAGAAATTGGCCTGTATGAATCCGGAATTTCTGCATTTTTACTTGGTTTTAACAAAGGCAAAATAATAGCATGATGCCAATCATTTGGAAAAATTCCCTGAATCCAAATTTCATTAAAAAATGTCAATAAAACTATCATAGCATCTTTATGAAGATATTTAAATAATTCATAAGGGATTCTATCCTCACCTGGTGACTTATTATTCTTAACAGATACAATTGCTTGTTTCAATTCATTAATATTAAATAATTCATTCATTGAATAATTCATTTCATCATTACAGTCATCTACATTAATTAAATTATTATGTAATTGATTATCTTTAATGTAATTTAGAAATTTCTCATTATAATTTTGTGAATCACTGGTCTTAGCATAAGTTTGAGCTAATAAATTTGCTTTATCTATGTTAGATTCTGCTAAATAACCATTATTTTTGAGTGTTGGAATAGATGAATAACTTTCTACACCATTCATTCTCCTCGCCCAATTCCATACAGAACCCAATTTTGTTTGATCTGTTAACCCAGTACAGTAATCCTGCCAACTAGATTTAGCTTCTGATTTAATTGTTTGTTTAACAATGGCTTCTTGTTTTTTATATTCCAGATAATCTCCAAGCTCCTTAGTTTTCTTCATTTTATTCCTATGTTGATTTCTTTTATAAATAGCTTCTGAACATTTATCATTCCAATACGGCAATGGTTTAAATTTCTTTTGTTGTTTATTAATATTTTTAGAATTTAATTTCTTATAAGGTATAACTTTTTTGGCTGTATCAGTAATACATTGCACTATATTATTATACTTATTATCTATGCTTTGATTATCCAAAATTTCAGTTGTTATAGCCAATTTAGTATTTTCCTTGTATTCTTTCCAATTAGCTTTATTTAATTTCCATACATGTATACTCAAATTATTTTCTATAATTATTTCTTCATTTATATTAGTTAAACAGGCAAAATGATCAGAACCCATATTATAATTAGTAACTCTATGTTTTGCATTTAAAGCTAAATCTTGTGAACAGATGCTTAAGTCAATGACTGAATTAATATTTGTCTGCCTTGAATTAATATGTGTAGCCTGTCCCGTATTAAGTACCACTGTATTAGTTTCAATTAATATATCTTCTAATATTTTACCCCTTACATTTGTTTGTGAGGAACCCCACATTTTATTATGAGTATTATAATCTCCTACCATAAGTGACCTCTTATGCATAAACAATTTTTGAAGATTTTGTTTTATTAATTCTTGCGATGGGGACAAATACATATTAAAAATTTTCAAATGTCCATTTATTGTTTTAATTTCAATTCCTTGAATTTCTATATTCAAAACATCAGGTAAATCTAACACAGTGAAATTTAAACCTATTTTTATATATATAACCAATCCCCCCGTTTTATTAGTTATGCAGTCTTTACGTAAAACATTATAACCATCTAATTTAGGAGCATTATATTTAATTTTAAGATATGTTTGTTGTACACATATTATATCAGGAGGATTAATAGTATTATATATAAAATTTCTAAGTTGATCTTTATTATTGTATAAGCTGTTAGCATTCCATTGCAGAATAGAAAGAGCCATAATGGGATAATTTTAAAGAATTAATATTATTTTTATTCCAGGATTTAATTTCAAATTATTTATTTAATACATTCGAAATGGATCTCATTTTTAAACAACATTTCAGATGCTACTCGACTTATTATAGTTTTAAGCTGCTCTTTATTTATTGATTTATCAATGGCTGCCAAAACGCCAAGTACAAATGACTGATTAAGAGACGAATCAGGACTTTGAGCATGTATATCCCTATCATCTGTAGCAAATGATTTATATTTGTTTTTATCAAAATTCAGAAATGATCCTACCGTGTCAGATGACATTTTCAGATTTACTGGTTTAAGAGAAGGTTTACCTTTGACTGGTAACACTGGTAGTGACAGTTGCACATTATCATGTTTGGTTCCAATTTTTAATTGGGATGCATATAGAGAAATTTTATCCATCTGTATGTCAATCTGATTATCTGTGGTATCATTCACAGAATTCTGCTCCTTTATTGCTTGAACTTTTTTCATTGCCTCATTTAAGGAAATATTTTCAATTGTTCGAATTTTAAGGGCACTCTGCAACTCAACATATTTTGGACACGACTTATAAGCAGCGCTATGTGCCATGCCACAATTAGCACATTTACATGTAGCTGTATCTATGCAATCTAAATAGTTGTGATTACCGCTACACCAGCTGCATATTTCAGACTTTCTGCACTGATTTTTAAAATGTCCAAATTTTTGACATCTATCACAACGTTTGGGTAGAGGTACAAAAGGATGAACAAAATATCGGTTATTATCAATTTCAATGTGATTAGGCAGTAAAGTACCTTTATCAAATGCTATCAACGTTGATTTACTATGTGTAGCATTACCTAATCTGTGCATATATTTTGCACCCACTTCCCTAGCAATCTCATCCATGTTGCTCTGGCTTTCCAGTAAACCATATATTACTCCTTTTACGGAGTATTCCACATTTGGTTTCTGAAGTGACGAAGGCAATAAAGGCAATGACTTATTTACACTTGATTTTGATTTACTTAGAGCAAATGGCAGGCTAGTTTTAACGGGTTTATTATCCAAATGATTTAATTTCATTAATTTATTCCTTTGTGACAGATTTACAGCTATAATTCGTAAATCTCCCTTTCTGGTAATATACACCTTCTCGACCTGACCCCCAGCCCCCTCAATGACTTCTTTATTAAGTTGCCTAGGTTTGTGATTATATAATTTTAGAAGATTGTCCTCCTCCCCAGTTACAAAAACTGTTCTATCATTTCTATCTTTCTGCAATAATTTCTGTTCTTCTGTCAAAGGATGATGATAAATAGATTTTAAAACCCTTTTATCAGACATTAAGCCATTTGTAATCATTTGTTGTGATTCTGTGGTATGTGATTGTGCTGTTATAGTATGCATGTGAGGTGTCGTAGTCTGTGTTTGTAGTTTTTTATTCATTTGTTGTGTTGTCGTAGTATGTATGTGATTTGCCATAATCTGTATTTGTGGTTTTGCATTCATTTGCTGTGTTGTTGTAGTATGCATGTGAGGTGTTGTAGTCTGTGTTTGTAATTTTGCATTCATTTGTTGTGCTGTTGTATTATACATGTGAGGTGTTGTAGTCTGTGTTTGTAGTTTTGTATTCACTTGTTCTGTTGTTGTAGTATACATGTGAGGTGTTGTATTCTGTGTTTGTGGTTTTGTATTTATTTGTTGTGCTGTTGTAGCATGAATGTGAGATGCAACATCATTATGTTCAGCATTTGCAACAGATTCAACATTAGTATCTTCAACATTTGTGACACTAGAGTACACATCTATAACTTGAGTGCATTCAGTTTTTATGACATCATTATGATCAACATTTGAAACATCACCAATTTCAACAATAATGATATCAGTATGTTCATCATTTGTAACATAAGAAGATTCAGCATTTATAAATACATTTGCTAAAGGAGAATCACTAATCTTAATTCTTTTTTTATCTTGACATTTTGATTTCTCACCCTTGAAGAGCGAATTCTTCTTTTTGTTTGCTGTTGAATGTAGAACTTTCTCTTGTTGTACAGCTGCAGTTGATTGTAAGAGAAAGTTCATTTTTGGTTTTTGTATTTCTGTTGATTGGTTATTGGAAGAAACATGCCGTATAACGTTTGTTTCTTTTTTTAATCCACAACGACCTCTGCCTGTTGCACTGGGCAACGATCGTATTTTCGTCATACTTGTTATATTCGACCTTTGCTTTTTCTTCGTTTGTGCAACCCGAAGCCGCGGCTCACCGGAGTGCTGACCCTCAAGACTTATAGAAGATCCCACTTTAATATAGTCCTTTTTCTCGATGCCAGAATTTCCAGTAAATCTGCAAGAGATTCGTCCAGTTTTCAACTGGTGTGATCGGTCCTCCAGTGATTGTGACCGACGACGACGTGCTAATGTTTCAAAGTAGGATTCAAAGGCCATATTCTCTGCAACATCAGGCCTGAGAAGATTATGACAGGAATTATAGGTTGCAATTGATTCATAGTCATTTGTTTTATCGTTTACATTTTCTTCACTTTTCTTCCTTGTGTCAATGTTTTTAGTCAAACCAATCGGCGTATTAGACCCAATCGGCGTCAACATTTTATTTGGATGCATCAGTTGTACGTCGGGTTTCTGTTTCCCGTCTAATGTCTCTTCTCCAGTTGTGTTCAACGAAACGTCACTCGGTTTTGGAGAACTTGATGATATATCAAGCTTTCTTTTTCGTTTATTCTTTACCATTTTCAATTTATTTACTTTATTTGCGTACAGATTTTCAGTTACTGAAATTTCCCGCCAAGTGGCACGAAAACCAGATTAAAACTGCCGATAAACAGTCAAATAAGGCTTCGCTTTTCAGTTTTCAGACTATCTGTTTACGCTGAATCTTTCTCGATAACACATGTAACCTATCCACGAGAGATTAAAATATCGATATATCCATAGTATCTGTGAAGTAGGTTCTAATATACAAATACTTCCTGACGCATCATCAACAGAGCTCTCAACATTGCCTGTGATCTTAAATTGCAAAGCGTCGCAAAGGCGAGTCCGATATGGTATCATTTACATATAGGTATTTCCCTCAAGATGAACAACCAAGAACCGTGTATCATGGTATCGACTGTTTGCTTGAAGTAAATACATAGCGTCGCTTAACGTCTTTTAAAAGGTGTCCAATCACTCTGGCGAGGCCATTTCTATTTACATCATTATTATATTATTCATGAGGAATGGCATACCGAATCTATGCTTGAAGCATTTAGATAGCATCGCTTGATATCTTCTAAAAGGTGTCTAATTACTCAAAGTTATCATTGCTATTTATATTGGTACATTTTCCCGAGATCCATAATTATAATCCATCGGGGTTTAAAAAACGAATTGAGGCTTGGTCTGGAATGACTAATCTTCGCATATGGTTTTGCTAATGGAAATAATACTACAAAAATAATCGCATTGAAGCGCTGGTTAGCCTTAGATTTCGGCAAATAAGTAAGATAGGTAAATCATTGTTATCTATCGTTATGCCTTCGACCTTCGAAAAACATTGTGTTGTTTGGTTACTGGATTATAGAGGTCGCTGCAAGTTGCCTGTTGCGCATAAATGTATAGCCTAAATCTATACACCGATGGCCATAATGTTCTTCTCTTGGAAATGTGGACGACCCATCTGACTTGGCGCAGCACTCATATAAGCGACTGGTACCCTGCACTTAACTTAAAATGAGCGCGTGTAAATTCCAATAGTACGAAAACAGCTAATGTCAAAGTAAATAATTGACACCTTTATGAAGGGCTCAACTTGAATCTATTTAAGCCTTTCTAGCGCGTTCTTTAATTCGATAATCTTTGTCAGAACGCAGTATCTTTATACTAATACAACTACAAGTATTGAATAAAATATAGGTCTAATTACTGACTAAATTTTTTATAACTTGTCATATGACGTAAAAATGTTAATACCGACTGAAACGGCCTATTTTGTCGTAAGCTGTCGCTAATCTCTGAATTAATTAGTAATTAAGCAATAATTTCCAATATTCACGACAATCCTACGCGAAATGGCTAGTTAGAGTGGTTAGCTACTGTTTAGTGAGTAAGTAAGTAAGTAAGCAAGTAAATAAGTAAGTAAATAAGTAAGTAAGTAAGCAAGTAAATGAGTAAGTAAATACGTAAGCAAGCAAGCAAGTAAGTAGATACATAAGTACGTAAGTAAGTAAGTAAGTAAGCAAGTAAGTAAATAAGTAAGTAAGTAGGTAGGTAAGTAAGTAAATAAGTAAGTAAGTAAGCAAGTAAATAAGTAAGTAAATACGTAAGTAAGTAAGTAAATACATAAGTACGTAAGTAAGTAAGTAAGTAAGTAAATACATAAATACGTAAGTAAGTAAGTAAGTAAGCAAGTAAGTAAATAAGTAAGTAAGAAGGTAAGTAAGTGAATGGGCAAGTAAATATATTCTGTATTTCAACTAACGCGTTAGTGGTTTATGGTATAAGCAATAGCGCGATTTTGTTAGCAAGACAATTAAACGACCGCCCTGAGGGTTATTCGGTCATGCAGTCTCGGCCTCGTGGCGTATTAGTTGCAGGTTGAACATACGAAATGGACCCAATGGCAGAGACGGCGTATTGGAAGTGAGGTGAGACAGACAGACAGACACATATTAACAGACAGACAGATAGATAGGTAGACAGATAGACAAATAGGCAAATAGACAAATAGACAGATAGACAAATAGGCAAATAGACAGATAGACAGATAGACAAATAGACAAATAGACAAATAGACAGATAGACAGATAGACAGATAGACAAATAGACAAATAGACAAATAGACAGATAGACAAATAGACAAATAGACAGATAGACAGATAGACAAATAGACAAATAGACAGATAGACAAATAGACAAATAGACAAATAGACAAATAGACAAATAGACAGATAGACAGATAAACAAATAACCAAATAGACAGATAGACAAATAGACAAATAGACAAATAGACATATAGACAAATAGACAGATAGACGGATAGACAAATAGACAGATAGACGGATAGACAAATAGACAAGTAGACAAATAGACAGATAGACAGATAGGCAAATAGACAAATAGACAGATAGACAGATAGACAAACAGACAGATAGACAAATAGACAAGTAGACAAATAGACAGATAGACAGATAGACAAATAGACAAATAGACAGATAGACGGATAGACAAATGGACAGATAGACAAATAGACAAATAGACGGATAGACAAATAGACAGATAGACGGATAGACAAATAGACAAATAGACAGATAGACAGATAGACAGATAGACAGATAGACAAATAGACAGATAGATAAATAGACAAATAGGCAAATAGACAGATAGACAAATAGACATATAGACAAATAGACAGATAGACGGATAGACAAATAGACAGATTGACAGATAGACAAATAGAAAGATAGACGGATAGACGGATAGATAAATAGACAGATAGTCGGATAGACAGATAGACAAATAGACGGATAGACAAATAGACAAGAAGACAAATACACAAATAGACAGATAGACAAATAGACAAATAGACAGATAGACAGATAGACAAATAGACAAATAGACAAATAGACAAATAGACAGATAGACAAATAGACAAATAGACAAATAGACAGATAGACAAATAGACAGATAGACAGATAGACAAATAGACAAATAGACAGATAGACAGATAGACAAATAGACAAATAGACAAATAGACAAATAGACAGATAGACAAATAGGCAAATAGACAAATAGACAAATAGACAGATAGACAAATAGGCAAATAGACAAATAGACAGATAGGCAAATAGACATATGGACAAATAGACAGATAGACGGATAGACAAATAGACGGATAGACAAATAGGCAGATAGACGGATGGACGGATAGACAAATAGACAAATAGACAGATAGACAGATAGACAAATAGACGGATAGACAAATAGACAAGTAGAGAAATAGACAGATAGACAGATAGACAAATAGACAAATAGACATATAGACAAATAGACAGATAGACAAATAGACAAATAGACGAATAGACAAATAGACAAATAGACATATAGACAGATAGACAGATAGACAAATAGACAAATAGACAAATAGACGGATAGACAAATAGACAAATAGACAAGTAGACAAATAGACAGATAGACAAATAGACAAATAGACAAATAGACAAATAGACAGATAGACAAATAGACAGATAGACAGATAGACAAATAGACAAATAGACGGATAGACAAATAGACAGATAGACAGATAGACAAATAGACGGATAGACAAATAGACAAGTAGACAAATAGACAGATAGACAAATAGACGGATAGACAAATAGACAAGTAGAGAAATAGACAGATAGTCAGATAGACAAATAGACAAATAGACATATAGACAAATAGACAAATAGACGGATAGACAAATAGACAAATAGGCAAATAGACAGATAGACAAATAGACATATAGACAAATAGACAGATAGACGGATAGACAAATAGACAGATTGACAGATAGACAAATAGAAAGATAGACGGATAGACGGATAGATAAATAGACAGATAGTCGGATAGACAGATAGACAAATAGACGGATAGACAAATAGACAAGAAGACAAATACACAAATAGACAGATAGACAAATAGACAAATAGACAGATAGACAGATAGACAAATAGACAAATAGACAAATAGACAAATAGACAGATAGACAAATAGACAAATAGACAAATAGACAGATAGACAAATAGACAGATAGACAGATAGACAAATAGACAAATAGACAGATAGACAGATAGACAAATAGACAAATAGACAAATAGACAAATAGACAGATAGACAAATAGGCAAATAGACAAATAGACAGATAGACAAATAGGCAAATAGACAAATAGACAGATAGGCAAATAGACATATGGACAAATAGACAGATAGACGGATAGACAAATAGACGGATAGACAAATAGGCAGATAGACGGATGGACGGATAGACAAATAGACAGATAGACAGATAGACAAATAGACAAATAGACGGATAGACAAATAGACAGATAGACAGATAGACAAATAGACAGATAGACAGATAGACAGATAGACAAATAGACAAATAGACAGATAGACGGATAGACAAATAGACAAATAGACAGATAGACAGATAGACAAATAGACAAATAGACAAATAACAAATAGACAGATAGACAAATAGACAAATAGACGGATTGACAAATAGACAGATAGACGGATAGACAAATAGACAGATAGACGTGGTCGAGTGTCAATGTATCACTCGACGGTTTAGTTATGAACAACATTAAGATTGAATAACGACCACTAACGAACTGACTCTCTTTCAGTTTTCCGCTTAACATTGACCTTCATTGTCGATCACCCACCATCATCTGTCCAAGGCTCATCTCTCCATCACGCCTCGGACTGTCCCCTTGAAACTCTATTCTCACCTCTTCAAGAACTCTCACCCATCTACCTTCCAATTTTTAGACTGATGACACCCGTCCTAACAGCTACTCTGCCTCCTCTGACCCCTGCAAACCGGACTCTAACCTCCCACGTCCAATTTTTGGACAACCTATTCGATTAGACGCAGCGCTCGTGAATGAGTTTGTGCCCTTCTCAAGAATATCGCACTTAATTAATTTGGAGTTAAAGATTACGATTACAATTTGATGATACGCACTCAACCGTAGTTTCAGTTTAACGACGCTATGCAGTAATAAGGGCCACTAGCGTTGCCCTCCTCCCTTACCCAGTCTTTGGACTGGCACTGCCAGAGTGCATGCAGTTTACACGATTACCTTATCCATTTTTATTTTCAGAAATTCTCTTTCGTTAACGACATTTCCAAATCAGAGTTGGTTGCGTCCCAGTGTAACCTACAAGACGTGTCCACATTTTTACTCTGGCGGACTTCGGGTTCGAAGAGAAACGCAAAATTAGATTCTTTTTTGGCGTCGTGTGACCCCGTCCTATGCGCGTAGACTATAAACAGTTGGCAGTGCATAAGTGGATTAGCGTATGGTCGAGTTATACCTGAGAGTCGTCGCTTAGTCTGATTTCATCGGAAAACGATGAAGACGAATGAGGAGCTCAGGTTGAGAGGTTTACTGTCGCGAAATGTCACTTCAATTAGGTCTGTGTTTTGTGCGGAATTAGCACGGTGGTCTAGTTCATCTGGCGTGAATTGGCTTTTATTTATATGGATTGACCTTATTCTTTTATGAATTGGTGTTTCACTGACAAATCTGACATTACACGGACTTGAATTGGTCATGTCCTATATGAATTTACCTGCTGCTGGTATGAATTGGCCTCCCAATAATGAGGAGCTGCCTTGTTCAGATATGAGTTTTGCCTTGGTTTGAAGTTAATTGGCCATGTTCCGCTACGAGTTAACCTTGTTAATTTATAAATTAGCCTTGTTCCGCTATGAATTGGCCTTACTCCTTTATCAATTGGCCTGGTTACTTTACGAATTGGCTTTGTTCCTCTATAAATTGGCTTTGTTTCCATAATGAATTAGCGTTTTTAACGATAGGAATCATTTTGTACTGAAAAGTATTGACTCTATCTTGATAGAAATAGGTCTTGCTTTGACGTGATTTAGTTCTGCTCGCAGTCGAATCAATCTGTCGATAATAATCCAGTCCATTAAATGAAGTCTCCCTTCTATTCCATGGAGATCGCTTAGAGCTATGTATGCATGGGATAACAAGAGTAATACGTTTATTGAGACACGGTGTATTATAGGAACGCATTGGCCAACAACCCTTGAAGATCCAATGCTCCACTAACAAGACTTAACGTGAACGAACGAACTAGAGCAAATGAGAACTTAATCCCATATTCCCAGCCTACATCAAGTTAATTATAATGTAATGAGATATATTTAGGCAGCCGTATACGATGGACTAAGCCACATGTATACAGTATATGGTTGTAATATGGACTGTATGATCCAATATACTATACATGTATAATGTCACACTAAATCCCATTTCGTGAACAAATGTCATTTTACGTACTTAGGTATAATTGCAATGGACGGCAACGAAAGGTAGACGTAGCAAAGTCAGTAGCATTGAGCGCCTCTGAGTAGGTTTCTTGAAAGGGCGCTACATAAATTTTAGAAATGAATGAATGAAACGATGTAGTAGTGGAAGTAGTTGCAGTAGTAGTCGAAGGGGATGTAATAGTAGCAGTAGTAGCATGAACATTAGTAATGGTCACCGTCATCATCAGTATTATTATCATCATCATATTATTATCATTTTTGTTGTTAATATTATAATAGTAGTTATAATTATCATAATTATTATTACTACTCCTAAAACTACTACTACTACTACTCCACCTGCTACTGCAAAAACAACAACTACTACTGCTATTACTACTAAACTGTGGCGTAGTTTCATTGCTACTGAATTATTATTTTGTGAAGATACATTCTTTGATTGTTCTTACTATGGTGTGCCCGCAGTGCGTTTGCAACCGGTTCAATAACGTACATGCTTACTTACTTACTTAAATTCTTCAGTTAAATAATTGATCGATTAGTAATTGATTTTACAAGATCTTGCGGATATTAGAGCGATTAGAATCAAAATGTGCAGAAGCTAATTAACGCGAGGGAAAAATGAATGGAGGGTAACAAGAGGAAGACCGAGATAAATGATTTTGGACTGGATGATGGAAGAGGTGACTACGAGAAGATGAAAGAGGAGACCCAGAACAGACCGAAGTGGCGACATTGGACATACGAAAAGACAGAAACTAAAGAAAAAAAATCAATAAGCAGTTATTAGTATTAGGTTGAGCACCACGATGTCGATCCATAATATGTTTCTTAACTTGAATTGCATTTGAGTTATAATCTTGGATTGGAGTCATAAAAAACATCGTTTGTTTTGTTGTCCTTGACCATTGAATGGATTTCGTCGTCGAGGAGTTAATCCGTTGTCATTTATCTTGCGCCAGTTCTCGTACTAACCTCGACCGGTTTAATTGATTTGGCTGCTGCTGCTGCTACTGGTGCCTCCGCTGCATCTGCAGGAGGGGTTTACGCTGTCCACCTCATAAGTCAATACACGACATCGTCGTCGTCGTTCTTTCTGGCGCCGTATCAACAGCAGACTGTCAGATGTTGTATCATAAGTAGTGTTGTGATCAATATCAGCAGGGCCAGCCATTGTTGCAACGTCACTGTCAGCGTCATCGTCGTCGTCCTCTCAATCGTCATTGTCGTCGTCATGATAAACATCGTCATCATCATCATCATAATAATCATTATCTCGCGAGTACCACAACGATCACGGAGATGATGATAGTGATGACGAAGACGACGAAGACGACAACGATGATAACGACGACGACGACGATGATGGACTGCTCCAACGGATTTTTTTATTAGTGTCCGTGCTTAATTAATCAATAACTCTTAGTTATTGTAAGTTAAGGCCCTGCAGTATGTCCTATACACAGCGAATTCCTTCATGACTATCGTTTCTCAATGATCGATCGTAATTTTATAACATTTGATGGCACATTTTTTTAAGGGTGTCTAAGAATAGCGATGTACAAATTGGCTTTCGTGTAGCAACGTGCGATTCTCCCCATTGAGACTTTGAGGGACGCTCCTTCCACATGCAAACGGTTATCAATCAAGATATTCCCACTGACATAACTCCATCATGCACGAAAATAAGCATCCTGTTACTGCTTTGCAATTCTTGGCCATAGCGCGCCCATGTCCCAGCAATTCTCATATTATAACCGTTCTCATAGACACCGTTAAAACGAGTGATATAAAGTGATATAAGCTTTGTATTAATAGTTCTTGAAACAGATTTTTATGTTATGTGTTCTTAATGTATTAAGGTATTACTGATACACTAAGCGTTGCTACATCTACAAAAGAAACTAAATGTGATGCAAAAAATAATTTATTTCTTGAATTTATGGATAGTGTCAATAAACTAAAGCGTAGTAACATTCTTGTTGCGCGGATCCCTAGTCATATCGGTTTATCTGGGAATGAAATGGCAAACATTTTGCAAAGAAGGGACTAGAAATACCTGAGATTAATTTGACAAATTATTTAAAGTTAAAAAAATTAAGTTTTAGTAAAGAATTATATTATTAATATATGGCAAATAGAATATAATTGTGAACCAAAAGGAAAATTCTATAAATCTATCCAGCCTTTAGTATCCACTGATATAAAATTTATGGATTTTATAAGGAAGCGTGAAGTTCAAATTACCAGACTTCGATTAGGCCATATACTAACTAATAAATGGTTGAGAACTATAGGTAAGAGCCTAACTGATTTATGCTCTCAATGTCAGATGACTGAAACAGTTGATCATATATTGCCTGCTTGCAAGAAAAATGACTTATGAAACTTACTAATTAAACTATGTGCAGAAAAAAGGTGGATTATACTGTTACAAAGATATTAGCTATTCGAGATATCTATATTGAGGTATATAACATACTAATGATACTAAATAATGGAAAGATTATTTAAAATTAATCAGTACAATTAAATAGTGGAATAATATTCAATAACACATTATGTAAGTTCAATGTAAAAACTTGCAACTTTGTCAAGGGAACTAAATATGGTTATTGCAGGTGCATATTGAATATTGTAAAATCCATTTCGTAAACTATTCTTAAACACCAATAATTGAACACAACATATTGATTGGTTTGTTTTGTGATGATTAATGTATGGCTTTATTATTGATACTTTGGTTGTTAAGTTGATATTAATTCGTTTATTTTGTAATCCTTAATGTTTGGTTTTATTATTATTCCTTTGGTTGTTATGTTGATTTGGATTATTGAATATTATCTATAATCCTATGCTATAAATGATGTACTGTTAATATTAAATATTACTTGTTATCATTATATAGATAGTTTGACATTGATGTTATGGAATTGTTTGATGCTCTGTAAATAAGATGGGGAAAAGCCTTCATGGGAAAAAACTGAAATAAGAAAAGAACAGATACCGTCAAAAGAGAGATTTCATGAACAAAAAAGAAGCTATATGGCCACATGAATAAATTTTACAAATGTATATTTGTACAATGTATGCATATATATATACAATATGTATGTTTATATATGTAGGAATAAAATGTAATAATCATTTATATGTTATGAAATATCTACAACAACCATATGTCGAATATTTCTGTCTCAGCAACCAGTTATGCAGAAATGGAATCAATAACAACACAAAAGAAAGACAGAAAACATAAAGATAAAGGATTAAAACTATTTACGAAATTGAACTGAAATGTAACAAATTCTGAAGACGACAACAGCCTGTGTTGCTAAGATGTCGTTAAACTGTTGAATAATAATAATGATGTATTGCTATAACAATGACAACTGCTACCAAAATATAAAATTAAACAGAAGATCAACAAATAAGAAAAAATCTTCTGCGGCCGATAGTTCGGCCCGCAACACAAACGATAATGTTATACTTTTACGGCCGAACTCGTATAAAATTCGCAACCTTTGGGGCATGCGCACTGCTAAAGACACATGAAATTTTTATTATACGGGGTGAGGGTCGGAAATGGTCTGGTAAAGCATCGGAGGGTCGGTTATAAGGTCAGGTTAGACATCTTGAGGGTCATCCTGAGTCAGGGTTAGGCTTAATATCGTGATTAGACATATGTGAAGAGCTTTAAGCCGCAGAAGTTATTTCTCTGTGCGTTGAGAGGCTGAAGTTTCGGCCGCAAAGGTTCCACGAATAAGTAAAGCACCATTTAATTTAATTTAATTTAATTTAATTTAATTTAAAAGTAGAATAAACATCTACGGCCGTCATCATCATTGATCTCATGACTATTTGCACATTTGGCCGAAGTTGCGTGTTCACCTTTATTGAACAATTGCTACTATTTACAGTTTTATTTACATCAAATCATTTAATCTCAACATGTGTATCTCAGAGTGAGTCTGGTAAATTACTATGTATTGTTAAACAACGAATATCAGTGGAATTGGAAATATTTGTATCGACACCTTTATATCGAGTACTCTTGACGCTATAAGTCTCGTTTCTCAATTCGACCTTCAGCTCTATCTTGACATGATGGACAAATCATAACCTTGCAACAGTTATGTCCCTGTACCTTCCATTGATTTGCGACACTTTTAAAGATTCGAGAGAGAGTAGTGGAACTTGGCAAGTGAAAACGAGACAACAGCTCTAAATCGAGGTAGAAAATCGAAAGTGAGGCAGTTAATCGAAAACGAGAGAATGATTCAAAAACAAGGCAAGAATCTAGAACTGGCTCAGCAGCTTAGAAAAGAGGCAACTACTCGAAAACGAGGCAGCGAATTGAAAGCGAGACAGCAATTTAAAAACAAGGCAGCGAATCTAAAAGAAGGCAGTAATTAATAAACGAGGCAGTCACTCGATAACGATGCAACGAATTGAGAACGAGACAGCAATTTAGAAAAGGAGCAGAGAATCGAAAACGAGGCAATGAAACGAATACAAAGACGCAAAGGTCGCATGCCTTTGAAAGAACCTTGATGGTCGCCACTGCAAAGGGATTGGTCGCAAGGGTTGTGCTCGGTATCCGACGTCTCTCTTGGCCTCGATCGTTCAACAGGTGACACTCTCGTACATACAAAGCGAGACATCGGATGTGTTTGAACTGCGATTGGGTTACAGCGACAGAACGACGCAGCCGCATCTGTCCATCGATGGATGATGCAGACGACAGCCATCCCCTGGTGATTGGTTCTGCTATTGGGTAACGAACACATCATATATATATATATATATATACATATATATATTATGTATTTTATATATATATTTATATATATGTACATATATATATTATGTATTATATATATATATATATATATATATGACGTACAGACACCATATGCCGATTCGTCGATCGAATCTGGCTACAAGTGTATTATATATAATATTATGTACTTATATATATGCTTATATATATATATGCTTTTATATATATGCTTATATATATATGCCCTGTATTTCAGTGCCTACATTACTTTTAGAACAGAACAGACAGACAGAGACGGATAGCAAGAGAGTCGAAGAGACAGAAACATACAGACATACAGAGAAATAGAGACAGAGACAGACAGACAGACAACCAGAGGTAATGGGTAGAGTAGAGAAAGAGGTAGAAAAACGTAGAGATACACTGAGATAGCGACAGAGACGACAGCCGTAGATAGATGAATAGATACGCAGTGGCAAAGGGAGATAAAGGCAGAGACAGATAGAGACAAAGAGCCAGAGAGGAAGAGAGGGTGGGTTGGACATAGAGAGATACTGAGCCAAAGATGCATTGGCGACATCGAGACTGAGACTCGCAGATGGAAAGAAAGAAGCACAAAGAGACAGAGAGAGAAACTCAAAAGGACACTTAGACGGATTCAGTAAGACGCGGAGACATCAGACTGCAAAGATTAGATTCAACTCGATCTCAATCGTCGTCGCCAATTTGCTTGGCGCCACATTAAGATACCCTCCCGGGAGGCAGGCCAGACCCCACAGGACCAAAGCACGATGACATTTGCTAGGGACGACGTCTTCGCATCGAATCACAATGAATCTAATGAATATTCATGTTCACTGAGATCCGAGCCAATCGGATTTGACTTGAAAACAGTTTTCCTTTAGTTCTCAGCTGTCGAGATGTTAGTGGACTGAGACTTAGTGGTCAGATCACCGATGGGACAGAGAACCAGCCTCGTCCTCCTCCTTTATTAGGTCTTGGACTGGCACTGTCAGAGTGTGAACTGTGGCGTAGCTCCATTGGCGATTAGTCAATCAATCAAATCAGTTAATCAAAAGCGCTCCTACAAGATATCTACTTAGAGGCGCTCCCGGCCGACAGCTAGGGCTAAAAAAAATTCAGAGAGGTGTAAAATGAAGATGAGGAGTTCCTAGGCACAAGACCGAGCTCTAAAACCACACGCCGAAGCGCCACCTACATCACATCGAATAAATCACATCGATTAAGCGAAGACAAGATGAGGCGTCCATTTAATACATTACTTTAACACCTTTGAATTGCGGGCTCTGAATCGACGTGACATTGTATTCTGTGGAGTATCATTTGTTAAACAAAAAACTGCAAGATATAGGTACATCAGCCGCAATTCAAAGGTGGCTAATTAGACCATGCTTCAAGTAGTAGTAATTTCAGTGTAACGACACTGTATGCGAAACAAAGATCATTAGCGTTGCCCTCCTCCTTTATTAGTCTTAGGACTGGCACCGTCAAAGTGAGGACATTAGTCGAGTTTGCACAGGTATGTTTATTATTATTATTATACCAGAGTTTAACGACATCCTATAGCATCACAGGCTGTTGACGTCTTCAAAGTAATTTACGTATTAGTTCAATGTCATATATAGTTTTCATCCGTTTGCTTTCTTTTGTTTTTCTTTCGTTTGTCTGGCTATTGATTCCTTTTCTGACACTTTTTCATGCGGTAATATTTGATATATGGGTTTTTAAAACATCTTTATCATTATTTAATTTATATTGAATTACGTTGCTTGTCCCAACACTGTGATTTGTTAAACATCTTATATTTATAAAAAGATTGCAAACGTAGAAAAGGTGTTTAAGAATATGCTTCGGAAACCGTTTACTTTTGATGGTATGCGCACAATTACAAAAGTTTTGGGATAAAATTCTGCATACGTCAGTTACGAATAATGGTACAATGGTTACATTACTACTTCTAAGGCACATTAGGTAGACACTCAAATGAATATTGATGCAACGTAATGTCTCTTGTTTTGATTTTACGGGGTTATTTGCTTTACCTATCTGTCATAATTAGTTGCACGGGCATGCAGAGCTATAAATAGAACAGCAAATCTTTAAACACCTTTTCTACGATTACAATTGTCTTATAAATAAAAAGTGTTTTTCGTTAAACGTGGATCTTTCTCCTTGTCGAGTAGGACATACAATCGTCTGTCAAATAATTATCACCGTCTCAGCAAACTGTCAGAAACGAAATCAAGCACAAGACAAAAGAAATAAAGACGATGGAAAGAAAGACAATGGAAAGAAATACAACAAAAAGCAAATGGATGGAAACTATATGTAGGCCTATATACGAAATCAAACTGGGACGTAACTAACATTGAAGACGTCAACAGCCTGTTGTAAGATGTCGTTAAATTTTGGAATAATAATAATAATAAATATCTAGAAGTATCTAAGCAGTGCCAGTCCCAAGCCTCGATAAATTAGGAGGGCGACGCCAATGTGCTTCACTGCTGCACAGTGTCGCAAAGGAGAATACTACAGTCCCAAGTTTTAATGACTGCAGTTCATAGAACCTCGGCATACGCTAAACCAAGTAGAAAATCCTCTTCTATCAGAACGCGCATTATAAAATCAATCAGATGTAAGATCAATCAATCCGTGTCGGCCATCCGATAACAAGCCATTCAATCATTTTATCAATCAATCAAACCCTATATTCAGTCCATCGAATTTCGGCCGCGTAGCTCCCTCAGGATTTATCTCCGTCAGCGCGATTCATGAATAAATCATTCAACCAGCCCAAATACGTCACTCAACCGACCCAGTTACTTATTAGTCTCAGGTCTAACGACGCATTTTCATTGCAAAGATGATTGAAAGCAAATTTAAGTGTAGATGTGTGAAGAATATGAAGAGATAATATAATAATATATAATAATATAATAATATTAATAATATATTATTAATTAATAATTAATTATTATTAATAATATATAATAATACTATGATAGGGAGTAAAAGAATCGTTTCATACACACTTCTCTTAAGTTAGCTTTATGCCATATATATATTTACAAGTATAAGCAAAAGTAATAGTTCCTGTTCAACCCTTCCAAAATTAAAAGAACTTCGGTAAACGACAACGGCCTTTCTTGTAATAAGTCTCTGCGTACAAAGCCGTGTAATTATGGTGACAATGACGATGCTTAATTTATTCTGAGTGTACTGCACTAAGTTAAAGACCATGCAAGTCGGTTGCAAAAGGTCATTTCAGAGATGTCTCTCTTGCCTGAAGTGAAAGAGCTATATATCGTTTCGGAAAAGGATAGTTGACGTTGTCTGTGTGGGTGAGTGAGTGAGTGAGCGAGCGAGCGAGTAAACGAGTGAATGAGTAAAATTAAAGCAAGGTTAGTAAGTATATTTCCTTTTATAAAATTGAATACCCTACCTTTGTGTAAGATAAATTTAAAGAAACAGCATTATAATTAAAAAGGATTTCCGCCCTATAGATTGTCAACCTGAGGTAAAAATAAATTCAGTTTAACTACATGGTGTGATAACGGAGATCATTAGAGTCGCCCTCCTCCTATCTTCAGGGTCGGGACTGGCACCGTCAAAATACAAGCAGTGGCGGAGTTACAGTAAGCTGTTATTTGCCAAAATAATTTTTTCACGGCAAGGACCTCATTCTTTTTTATAGCCGTTTCAAGGCTCTGGATGCAATCATTACCATAGGAAATAGCGTTCATTTTAAACACCTCAACATAAAAATAAATTGATTCTATAAGTGAGGCGTTTTGTTCAAATCGCTGCATTGACATCGTGCAAAAATCAAACACCACTGTCAAACAACTCCTCCGCTGCTAGCATACTTACTCACGAAGCTCCAGTCCCAAGCGAGGATGAAGGAGAAGGGTGACGCTATAATGATCTGTGTTAGCACACAGTGTCGTTAGACTGCAACTACTACAAATACACTGCTAACCGTTATCGATACAGTTGGTATCGATGGCCTACCTTCATCGGTATCGTAGAGGTAATAGACGTGCATCCATTGGTAGTGTTGTGCCACTGCAAGGATTGCCCCTTCGTACGGGGGTCGCATGAATATCGTGTATCCCCCTCCAGCAGAGGTCGAGGAAGAGGAGGACGGTGAGGATGATGAGGAGGAGAGTAGGCTGCAGTTGGAGGGAGCGCTGTGTGTTATATACGGCATATTGAACATTCGTCCAAATGATTCTGTCGTCGTGAAGGTCGTGTGATTCGTAAGGCCGAACAGAGCGAAGATGCCCTTCGACATGGACATGCAAACTGCAAAAACACGTAAGATAATAATGTAAAACCGGTTGCCATTCAAAACAATGCCGATAGTGATAATAATAATTTTATTCTATTCTATTTACGGATTTATAAAGCGCTTCTCACAGTACAACCTAATCAGAGGCGCTCAATAATGATGGTGATGGGGACGCGGGAGGGGATGGTGACGGTGACGGTGACGATGACGATGATGATGATTATAACAGTAATATTAGCAAAAATAATAATTCTATTCATTGCATCATGCCTATGGGTGGAGGATAAAGGGAATCTTTCCTTCCTATTATTAAATGACCAAACCGATTTACTAATGAATAAGTGTAATTAAAGTTGCGGCTCAGAAAGATTGAAAGCCTTTGGGCGAATTAAACGAATACAGCATCGTACTGTACAGTATTTCTGACGCTGCAACAGTCGTCGTAATATTCGCGAAATGTGGTTAATTGGAAGATATTAAATTTTTTCAGATAAATGCAGTAATAACGTAACAAATTTTCGTCCACAACATTGACGATAACGATAATAGTAATAATAATGTTTATAATATTGATATCAATATTGTATTGTACGCTATGTTGTTTAGCAGTTGGAAGTAGAATATTGAATTTTTAAACACCTCTCTTAAGTGTGGTACATCAACAATATTAATATTAATCAATAGATAATAATAACAATTGTAAAATTTGATCAACTGCTGAGAGACGAACTGTCAACCATTTTAAATGTGGACCTTGACAATGACCGCTGGCTCCAGGCTTCTTTGCCGGTGAGAGATGGTGGTCTGGGAGTTCGTTGTGCATCTACGCTGGCACTTTCTGCCTTTCTGGCTTCTGCTGCTAGTACAAGCGAACTCCAGGCATGCATCCTACCAACAGAGTCTGCTGAGGAACCATATGAACTTGCGAGTTCAGCACTCAACGCTTGGAAGACCCTGACAGATGCAGAACCACCAACAGGAGCAGCGAGTCATCGCCAGAAAGAATGGGACCTCCGATTCACAGACAAGGCATGGAAAGGTCTGCTGGATTCCAATAACAATCCATGTGACCGTGCTCGCCTGCTGGCCTCACGAGCACCTCATTCTGGAGACTGGATGCTAGCGCCCCCTGTGACTGCCCTAGGCCTGCGCCTCTCAAACGAGGATGTACGACTGGCAGCCGGGTTGAGGCTAGGAACGACGCTCTGCGAGCCACATTTGTGTCACCAATGTCAAGAGAGCGTCGACGCAAAAGGGCTCCATGGACAAATTTGTAGAAGAGGCAGCGGAAAACATCAACGACATAGCATGTTGAACGATGTCATCTGGAGAGCTCTTGGCAGGGCGAAGATTCCAGCGCAAAATGAACCTCTCGGCTTGGTAAGAGAAGATGGAAAGCGACCGGACGGCGTCACGCTCATTCCTTGGACACGTGGTCGATGTCTGGCATGGGATGTGACAGTGCCCGACACCTACGCCAAGTCACATCTTGTCGACACATCTATCAGAGCTGGCGAAGCAGCCGAGCGCGCAGCTAAGACGAAGAGGACCAAGTATTCCACCATAACCAACACCCACGACTTCGTAGCCCTCTCCTTGGAATCCGGCGGCGCTTGGAGCAGTGAAGGACTGGAGTTCATCTCAGAGTTGGGTAGTCGAACGAGTGCTGCAACCCACGATCCAATGGAGACGTCATTTCTGTTCCAACGTATCTCAGTTGTTCTTCAGCGTGGGAACGCAGTCTGCCTCTTCGGGACATTGCCAACACTCACTTAGCTCATCATGGGCGATAACAGCATAATGTGAAACATATATAATAATAATAATAATAATAATAATAATAATAATAATAATAATAATAATAATAATAATAATAATGTAATTATAATAATAATAATAATTATTATTATTATTATTATTATTATTATTATTTATGGCGTATGCGCCAACGCAAGTGCATCAATTATGAAATGAACATCTCCGATTAATTTAAAATCGAATTCAACGTTCGTTTTGAAATGCACCAATAAAGTCAGCTTTCATGGTCTTTTACAAAAGGAATATTCATGACCGATGTCATCGCTAAAACGAATATTCGTGATCAGAGAGGTCGATGATAAAAAGTCTATGACAAGATTCTGCACAAAAATAAGAGAAAGGGCGATAATAAAAGAATCGGCGATTATAGGAGAAAACGCAATAAAAAAATGCTAAGAATCGGCGATTATGGGAGAATTGGCAAAAAAATTATAATTGGCGACTGTAGGAAAATAGGCGATAAAATAAGAATCAGCTATACAGGAGAATAGGCGATAAAAATGAGAATAGGCGATTGTATGAGATTGTCCGATTCTATAATCATAAGCGATTATAGGAGGATCTGCGATATTCGGTGAATGGTCTATGATAATATAAAAAGGGATAATAGGAACATTGGCAATGATGGGCGATAATTAAAGGTTGCTCACGTGCTTTACTGGTCTGGAAAGTGCTGTCTATTTCGATGATCTTTTCGTATTTGTCGAGTTTGAATTTCGTGCTTGGAAGATTATTATTCCTCTCGACCTCGAATCTGAAGGCTGAACGAGACTGTGTTGAATCGTCGTCAAAAAGCGCACCTAGCGACAAATTCAGACAGCTGTTGAACACATCGGATTTTGGGAAAGTTCAAGCTTGAAAGTGCCCGCTATATAGCGCACGAGTGGTTCCTACGTGGGGCAAGAAGAGGAAGAGAAAGAGGAAGGGAAAGAAAATTAGGAAGAGGACGATGAAGAGAAATAGGAGTAGAGGAATTGTTGTATACACACCTCTTAAAAGTGTATTAGACGTCATATAAGTAAAAGACAGAAAGAAATAAAGCTTGATCTACCGCGGGAGCTGAAGCCTCCTCCAACGACGTCAATGGCCTTTCTTGTAATAATTCTCTGAATCAATCAATCAATCAATCAATCAGCCAACCAACCAACCAATCAACCAATCTTTCAATCATTCATTCAATCAATCAATCATTCAATCAATCAATCAGTTAAGGAGTGCGATTGCGCGAACTTAATGTAGTTCCCTTCAAGATACCTACTCATGGTCGCTCGCGGTCTGACTCCGGCTGCAAAATACGGATTTCAATGAAGAGCAAAATGCAGGCCAGGAATTTCTAGCCAGAGGGCTCAGCTCTTTGGAGAACACAATCCAGATGGGGTCGGGCCAACCAGTGGTGCACCGACACTGAAAAGCCCGATGTTGCACCGTAGATTAGGAGTGCTATGATAACGATAATGATATCATAGCACTAATAACGATGATGATGATGACAATAATAATGACGTTTCTCATTATGACAATAGTGACGGCAGTAGTGCCGGTCACGATGACTCTGACGCTGATAATATTAAAAAAATAACATTGTTGATAAGAACAATGCATTGGGTGTGATAAAGGTCTGGTCAGATCGCGATCTTAAACACCTCTAAAACGATATTAATCTTTGCAATACGAGGCATTGCGATCGCATAATAGTTAATTATATGCTGCAAGTGCTGTAATATGCCCAGCAAATTTGTGTCGACGGCAACGGCCTCTGTTGTCATAAGCTGTCGTTAAACTCTGGATCCAATTACCATAGGAACGGTAAAAACTCTTCAAAATCTCTTTTAAGGTTTATATTTGGCGTAAAGGTACAAATGGTCCAGCGTACTATTCGTATCAATAGTAATTCCGCTCATGTTTGCACACTAGAGTTGCCAGTCCCAAGCTTAAAGAAAAGAGGGCAACGTCAATAATCTTTGTTTTGACACAACGTAGTTAAACAGCAGCTAAAAATTGTTATGCCAATTTCGAAATCGTTGTATTAATTGAAAACAGCTCATTCTCGCCGAGTTACAAGGCACACGCTCTAAACAATGGACTTAATGGATCCAATGATTAAGAGCAGCACAATGGCAACAAATACCGTTACCGTCGACATAAATTCTTTTTCGCTTATTCCCAACTCTCTATTAAATCCATGACCTTTTAGTCTGCATTGAAATCTTTGCTTCTAGTTCTACCGCTGCATTTCTTTCTCTTATCTTCTACGTAGTTATACTCGTTACATTCTCCTGTATTGCTATGTACTAGAAGGCATTGCCTCGCTTACAGGACCTTGGTTACTCTTGGGTCTTATCCTCCTTATTGCCTACTCTTGCGTTCCCTTTCAAGTTCATCGTTTTCATCTTCATCATTATTTCACCGAATGGATGGAATAAGAGTTAACGACGGGTTTTAACACAGAACCTATGTAAGGAACATTACCGTTAGTGTCTTAGCGTCAGTAATATTGTGTCATTTAATACCGTCTTAAAGGTGTCTGAGTCTATAGTATAATACCATAATTATAGTCTGTTGCGTAACTATTTGCGCATGCCTCATAGGTACTGTTAAAGTTCATTATAGATGTCATCTAAATCTATTTTATATATGTACTTTAAATGTTCCTTAAAGACGTCAAAGTATTTGTCCCGTTACATAACCTACTCACGTGTTGCTTATCCAGTCACACAGAACTAATTACGATTCGTAAATCAATTCTTATTTGTGGGTATAATAATTATTCAACCGTTTCCACAGTGGGACTTTGAAGGGAGTTTATTTCCTCGCCATAGGCCCTTCATCCACCAGTCGATAAATCTCAGGGTCCTTAATTTCAAAGCTTATAAATGGTATACATCGGTCCATAGAATTATACTGCTTGATGGCAGCTACACGGTATGTACCAAGCCTCTTGCCTGGCCAGGTTCGTCGAAATGAGTCGAACCAGGGACTGCATAATCATTTACTAAGGGCGTTACCGATAGACCACCGTGAAGCAACAAATTGTCGCGCTCAAAAATTGAACAATTCGCGGCCAATTCGAGACCAAAAGCACAGAATTCGCGGCGTATTCGCAGTCAAATGTGTA
This sequence comes from Bimastos eiseni, assembly GCA_959347315.1. Lineage (NCBI taxonomy): Eukaryota > Metazoa > Annelida > Clitellata > Crassiclitellata > Lumbricidae > Bimastos > Bimastos eiseni. The sequence goes on from OY365817.1 coordinate 26,646,723, forward strand.
ACACAGAAAATAAGCCTATAACTGAGTAAAATCAACGACCATTCATGCCAATAATGGCGGCTGCTGTTGCTACGATCTGCTTTGCAGGAACAACTGAAAGAGCAGGCTGCAATTTATCCCTTTTCAATTTCCGCTCTCGATATTTTGTGCCTCGCGCTTGTGAACGTCTTTATTCGTGTGCTTATTGTGCAACTTTCCCTCCTATTAAATTTGACAGACAAATAGACAAATTGCATGTTCTGCAATATATAGTAGATCGCCGGTTAGCCGCTCATCTGAAACGTATCGGGCTTAAACTGAACGTCCTCCTCTAGCCACCGAATGTATTCGTACATGAAACCTTAACTAATGTTTAGAACCTACGCCTTTACCACATAAAAACCAAGAATAGCTCGAAAAAACTGTAAAACTCACGGCTATTCGCGACAAAGCCTTAAAATTCGCGGTAGTATTTAAAATTTGCGAATTTTGAGAATCCCGCGATGACCGCGCATAATTTACGACCCAAGCAATGAGTATGCTTGGAAACCTTTTATACGGATTCAACTAAAGCTTTAAATATCCATCCGCATTAACGTTATTAATGACTCTGCCATCCAGCGCCTTCAAGGAAATTGACATCAAATTTACTAATTAAACTATGTGCAGAAAACAAGGTGGATTATACTGTTACAAAGATATTAGCTATTCGAGATATCTATATTGAGGTATATAACATACTAATGATGATAAATAATGGAAAGATAATCTAAAAATAATGAGTACAATTAAATAGTGGAATCATATTCAATAACACATTATGTAAGTTCAATGTAAAAACTTGCAACTTTGTCAAGGGAACTAAATATGGTTATTGCAGGTGCATATTGAATATTGTCAAATCCATTTCGTAAACTATTCTTAAACACCAATAGTTGAACACAAGATATTTATTGGATTGTTTTGTAATGATGAATGTATGGCTTTATTATTGATATTCAGGAAGAGATGGAGTAGACTTGTCCATGAAAGGACCAACCCTCGGATCGAGGATGGTTAAAACAAGACAAGACAAGGTAGTTAAGTTGATATTAATTCGTTTATTTTTTAATCCTTAATGACTGGATTTATTATTATTCCTTTGGTTGTTATGTTGTTTTGGATTATTGAATATTGTCTATAATCCTATGCTATAAATGATGTACTTTTAATATTGAATATTACTTGTTAACATTATATAGATAGTTTGACAATGATGTTATGGAATTGTTTTGATGTTCTGTAAATAAGATGAACAAATCTTCATGGGAAAAAAACTGAAATAAGAAAAGAACAGATGCGGTCAAAAAAGAGACTTCATGGACAAAAAAGGAGCTATATGGCCACATGAATAAATTTTACATATATTTACGTATATTTGTACAATGTATGTATATATATATACAATATGTATGTTTATATATGTAGGAATAAAATGTAATAATCATTTATATGTTATGAAATATCTACAACAACCATATGTCGAATATTGCTGTCTCTGCAACCAGTCATGCAGAAATGGAATCAATAACAACACAAAAGAAAGAAAGACAACATAAAGATAAAGGATTAAAACTATATATGAAATCGAACTGAAACGTTACTAATTATGAAGACGTCAACAGCCTGTGTTGCTATAAGATGTCGTTAAACTGTTGATTAATAAAGTTATGTAGTAAGAGTTATTGAAGACAATCTCTAGTGTCATGGTGGCACTAAACTACAACAACCACTACGATTTTATTGATATTAACTCTCCGCTGTTTGCAGTGCCAGTCCACAGCGTGGATAAAGAAAGAGGGCGACGCTAATGATCACACATTATCATTAAACTGAACTGCGTGCGCCGCCATGTAAGACCTACTCCTCACCTGCTGAAAATCTGGCAGTGCCAGTACCAAGTCTGGATGAAGAAGGAGGGCGACTATTTCATAGTGTCGTTGAGCAACAACTCTCCTGTCCACTGGTTGTCTTGCATGGTATGATGGTGACACATGAAAAAAACACTAGAGCGAGTTCTTCGGTTGGTTGATTTAAATTCGGGAGTCTCTCCTTCGTTCTGTCCAAAGTCTCCTGGGTCATTACGTCTTCAACGCCAGACGTCGTCTTCTTCTTCTTCTTCGGCGGAATATAGATCAGTTAGGCAGCCTCTCTGTATCAGGGGACCTAATGAGGGAGGACTCACTGCCTAGTGCCTATTCGTCTGTCCTTGTGTTTGTCAGTGTCTGTACGTCCTTCTGCCTCTCTCTTGTCTCTCAATCTGTATCACTATCTGTATTTATCTCTAGATCTGTCTGTCACGCTGTCTCTCTAGCTCTCTGGCTCTCTCTGGCTCTCTGTCTCTCTCTCTCTGGTTCTCTATATCTCTATCTGTCTGTCTGTCTGTCTTCTCTCTTTCTCTCTCTCTCTGTATGTCTGTCTGTTTGTCTGTCTGTCTCTGTCTCTGTCTCTGTCTCTGTCTCTGTCTCTGTCTCTG
>OY365817.1:26651716-26674216 GCA_959347315.1 Bimastos eiseni
GTCTCTCTGTCTGTCTGTCTGTCTCTCTCTCTCTGTCTCTCTCTGTCTGTCTGTCTGTCTGTCTCTCTCTCTCTCTGTCTCTCTTTCACTCTCTGTCTGTCTGTCTGTCTCTCTCTCTCTCTCTCTCTCTCGCTTGCAACAACCCGTCCTCCCCTCTCTTTCTCTTCGTCGAAAGAGAGAAACTAGATAGAGGCAGGAAGAAAGAGAGAGAAAGAGAGAGAGAGCGAGACAGACAGACAGACAGACAAATAGACAGATAGACAGACCGACATTGATAAGATGCGTGACCGTGTCAAAAACACCCAGAGAACTTGATATAATATAATAAATGACGCTGAACGGCGAGTGACGTGGAGAGAGCCAGAGGTTGCCAGTGAATGCCAAAGTGACTGAAGAACGTCGTCTTCGATTAATATTATAGGATTTCAATTTACAACCAACATCTATATTCAGATCACTCTCTCACGGAAAAAGCTTCGGCCGCTAGAAATCAATGTTGATGGACACGTGGGAAACCACGTGGGAGACCACGTGGGGTGGAGAACTTACCAGTGATTAACGACGTCTTGTGGCTGACACGAACAGTGTTGTCGCCCGCCTCAGTTCTCTATGTTTTGGCCTCGCGCTATGCCGTGTAATGGGAATTGATTTGACAGTGCTATTAAATGGCGTTGTATGCCATTCAAACGGGTCTCAATCGATATTATAGTCATTGAAAAAACCGAAACACGGGTACATTTACAGCTTGACGTTATTATTCTTTAGGCACAACTTACATACCTTTAAATCGTGTTGTTCAATTATAATATAAATTATATGCGCGACTTTCGGCGTATGGTCATAGTTGTCTTTAAACCTGATAGCGATAGTTAATACCAATAATTAATCTCACTGAAATTTATATGGCTTCTCAAGAAATCTGAGAAGTCAATCGTTGCACTTTGATAAACTTAGGCCTATATATATATATATATATAGCCTTTTTCGGCCATACAAATCTTGGTGCGTGAGATGGAATAATCTATAGCCTAAATGAAGTAATGACCGAAGTAGGCATATGTCCTATTGTGATCAGTGGTAGAAGTGGTTTGCCCAATTAAATTTAGAGTGTTTGTGAATTTAGTTGATCTTGAAAATTATTAGGACTGAGGAAACGAAGATTACAAGTGCGATATCAGAGCATTGTGTTTGAACAGCTTTGCCTGAAAGCTACTTCAAAGACATTGTGATTTGCCCAAAGACCAATATTCACAGGACTGGAAAATCCCCATGTTAATCGAGTCAACAGTTTTTTGACGATATTCAGGAGCCAGAAATCTTAGATCTTTTTCATAAATAACAAGCTGATTCATCAACCTTTAGTCATGAAGTTACATTTACAAAAACTGCTTGGTATGTTAGCAAAAAACAAAAAATGCAGTTAGAAGTTCAAAACACCATTTTTTCAACTAGAAGCAATATTTAAATTGGGGTGACATCTGTGTTTGAGATAAGAGCGTGTACGGTAATTTGACGAGTAACCATTATTCTTATATTGACAGTGTTTTGAAGGTGTCTGAAGAGAACGCTGCGGTACTCCATGTTTATAGAATCATATGTTTCCTTGCGTCTCTACAATTAAATGGACACTTCGTGACCATCTGCTATCTGTTGATCTCTGACTCACTTGCAAATATCTCCTCTAACGCGCCAGTGTATTAACATACCATTACCACCTTACAGCTTTTGTATAACTGCTTGTTGCATACAGTGTTCTTGCTGCAGGCAATGTTTTTCATTTTCAATGTGTTTCAGGTTGGACCTTAGTTACATAAGATTTCATATTCCTAGTATTCATATCATAAAAGATGTTGCTATCATTGTCTTCGGCATAGGAAACTCTGACATTGAGATGTTGGTCTTTTAGAAGGGTACTAGGATGGAAAGGAGGAGGAGAGGAAGAGGAGGAGGAGAAGAGGAGGAGGAGTGGAGCGATCAAGGAGTGATCGATGAGGATGAGGAGAAATGAGGAGGAAAGCTAGAGGATGTAGATGAGAATGAGACAGAGGAGGAATTGTGGATGAATCTAGATTGTTCCAATATAGTCGTTTGAGTAATTCGTGTTGACGAAACTGTGTCGTAACAAAGATTGTTGGCGACGCCCTCCTCTTTTATTTAGCCTTGTGCTTGGCACCACTTGTAGTAGTCATAGCTTCGTTGTTGACGTCGACCCCTTATGTGTGAACACTGCGTTTTTAATCCGACAATAATATCCAATATAGTTTTAGCAATGCGGAGTATATGTACAATGACTTTATATCGCTTTGGAGGTGTGTACTGGGATTTGTTGCCTCTTCCCTTTATTGGATGCAGTTGCAGTTTAGCGACACTGTGTGGTAACGAAAAACATTAGCTTCGCCCCTCCTCCTTTATCCAGGCTTTGGACTGGCACTTGCAGAGTACAACTAGTGTCAGAATAATAATTATATTGCGTCGAATACTTATATAGCATTGTTCTATACCCCATAAAAGGTGCTAAACTATAAATTCTCGCAGTACTGTAACTGTGTGGCAGTGTTTTGACTGAACTGAAAGAATCTTTGATATTGTACAACTATTACCTGGTGTTAATCACGACGTTACTTAAACTTTTCCGTTACTTTGTGCCTATTGTACAACGATAAATTCGAGTATACTTATGTAACATTCGAACGCTACGAAGACATTGCTAGACACCCGCATTAATAGGCAATCTGTAATTATTTAACGCCCACCTTTACGCTACGGTCTGTAAACTCCTCTGCTGGCTGGACTCTACCAGTGCCAGCTCCAATCCTGAATAAAGGAGGAGGGTTACGCTAATGGTTGATTTTATCAAACAGTGTCGCTAAACCGTAACTACCTAACTACCTGCCTACTTTACCACTACCTGCATCTCAACAGTGCCAGTTCCAAGCTTAGACAAAGAGGAAGGGCGACGCTAATGATCTTTGTTAACACGCAACTATTACTTTCGTAGAGTGGAAGCCTTCAGTCGAGGTACCATTCATAATATACGACCAGGCCCTGTGAAGATATTGCAGCTCATAGATTATGAATGCGTTGAAGAAATTGCGCCAACTTCGTTGCCTTGGTAATACGAGTGCACCAGCCTAATTATACCTGCACGTGTGTTTATATATGCGTGGATCTGATTCATACACTCATAACATGGATTTATATTTGTGTATGTACTTATGCAGGGACTGAATGATCTCCCTATAGCAACGTCATATAGGCTTCGAACTATAACCCAAGATTGAATAGATCATCATCCCTTAACTCTGCGACTGCTTGCGCCTTGATAGTGCCAGTCCCAAGCTTGGATAAAGGAGGAGGACGATGCTAAGTATCGTTGTTAACACACAGTGTCGTTAAGCTGCATGCATGCTGTATACGGCGTAACTCGTAAACGACATGGAGCTCCTCCACTGCTTGCGCTCTGGCAATATCAGTCCCAAGCATAAACGAAGAAGGAGGGCGATAATCTTTGTTATAACACAGTGTCGTTAAACTGAAACTATTAAACTAATATGTCACGTTTGTGTTTGTCAAACGGTGAGAACTTTTGAAGGTAACTTCTGTCGTTGTCAACGGTATTAGCTGCTAGAGGACATACTAAATAATCTCGTGTTACTATCATCCGAATATATGTCACGCCAAGGGTTTGAATTGCCAAACTCAAGCTACATGGGTTGACAATTTTTGATAGACTTATGTTCCATATGTCACGACCAGAATTTTTACAAACCTGAAACCGGTATGTTGGCTAAATTGGAGAAGGTAAATGTCGGTTTTGGGTGTACAAACTTGATTGTTAGCTGTATTAATAAACATTAAGCCACTGAATGCTAAACTGGGTTCACTTGGCCTCAAGGTAATTTTTGAGAATTAACTAGCGGGGTTGAAACATGTAGTGGATGTTGAACCCTCCCAACCCTCAACACCGACAACTCAATCACTGGGTCACGCAATTGCTATGGAAACATGCACCTAACATGTATTTATATTTTTGTCCTAGGTTCTGTTTGCGTCTAATTCTCCTTCCGAAGATATCCAGAACACTGTGAGATTCCTTTGGTCAAACTCCCGTCGTCGGACATCCAAAATATAAATAACAGGAAGTACTATACAGAAGATATCCGGAACACAATTATGTACCAGTTACCACTTTCTCTTAGACACCTTTATGTGACGACTTAAACTTAGGTGAATTATCCTTTTGGCTCAGGTGATGCGAAAGTAAATAGTGTTCAGAATAATTAAACACCTGTTTTAATGGTGCTATTTGCCTTACTTAAGTAACCTAAGCCTTCTTATCGCACTAAATAAATACTGCATAGTCGCCCTTGTTTCGAAGTAAACGCAAACGCTTATTTCATATCCGTAACACGCTGACGTATATAAGTATGACCATCTTAAAATAGTTCGTAATGTTGATCGACGATGCATAGGATTTAATGGATTATAACCGCCGCTGTTCATACTCTAGCAGTGCCAGTTCCAATTCATAACAAAGAAGGAGGGCGACGCTGTTGTGATCCTTGTTATTACACAGCGGTCGGTATTTGTCTAACCCTTTCGTGAATAAGCTCAGCGCTCGCGATTAAACTGATGGCTTTCGAGTGGTGCTCTATAAGTCTATAATATGCAAGCCACGATGGTGACTGAGGCACATGACCTGCGACGTCTCTTCGCGCCGGTTGTCCACAGAAGCCATAAACTGCGCCCTAGACCACATCCGTTACCATCCCAGTAAAAGGCGATATAACTTTTTTCCAGGATTCCTTATAAATTCAAATCTGTACTTCAGAATAAAAAGTAAGCCTAACAGAGCCTGTCATGACCCCCACTGCCGATCCGGTGGCTAACTACGAACATTCTGCAACTTACTGCGGTGTGTCAGTTTGTTTCTCGCTAAACGAAGATATATACTTACGTAAGCTTTGTATGCTTACGTACCCCGCTTTCTCTGTAATAGTTCCTTAAATTCAGAAGGGATAAAGGCTCCAAATATCTGACCCATTTCTTTTAAATTAACTACAATATTATTCAATTAATGGATAACTTTGATATTATCACTATCACCATTGCTATTTCTATCATCATAGTTACCGTTTTCTTTTTCACTATCGTCATTGCTATCGATTTCGTTATCGTTGTCATGCTCAGTACCACTATTATTAGTACTAATGCTACTCCCACTGCTGTCATTAAAACCACTAGAACTATTACAGATGCTACTCCTACCAATAGTAGACTTAATTTAGACACATGTGTAAAATCCCTGATTCTGAAGCCATCTATAAATGACGATGTTTTTCGGTCCACTGCTGTTTCTCACTGTCATATGTATCTGATAATAGTTCAACGTCAAAGGTCCAGCCTGTCATAAAACGTGCGTTAGCATTAGAAACTGCGACGTCCCTGCATTCAATTACTTATGCTACATTGCAGGCGAGAGAGACAGAGGCAGAGACAGAGAGACAAAGACAGAGAAAGACAGAGAGAGGGAGGGAGGGAGGGAGACAGAGAGACAGAGAGACAGAGACACTGAGGGATGGAGGGAGAGAGAAGACGGTCGACGTCGACTTCAAAGAGACACGTGACGTGAGTAAGTGCGTCAGTGGTGCGTCACTCGACGACCCTCGCCTTCTCTGCCCTGGGGCAACAGATGGACGTCGCTTCCGTTAAGCAATTCGACGGAATTGGAATCGTAAATCCAGGAAGGGAACGAGGATTCGCGGACCGTAACGACGCTAAGGGCGTCCCGGTGGCGTCTAAATGGTGCCCTTGGATGGATCGAAGGAGATCGAGAGGCTCAGGGGCGATGGCTTCGGTATTGGTCGATCGATTTGGGTCGAACTATGGCTTGAATTGACGAGGATAATGTAGGCATGAGTGTGAGGAGGAGGAGGAGGAGAAGAGGAGGAGAAGAGGAGGAGAGGAGACAGGGAGGAAGAGTGGAGGGATTAAAGTGCCATTGATGAGGATGAGGAGAGATGAGGAGGTAGAGGAAGCGGAAGAGGACTGAGAAGGACGAGACACAATAGGAATTGTGGAAGAATCAGGATTAGTAGTGGAAGAAGGAGGAAGATGAGTAGGGTATCATATGGTGAATTAGTTAGTATATTATAGGGGCAGCAAAATGCCCCTGAGGAGATTTAAAGTAAATTTGGAAGGGATTAGAGGAGAAAGAGGTTTGAAGATGATTGTTAATAGTATTCTTATTGTTATTACTGCTACTGACATTTCTATTGTTATAGTGTAACTACTACGGATGAAACTGCCATTGCCATTGTCATTAATTAGGCAATTGGCAAGGATTCAATATCTAGGCCTAATGTTCAAGTGTCAGTTGATGGCACTTGGTAATTGTGAGTACAGGTCCCGATGAAATAACCGATTCAGAAGAACATAACAACCAATAATTATTGTGTCCTGTTCCAATATAGTCGTTTGGGTAATTGGTGTTAACGAAACTGTGTCGCAACAAAGATTTTTGATGGCGCCCTCCTCTTTTATCTAGTCTTGTGATCGTCACCACCGGTAGTAGTTATAGCCTTGTTGTTGACGTCCACCACTCCCTCTGATCACTGGGTAACATCCCCGTCTTGTTATTTAAGGCATGTTTTTATTAATCCGCAGTTTAACGCCGTTAAATGACATCTTTGGCCGTTGACGACAGTTTGAAACATTTACAGTACAGTGCAAAGAAATTCATAGCGTCTGAAAGACACCATTCAAAACTATCTGAATTTTAAACTGTCATTAGTGTTCAATGTTTTACAACATAAATAATAATGGCATTAATAACATCAATAATACGTGTAATATAATATTTCATGCAAATGTAACAATATTTGCATTAATATTTGCATCAAGAAATGTTCAAAATAAAGCAAATTGTGTATGACCAGTATCTATATGTACATTAGGTCAACGCTAGTCATGCACAAATACGAATACAAATACAAATACGGTCAATATGTACCATGACTTTCTACCGTTTTGCAGGTGTATAATGAGAGACATGAACCTATCCGTTTGTTATTTTATGCCAAAAGCTCATATAGCATATATACCCGCGCAGATATAATAATCATACTTAAATGGAAGCTGGATTGATGAAAACAATCTTACTTAAATGGAAGCTGGATTGATGAGAATAATCCTGCTTAAAAGGACGCTGGAGTGATGAAGCAAATTTTACTAAAATGGAAGCTGGATTGATGAAAAATAACGCCGTTTAATTGGAAGCGGGATTGATGAAAAGATTGGGACTAAAAGGGTCAGACGACGAGTAGAATTATAATATTCATCCCGCTTCTATATCAGCATGGTTCTTTTCATCATTCCGGATTCCAGTTTAGCATAAATATTTTCATCGATCACGCTTCATAATACACGATGTATTGTATCAGATGCCTGCGTCAAAGCGTCCTGCTCCGGCATACTTATTTAGTATTGTTCTAAATAAATAAGTATGCCGGAGCAGGACGCTTTGACGCGTCCTGCTCCGGCATGCTTATTTAGCATTGTTCTATACCCCATAAAAGGTGCTAAACCATAAATTCTCGCAGTACTGTAACTGTGTGTGGCAGTCTTTAGACTGAACAGAAAGAATCTTTGATATTGTACAACTATTACCTGGTGTTAATCACGGCGTTACTTAAACTTTTCCGTTATTTTGTGCCTATTGTACAACGATAAATTCGAGTATACTTATGTAACAATCGAACGCTACGGAGACATTGCTAGACACCCGCATTAACAGGCAATCTGTAATTTTGAATGCCTACATTAATGTTGCCCACCCTTACACTGCGGCACTGCCCTCATCTTAACAGTGCCAGAGCCAAGCCTGCACAAGGAAGGAGGGCGACGCTAATGATCTATGTTATCGCAGAGAGCCGTTGAATTGCAACTACTACCTTCGTGGAGTAGATGCCTTCATCGATAAATACTTGTGAAGATATAGCAGGTCATGGATCATGAATGCGCTAAAGAGATTACGCTAGCGTTGTTGCCTTGGTAACACGAGTACACCAGCCCTATTGTATCTGCGCATGTTCGTGCAGTGTCAAGGGCCGTTGCTTTCATTCATTCATTCATTCATTCATTCATTCGTTCGTTCGTTCATTCATTACGAGGAAGTGGGAGTGGAAGATGGGTTGGGAAGAACGAGGAGATATGAGGAGCAAGAGGGGAGGAAGAGGAGGAGAAGGAGGGAATCTCATTGGAAGAGGGACGAAACTGTTTCGTAATATAGATGATAGTCGGCTCCCCTTGCTTTAACCAGGCTGGTAATTGGCACCAATTTTAGTGGTTTTTGTTCCCTTGTTTTACGGCACCTTGTTCCTGCCATAGCCGTTGACGTCGACCACTCAATACGTTAAATGATAGTTTAACACTCACTGTGTACCAAGGGAAGTGGCAATGCGGTCTGTATATATGTATCATCGCTTCATTTCGTTTTGAAGGTGTCTAATAAGATTTACAGAGTTATCCGCCTTATATATTGTTATTCCACAGTTTAACGTCGTCGTATATCATCAATGGTCTCTGACGACAATTTGAAACATATACAGTACAGTGATAATAAATTCAGGATATAATTCATAACTGTCTGAACTTTAAACTAATGTTCATTGTTTTACACATAAATAATAACGGATTAACATCATCTATAGTACATGTCATTAAGGTTGTGCCTCTTAAACCAGCAGATTCTGGGTCTTTCACGACTTCGGCTTCCTTCCACTATACCCAACATCACACTGTCCTCAATACTGTCTTTAGGCTGTCTCACGATGTGCCTGAAGCACCGCAGTTTTCTGGATTTGATGTGACCCAACAGTTTGCAAACAACTTTCGCCATTTGATACACTTGTTCGGTGGTCACCATCACAATTGTGGAACACCATTGCTCTTCATGGAGTTCTGAGCAGTTTCCTGAAATTTTGAACTTTTCTTGAAGGAGAAGTGTGTTTTATCCGCCTTTCGTTGTGCCAAATGTTATATATAAGATTGGTCGTCACCGTTTAAAGGGTGTTATGTCCTAAGTATATGTATGGCATTGGCCTACACCGTTTAAATGTGTCTAGGCTTAAATCTTGCTTGATTGAACCTGTTTTGTGACAGTATTTGAACAATTACACTGGACAATCTTCGATAATGTAAAATTATTACCTCGTATTAATCAAGGTGTTGCGGTAACAACGTGCTTGCTGTGCAATTTCAAATTTCAACACGCAATGTAACATTCGAAGGCTGCATTGCTAGACACCCGTATTGGCACGCAATCCGTGTTTCTATACCCGTATCCACGCTGCATACTTTGCCACTGCTTGCACTTAACAACACCAGTCCCAAGATTAAAAAAAGAAGGAGGGCGACACTAATGATCTACCTATGTTATCATACGGAGTCGCTAAACTGCAACTATTACTTGGAGTAGAAGGCTTCATTCCAGGTACCATCCATAAAATACGACCTGACCCTGTTGATATTGCAGATATTGCAGCCCATGGATTATGAATGCGTTGGTATTACGAGTGAGATGACACCAACTCCGTTGTCTTGGTAACTCACGCATGTGACACGAGCCTCGTTATATCTGGGCGGGTACACATGCGTGGATATATATATATATATATATATATATATATATGTATATATATATATATATGTATATATATGTGTATATATATATTTATGTATATATATGGATATATTCATACACGCTGTACATGGATTTAGTTTGCTGTATGCATTTATGTCTAAGCACTAAATGATCTTGCCTATGCTTCCTCTCCTATGGCGATATCATATATGCTTCGAACTATGGCTCAAGAATGAAATGATCATCATCTCTTAACTTCTATACTGCTTGCGCTTTGGCAGTGCCAGTACCAAACCTGGATAAAGAGGAGGGCAACGCTAATGATCTAGTAATCTAATCGAATAGCCATATATGCAATGTACGACTGCACGATTTATGGAACAGATGTAACTTCAGATAAAGGCCATTCCAAACCCTTTAGAGAATGCTATGTTTTTCTATGCTGTTGTACGGGCTAATTGAACCAAAAGAACATGCGTGTATGTATGCATGTACAGGGTTTTAAATTTCGAATTTGAACTGGGGGAGGGAGGTTGAAACATTTTAAAATGTCCAGATTTACCGACGAGAATTTTTAAGAACCTGAAACCTATGTAGGGGCAGAATTGCGGAGGGTAACTGTGGGTGTGGGTGCTACTAAAAGCTGATCTGGGGTCTGCTTGAGCCCACGGTATTTTTTTACAATGAACTGGTGGGGCGAAAAAATTAACTGGGAGGATTGAACCCTCCCAACCCCCCAACAATTCAATCACTGTGCATCATGTATACATGAATATATGCATGCATGAATGCATTATCTATGTATACAAGTATATCTTATGAATATATTTATATATACATATACAGATATATTCTCTGAGGAGAAATGTGGCTATATAAATGTCGATATATTATATCGACATTTTTTACATAGTCCCATTTCTCCTCAGAGAAGCAATAATGTGCCTGATATAACTGAAATCAAACATGGAAGCAGTTTAAAAATCCAACTCGTTCTAAGACGAAGTCGAATATTAAGGACTCTGCGAAAGGAACCTACTGGACAAACTGCTTTCATGTTTTGTCCTGATTTTCCTGGAAAAATGCATCCGTTGGGAGCTATTTGGTTGCTTTTCTCCATTTGAAATGGTCGTGCGCAGGAAGAGTTAAAAATGCTGATAAAATGGAACAACAGAAAAGTAATGTAAAATCCGTCGGCCCTCGTGCGTACTACCGTTCATTAAGACCAGATGGATTACAATGATTCTTTTGTGTAGCTGGTTTCCAATGGTTTAATCGGTTTTAAGGGAGAGGGAGAGGAAGAGTCAGAGGGAATGCGATACAGAGAGAGGACGACTAAGAGAATTGGAAACGGAGTAGAAAGGGATACATCGGAATAGGGAGAGTGTCAGACCGACAGACACTTCACACTCGTCTCTTTCAACTTACCTGTCACCAATTCTGTCATCTTGGCTTCTATGTCGGATGAAAAACAATAGAAAACGTCGAAAACATTTTATGACGGCGGCCAGCGACTTCGGACCGTGGGTATGTGACAAGACGTTACAATAGATCACATGGAAGTGAACTGCAGTGTCAGTCCCAAGCTTGGACAAAGAAGGAGGTCGACGCTAATGATCTCTATTATCACACAGTGTTGCTAAACTGAAACTATACTGTTATCACATGATAGTGGGCATTAACCATCAGGTGTTATCTACACGATGGTGCAAGCACATTTCCAGTCTGAATATTATCTGTCATTCGAAACTTTATTAACTCTTGTCTACATTTGAGACTTCAGAAGAAGCTCTTCTAGGAAGCGGAAGAGGGGGTGTGTGTTTCAATCAGACCGAAAGACACATATCGACGAAGAGTCATGACTCTGAAACCGGTTCCTGGCACGTTCCAGGCAGATCCTATTGAATCATCGGAAAGAAATTGACCAATATATATATATATATATATATATATATTTCTTCAACAGTAATTTCAAATGCGTGTGCATAAATATATACATATACGCAAGCATAGAATATTTGATGTATGGCGCTTAATTCTCAATCTGTTAGTTCATTATATATATATATATATATATCACATATTTATACAAACATACATGCACATAGGCTCTCGTATATACACAGACATACCCACACCGCATCCTTCATATAGGGTGGAAGGCGACCGTTGGCTATATAACTGTCACCTGGAAATTTATATAGCTCCTGTGTAAAACAGCAGCAGCAGCACATTGGCCCATCAGAGCACAGACCGAGACTGACGTCGTCGTCGTCGCCATCGTCGCCGTCGTCGTCTATAGATTTTCTATTCCTTTAGATCTTGTTTGCAGAGGTCGCTCCATCTCGTCTGGCGCCATCTTAAGGAGTGGCTGCTCATTTGGCCGGTGATAGCAGCACCGCTTCTGGTGCTGGTAGTGGTGGTGTTGATGTGGGGGGTTGTAGTGGTGGTGGTGGTGTTATTGGTGGTGGTGTTAGTGGTGGTTGTGGTGTTATTATTAAGTATGTAAGTAAGTAAGTGAGTGTACTCTTTTTATTACCGTATGCAGATGCAAGACGGGTACTTGATAAAAAGACAAAAACATATTGGTGTTTGTGGTGCCATTGGTGGTGATGTTATTGGTGGTGCTATTGACTGTATTGGTGCTGATGGTGATGGTGGTAGGTGGTGGTGTTGGTGGTAGTGGTGTTGTTGGTTGTGGTGTGGCGTTGGTGGTGGACTTTCGGGTGTTGGTTGTGATAGCGATTGTTTATGGTGACATCGCTGGTAGTGGTGGTGGTATCAATGGTGTCGTTGGTGGGGGAGGGATTCCGGCGGCCATTCGACCATTCATTTGTGTGGAGGGAGGGAGGGAGGGAGGGAGGGAGGGAGGGATCCACGGACGCCGACTGGACAGGGAGTGAGCAGCATTAGGGGTGGGGGTAATTGGTGTGGGATGGGGTGTGGGTGGGTAGGAGTGGGCGAAGGAGAGGGGACGAAGAATATCAGGAAAAGTGGTCGTAAAATAAGACTCCGCTCACTGCACGTTCCGCCGTTCATGTTTGCGCTGTCTCAGAATATCTCCGTTACTCTATGTCTCTCTCTGTCTCTCTCTGTATCTCTCTGTATCTCTCGGTTTCTCTCTGTCTGTCTCTCTCTCTCTGTGTCTAGGTATCTGTTTGTCTGTCTGTCTATCTGTTTCTCTCTCTCTCTCTCTCTCTCTCTCTCTCTCTCTCTCTCTCTCTCTCTGTCAATTTCTCATTGGTTCTCAATCTTTCTCTATCTCCATTTCTTTCTCTAGGCTCTTTTCATCTTCGGCTTTTTCCGTTTCTCATTCGTGATTGCATTATTATCATCGTTGCTTTTATAATTGTAATTATCAATGCTGCTATTGTTGCTGCCGTTGTTATTATTATTGTCGCTGCTATGATTCTTCCTCTTCTTCTTCATCTTCTTCATCTTCTTCATCCTCCTCGTCATCGTGCTCATTCGTTTCCGAGTAGATGGTATTTATGAGGCGCCATTTAAGTCTTCCAGATAAAATCATTGTTATCATCATCACCATCATTATGATCATCATTCTCATCATTAGTATCAGTACCAGTATCGTTTTATCATCAGTATCATCATCATCGTCATCATCATTATTATTATCATCATCATCGTCGTCGTCGTCCTCATCATCATCTTCATCATCGTCTTCATCATTCTCATCATCATCATCATCATCATCATCATCATCATTATCATCTGCATTGCTATTATCACAATCGCTATAATTACTATAATCATCATCATCGCTATAATCGTCTAACGTCACCCGAACCCTAACCCTACGCATTACAAAACTCGCGTCCTAATTAATTGGCCACAACGCACCCCTCCCAACGACGCTGACAGCTACCAACCTCGCATGAATTATACAGAGGACCATGTTCATATTGTATAAGGACATCAGAACTGATGCCTCCTCTGCGAATCACCCAAAGGCACCCACACGTCGTGTCTCTCTACGACAGACAGGTGCATCTGCCTGTCAGACATTAATGCTTCGGAGAAATCTCCGAAGCATCCAATTTGAGTTCAACGCGAGAAAGCAAGACCCGCTCTAAATGATGTAGGAAGAAGGCGGGCAGCAGGGAGGGACCTGGCAGATTAGACGTCGATCCGAATATAAAGATATTGGAACCGAGGGAGTCTCGCTCGGTTCTTACGGACTCTGGGTCGGATACGATCCTAACGCAAGTAATAGACTGTTACTATACTACACGAGTCAACATGACTAAGTATGCGTGGATAGTAATTACATAGTATATGTTATATTATGTTTTGCTCATATAGAGGCCTACGGGTGATTTCTCTCTCCCTATGCCTATGTATTCTTCCGTCTCTTGTTTCTGATTATCCGATCATTAGCAAACCGTGACCTTTGTATCTGCATATCTCATCATGTATAATAATTTTTATATATTATTTCTTTAATGTATATATTGGGCGAGAAATACCTATGCCCATGTGTGTATGTGTAATTGTAATGCAATGTTCGATTACGTCACTTACAGTTGTGCGTGTCTGTAGGTTTCATAGTAATGGTAATGGTAATGATGATGATAACAGAGGCGGCGATCCCGGATGGTCGAGGGGGACAAGTTTACCTCACCTTTTACAGAGAGGTGACACGTTATACGTTTATCCCCACATTTCTTACCCTTCTCATTGGGTGTCACATCCACCTCTCAAACGAGATCGTAATAGTAATAGTAATAAAAATGATAATAATAATTATAATAATAACAATAACAATCCCGAGGGATCATATGTACCTCGGGGGAAAAAATAATAATAATAATAACAGCAATATTAATTATAATGATGATGATGATGATGATGATGATGATGATGATGATGATGATGATGATGACGATGATGATGATGAAGATGATGATGATGATGATGATGATGATGATGATGATGATGATGATGATGATGATGATGATGATGATGATGATGATGATGATGATGATGATGATGATCATGATGATGATGATGATGATGATGATGATGATCATGATGATGATGATGATCATGATCATGATCATGATGATCATGATGGTAATAATAATAATAATAATAATAATAATAATAATAATAATAAAAATAATAATAATAATAATAATAATGAGTGTCGCAATAAATATGTTGCAGTTGAGAGCATCACATTCAATCGTTTGTCATTGTATTGTATAGTATTATGGACCGCATTAGTGAAAGATGACAGCTGTTACGGTGTGTCTCCTACCTATGGGTATTCTCTTCGCAAAGGCTTCGACGGATCCGAGCGTTGTAATCGTTAAAATGACGAAGTGTCCAAGAGTGATGATCGCCGAATATCTCGATCTACTCATGTTACGACCTCATCGAATCCTCCTCAAGCTGAAACCACTTCCGGTCCTCGATGGCTACCCACTTCCGCTACAGATCCATTATATCCGAAGACCCTTATGAACACCCTCGAAATCAACCGCAAATCTCGTCGAAATCCTATCGCTGGAAAAAGATTGAACGTCGTTCAGGACCTCTCGAATTGAAAGCAAATGCAGACGTTAACGTCATTATAAACCGAACTTACATCCTTTGTCATGGTCATTTTCTTATGATCCCATCGGGTTGAATACCTCACAGAAACTTAGGCACTGTTCGCACTCTGGCAGTGCCAGATCCAAGCCTGGTTACAGGAGGAGGGCGACGCTAATGGTCTTTGCTATCACACAGTGTCCTTAAACTGAAGCAATACTACTAGATCATTCACCGTGCCATTCGAGATCCCCGCGTACGCACCCTGAGATTTAAACTGCCGAAATAAGCCACCATCTGGAGAACAGAGTTGCCTGGGACGTACTTGTACGCTCCAACCGATGCAGTTATAGCGAGTCCTGAGTAGCGTCAAAGACTGTTCGATTGGACGGCTGCTGCCTGAGTCCAGAACGACATTCGATGGCACCGTCAAGTACAGTGGCATTCTGGCGCCTAAAGAAGAGCATCCTCCGCATTCCTGCATCGGCTGCGGAGAATACGGAGGGTGAGGAGGATGAAGAGAGAGCGGCCGCATCCGTCGTTCATCTCTCCACGGGCCTGGAATGCATGGAAGGCGACTGTCACTGGAAGAAGAAGGCGTCCGCATTTCGACAACTACCAGTGTTAACGAAGTCTTCTTTATATATAACTACCGACGAGGACACTCTTAGCGAGCAATGCCTCCAATGTTCGCTCTCTGACAGTGTCAGGCAAAGGAGGTGGGCGACGCGAATGATCTTTGCCATCAAACAGTGTCGCTAAAATGCAACTATTACTTCGATGGCTACACTAGTAATTTTGGCTTCTCGTAATTTTTCGCACAACCATGTATCTCATTAAACACCTTCATAACGCTGTCAATGCGTGGTATTTATAAAATGGACACTCAACACACTCGTTACATAATGTCAGACCCTCACACTCCCTAGTGGTGAGGTTTTGAAGAGACTCCTTCATTTCATGTCGCATCGTCATCGTCGATTCGCGACGGTTGACTACATGAATGGTGACATCAGCAGTGATGTCCAATGCTTTCTGTCTATTACGATGTTCATTCAGGTTGTGCCTCTTAAACCAGTCCACGCCATGACATTGTCAAACCAGCAGATTCTGGGTCTTCCACGACTTCGGCTTCCTTCCACCATACCCAACATCACACTGTTCTCAATACTGTCTTTAGGCTGTCTCACGATGTGCTCGAAGTACCGCAGCTTTCTGGATTTGATACATTCTTACTAAGACCAATAATGACTCCGCATACACATCCATCTTTTTAAGCACCTTCAAAATATTGTCAATGGGTGTTATAGAGTAGGCCTGCATCATCATTAAATAATAATAATAATATATATATAAATAATAATAATAACTTTTGCAACATTGGTCCTCATTAAACGAATAGGAACCGCTCCAAACGTTTTTATATTATTCTTAAATAATGTTCTAGTCCTTGGGAGATCCTATGTACATCGAGACAAAAAATTATAATAATAATAATAATATAGAACAAACATACGATTCGATAGTTACACATTAGTAGATCAGTTTTAATATGAGGACTTAATAATGCAACTGTGCACATTGATATCTGTTATATAAATACATATCGTTGACTGTGCGAAACCTTCTCCTTAAACACCTTCATAATGTTGTCTTTGGATCATATACAATAGACATGTTTCGAATTAAAATAGATAATTGCGCAAACGCGGTCTTCATATCGCAACAATAATAATCTGCACTTCAAACCAAATCTACCAGAGTGGCTTTTCTAATCACAGATCGTTGTTAAATCTCAAATGCTAGCTGTGACTTTTCGCAGGTTGCCATAACGTATTTCGGTTGAGTGTTCATGTAAATTTATAATGGAAAATATAATTACACAACATTTGTACATATATATGGTCACCGACAGTCACCCAGACTCACCCAGAACCACTGATAATCACTCATAACCACTGATAATCACCAAACCCACCACAGAGTCACCCATAATCACCCATAACCCCCAGAACCACCCAGAACCCACAGTGTCGTTAAACTGATACAACTACTTCGGTGAGTCCGTATAATATCATACATAATTGGGTCTTCATACGTCTCTACAGGTAAAGATGTACGTAAAACGATCAAAGGAGCCACACATATCTTATTCATTATATATACATATATATATATGCATATATATATACAATAATTAGATAAAATGTGTGTACTATATGCATATATATATATAAATTATATACACACTATTATACATTTATATATGTAAATCACATAGTTCATAATGATCATTTTTATATAATACACGCATATGTTATACAAGTATACAGATACAGTATACAGATGAATTCAGTTATTTTGAACACGTAGAATACAGTAGAAATAATAGATGCATACAGTCGTGAATGTATATTTGTCTGTCTGTATATCAACACTTAATATGTGTGCGTGAAAGCTTGCACACATCACGTCTGGGCATTGCATATATATATATATGTCTATATATATATGTCTATATATATATATATATATATATATATATATATATCTGCCATATATATATATATATATATATATATAGACATATATATATATATATATCTGCCAGAGGTGCAGATGATCAACGTGACGTATCGATGCAAGAAATGCGACGCTGAAGGTCTAATGAGAAATGGTCAGTTCGATTGACTTAGGTGAAATGCACGACGGGAAAGGATGAGGGTAAGTAACGCTCGGGTGGCTCATTGCCCCCTTATGCCATCCCTCTCCCTCTATCTCTAATTCCCTTTTTGTCTTACTGTTTGTCTGTCCGTCTCTCGCCGTTTCTCTCACTCGATCTTTATCTTAAACTCTTTCACGCCCTCTCTCTCTGTCTCTGTCTCTATCTCTATGTCTCCCTGTCTCTGTCTCTCTAGCTCTGTCTCTGTCTCTGTTTCTTTTTCTGTCTCTGTCTGTCTCCGTCTCCGTCTCTGTCTGTCTGTCTGACTGTCTCTCTCTCTTTCTTTATTTATTTCTCCTTTCTCTCTCTCTCTCTTTCTCGCTTGCACGTTTAGGAGAGAGAGAGAGAGAGAGAGAGAGAGAGAGAGAGAGAGAGAGAGAGATGGATAGAAAGAGAGAGAGAGAGAGCTAGAGACAGACAGACAGACAGACAGACAGAGACAAAGAGCTGGGTAGGACCCGTAACTGGCGCAAGTGAAGATACCATAATATGCTTTACCGAAGACTGTTCTTAGTTCTTGGTCCAGAAATCGACTCTGCAGGGAATTCAGAAGGAAGCCAAGGTTGGCCTGTCCGCTGTTTGCATGCTTCGAGCGAAATATAGTTAGTTTCTTGTGAATTCTGTTGTTTGAGACGTAGGCCTAGTTCTGACTGCAGAACCAGTCTGGGTTCTACTAAGCAACGTTGGTATCGTCAGCATAAGAACTAATGACTCGCTAGAGAACAAGGTGCAGGCTTAAAAGTTCCGTTACTCCTGTAAAGATTGAAAATGAACGGATCCTTGGATTGGCCAAAAGGAGCGGGCGCAAGTATATATATATATATATACATAGATATATGTGGATATATACATATATGTTTATACATATACATGTATATTTATATATATTTATATCGTGTTATATCCTGCATAAATGAATGCGACGGTCGTCATGTGACCTTTTGGCTTTCCTTCAGCCCGACGTCGTTGGCCACTCACTCAACGCACGCAACGCAACGCAGGCACCAAGTCTCCAGGCGCGCGACGGAGTAGGCAACAGTAGCAACAAGTACAACCACAGCAACAGCCATATCACTACCAACATCCGGAGTTGGCTTCTGCCTCTGCTGCTGCAACAGAGTCATCATTCGCCGCATCATGGCTCTCCCCTCCCCAACGCCAGATGGACCGACCGTTGCAGCCGATGCATATGTTAAGCTGTGCGCGGTTGTTGAAGGCGACTCTTTCGGTTGACATCAGGGGATCCATGGTCGCTTGTGCTTTCGATGAAGCTGTTGATGATACTGGTTGTGATGGTGGTGGTAGTGATGATGGTGATGATGATGATGATCATCATCATCATCGTCATCGTCGTCGTCGTCGTCATCGTCGTCGTCTGATGTGATAAAGATGATGGTGGTGGTGATTGTGGTGATAATGTAATGATTATGATGATGATGATGATGACAACGATGATGTTGATGGTGATGATGGGTTCGCTGAATCTGGTGATGATGCAACTGTCTCCCATTGTTGTTGCTCCATTAGCCCTACGCTTCGGCTGTTGCAGCTGACTGCAACTGTCACCACCGTTGTCATTGACGACGGGAAATAAAGTCGTCCGCCGATGACCTGATTTCGAGTTTCCATGACGCAATCGTCATTCGATGCGCATGTCTGACGGGTCACATGATCACCATAGATCCTCGTTGTACGGCGATCGTTCTTTTCTGCTCGTCTCTGCTATTGGTCCAGGCAATCCATCAATCAATCACAGGCAGCCACACACTCTCCCCAATTTCCCTCTCATGTCTCTCTGGCTACCGAGGTGGGATCTCCACTGGACAACCTCAATGACTAGACTCAGCACTCATGGGCCATAGTGTACGATCACGATTAAAATGAGAAACCGATTCATATTAAAACGTATACACGTCAGCTGTGAAATTATGAATATTCATTCTTTCATTCATTCATTCATTCGTTGTTTCGTTCATTGATTGATTGATTGATTGATTCGTTATGAACATTTATATAGCGCCTATTCACCGACCTACTCAGAAGCACTCTCAGCCCAGCCACGACTAAAGGAAAAATACCTGAGGGGTTTGTAAAAAAACCTGACGTTGAGCCACAGGCGTGAAATTGATGACGACGGGTGATAGACAATGATGGCTTAGCTCATGTTGATGATCCAATTAAATTAGAGTACAATTTAGTAGGCAATCTATCTTCAGTACATTGTAACTGTTCAGTCGTAATTACCTAACAATATAGCACCTCTTAATCATATAGCACCTCTTAATCATATAGCACCTCTTAATCATATAGCACCTCTTAATCATATAGCACCTCTTAATCATACAGCACCTCTTAATCATATAGCACCTCTTAATCATATAGCACCTCTTAATCATATAGCACCTCTTAATCATATAGCACCTCTCCAAGGGTTCTTATTGGATGTGGTGCCGACCCTACCACACGCAGCAGATAGTGTTGACGCCAATGGTTATATATGAGTCAACAGTGACTGCCTAAAGTTGTCACGGGTCAGTGATTTCTGACATCGTTGCTGTTCTTTAACAGGTATTCCTACATCGTGTAATATTGCGATAGATGGGCTAAGACCAGGCCTACGGACGATGGCCTATGCTGAGGGCTGCGGCTATCTATTATCGTATACGCAATGCCGGAATAATGATCTTCAACGCAATGTAAGACCTACTGGGCTTTATCTAGACTCTAGAACAACTAACCTACTGACTTAGCCAAGCAGGCGGTGTCCTTCTTTCAAAACCTTCAGCCTATCGAGTCCTTGCGATTAGACCTGAAGCTATGTGCTCATACATGCAGTTAGCCTATTTATATCGAGACTACTGGTCTCAATGTTGTGGCTAAGACTTCTTCCGTATTTGGAGAACATTTTAGTTCATATTAAACGTTTTTGCTATCAAAACGCTTTAGTTATATAAATTATTGGACTTACGGAGTGACGTATTCGTGAGTTAGACTCTCTGCATGGTACACGCTACATGGATATCTGTGCCGCAATCAGGGTAACTTTCAATATTATACTCTGTCGAATTTATTGCTCGACGTGACTGTAATTGTCTTTGCCGATAATTATTATCGAACTTGCAGCAGCGCCGTATTTACCACTAGGCCAAACACTTTTGAAGGGTCGGCAGAGGCTGGATTTAAAATGTTATAGATGTGAAAGTAAATTATAACAAGCCAGTGGAGTAAGGAAGAAATGCTTAATCATTGTGTTATACTGTTATTAAGGTTTAAACTGATACACTCACTAAATTGCTACATTTTATTTGTGAAAATTGTGAAATCCGCCTCTGTCTTGCAGTGTTTAATTAAATTCGTGTCAAACAATTAGAAATTAATTATTATTCATAATCGTTTCGGAGCACTGTGATAAAAAAATTAATAACGATGATGGGTTTGTGCGTTTGGTTATTCATCAATAATAATTATTAATAATATTATAACTTGTACAATTACTTTTTTTTAAAGCACTGTTAATGATTAATATAATTTTAATAGTTAACTTTTGAAAAATTTACGATTAGTTAATAGTTAATTTCGATAAAATCACAAAAAAGTGTATAATTACAATTGTCAAACAAATTGATGACATCTCAATTAAAGTTCTAAGTTACTGAATTTAATTACATACAGAAAATAAGACAGGCGATTTTCTTGCTCATACTGAAGTGCTAAATCCATTGTATGCAAACAATTTGTCGCAATGAATGTAATAAACGTTATCAGCATTTTCGATTTATCCATTAGCCAATAATTTAAATCCAAAATGTTCATGTAATCGACCTGATTATTATATGTTTTTATTTTTTATCTCGATTACTATCCGCCGCCATATTGCAATGTACACGGTTTGTGTTGTTTGTTTTAGAATTCCGTTAAATGTGTAGCGATGGGCCGAATAATCGAAACGATTAGTCGTTAAATAGATTTTATTCGTTAAAATAAATTAACGATCAATTGATTAATTAATCATTAATTTCCGCAGCTCTATCTTTTTAGGAAAGGACATCACTGAAAGTTCAAGCAAATTCCAAATTACTCACGCGGTACCTCACTGGAGTATACTATTCAAAAGTACGTCATGAGATGACTTATGAAAGTATTTCCATAGACCTCGTACGTCACATCGGTAATACATTTGCATATCACGTGTGCGTAACGTGATCCATGACGTTTTGAAGGTATTTGCGCATTCGTGACGTTGTCGGGTTAATTGAACGAGTCGTATGCATCGTATTAGTGATGAAATCGGAAGATTTGAGTATAATATTATATCGTATACGTGACGTTGTCGGAATAGTTTAACATACTACTTCGTATTCGTGGCGCCCTCTGAGCATTTGCAGACATATCGTATGCATGACGTAATCGAAATATTCTCACTCAACATTATTATGCGTGACGTCATCTGACACGTCGTTGGACTGTCTACATCCGCTAAAAGCATGTCGAAAAAGAAATCAAAGGAGTTGGACAAAAGGTCCTTTCTCATATCCGTTTCGGATAAACTCAAGGATAGAGAGGTCAGTCATTTGATCTTTCT
>OY365817.1:26679216-26684216 GCA_959347315.1 Bimastos eiseni
GGTCGCCTCTGAGTAGATTTTGCGAAGAGGCGCCATATCAAGTTTGATTTATTGATTGACTGACTGATTGATTTATTGATTTATTGACTGATACAACACAATACAATATAACTCCATTTTTATATTACTCTTCCTGCTAAGTTCAGAAGTGCACACACACACACACACACACACACACACACACACACATGTCGACCTCTCTAACCAACAAACCATGATCATGGGTGCGTGTGAGTGCTTGCGTATTATTTTATATCGTTGTGCGAGTCTGTGTGTGATTGTTTGCGCGTGTGTGTGGGGGGTATTTGTGTTTGTGTGTCTGTGTTTGTTTGCTTGTGTGTGCATTTGTTTGTATATATGTGCGTGTAGGCATATGTGCCCTTGTTTATGTGTGGTTTTGTGTGTGTGTATTCGCTTGGGTATACATGTATATGTGTGTAGGTAAATGTGTATTTGTTAATGCGTGTTCGTTTTGTGAGTGTAATCGTTTGTGTTTTGTGTGGGTTTGCATGTGTGTGTGTGTGCGTGTGTGTGTGTGTGTGTGTGTGTGTGTGTGTGTGTGTGTGTGTGTGTGTGTGTGTGTGTGTGTGCGTGCGTGTGTGTGTATATGTGCTTGCGTGTTGATGAATATCTGGGTTTCTTTTGGAGTCATTGATATAAGCAGAACAGGATTTTCATATTGTATTGAACAGATAGCCAAAGGAATGCGTTATCTGTCGGACAATCAGTATGCTCACTGTAGTCTCATGGCGAGCAACGTTTTCCTCACTGAGCGCAACGTCGTTAAAATCGGAGGATTCTCTGTGGCCAGGAAATTGGGAGAAGCGAAAGTCTACGACCTCGGAGAAGGTGATCGGGAGCTTACATCATAGTCGTTTTACTGTATTTATTGTCATAGAAGGGATTTCCAATGTTGTCTGTTAAATGATTGCTATTATTGTTATTGTACGAGAGACTCTCCCGCGTTGGACGATATTTTGTGGTACGGCGTATAACTTCGTTGTTCGACCAGTTTTTAGACTTATAGCTCCATTATCTCCCTTAAAAGGGGTGTGTAATTATTTCTGAATAAATCTTGACGTTCGTTTGGCCCTGTTATTAAGTTGCAGTTTAATAACACTGTATCACTACAAGAAACATTAGCGTCTCGTTCCTCTTTTACCAATGCTCTGGTCTAGCACTGCCAGAGAGCGAGTAGTGAAAATTTTGATGGGAACTTCGAGCGAAGTTCTGTGTTTACAACTTTATAGCAACAATATTAAACTTAGGAGAGGTGTGCAATTATTAAAATAGTTTCTTACTATTTGTAAGAAACTATTGCACTTAATGCAGTTAACAATGGCGTAGTACATATGCACTTTGAAAATTCCATAATGGGTGGTTCCAGAATTTGACTATAGCTTATCGCAACAAAGGTTTCTGCCGTCAACATAGCTATTTGACACATTGCAATAATAACATCGTCAATCATCACTTACGGAGCGCTATTATGGTCACCCGTCAGGGCAAATGGTCCCATGATTAAGCCACTGTTTTTGCTCTCTCATTCTTCGATCTCTTATTCTCACGGTCATCGATTCGTCATCATCATCAACTCATTATCATAGTTATCGTCTCTCTTCGTCGTCAACATCATTCTGACCGTGATCAACGCCACTATCAAACCACCAATTGCACACCTCTATTAAGTTTCATGTTTGATTTATAAAGACTTCCACGCCGATACAAGGTACCATAATTTCACATGCATGTCGACAAGGTAGCTACTACTCGCTCTCTGGCAGTGCCTGTCCCAAGTTCAGATAAAGGAGGATGGTGTTAGTGGTAGTTGCAGTTTGACAATAATGTGTGATAACAAAGATCATTAGCGTCGCCCTCCTCCTTTATCCAGGCTTGAGCCCGGCACTGTTGGACTGCAAAGAGCGGAGGAGTCTGCCATAAAGGAGGATTGATGGATCTAGAGTTTAACGACAGCTTATAACAACAGAGGCCGTTGTTGTCGACAGAAATTTGCTTGGCATATTACAGCACTTACAGCTCTTTTTAAAGAAGAAAGACGACGCCAATTGTTTTATATGATACAGCGTCATTAACTTTAATTTAATGATTGAAGAATACGAACGGCAAGAACTATTCAGAAATAATTACACACCTCTTTTAAGTATGATAATCGGTCTATCACCACCCACAACCACCACAATTATCATCATCATCGTCATCATCACCGTCGTCGTCGTCATAATCATCATCAGCAGCAGCAGCATTAATGGTATCGTAGTGTATTGCATTGTATTTTAATTGCATGGTGTTGTATTGTATTGCGCTTTACTGTAATGATATTGTATAATAGCGCTTTGTTTTGTAATTGCATGGTATTGTATTGTTATAATTTGTATTGTGATCGCATGATATTCCATCGTATTGCATTGCATTGTATTGTATTGTATTGCTTTTGCACAGTGTTATGTTGCATTGCATTTTGCTATATTTAATTTCATTGGACCTTACTATTTTGTACCGCGCTGCACACTATTGCATTGCGTTTTTTCTGTCGTTTAGACGTTCGTCTGTCTGTGAGGTGGTGCGCACCGGAAGTGCTTCTCTATCGTCAGGTGACTAAAAAGTCAGACGTCTGGTCGTTCGGAATCCTTCTCATTGAAATGTTCAACGAAGGGGCCAATCCTTACCAGGGTCAGTAACAACAGTTGATCCCCATTCTTTACCTTCCCACTTGGTCAGCGCTCGTGAATAAGCTGGTGCTCAACGCTTGACTTTCACCACTCCTTACCAGGGTCAGAAACAACAGTTGACCCATGTATATTCTTCCCTCCTTCTTTTGTTTCTAGCTTGGGAGGGGGGGGGTACCCAGCGTTGCCTGAGTCAAGAAATATCGAGAATGGAAATGGAATGGACCTCTGGATATCCTTCCACAGATGTGCCTATTTTTCGTCTTTGCGAGGTTTTTGTTGGTTTGCCAAGTGTACTACCTCGGAACCTGTGAGTACAGTAGTGACTCCTGGCGACTGGGAAGGAAACTTTCCTTTTATGTGGAATCCTTGGGGTAGTAGTTCAGAGACAGGTTTTTTGCCCTGGAGACCAAGAAGACGGCGGCCGCGGGATTCACGAACCACTCGACGGCGTGTCCCACGTGTTCCTCTAGCCAACGGTGAAGGTTTCGAGTCAATAGTTCTAAAACTGTGCGAATGCATAGCCGGACAGACAGACGCACAGAATCTTCTCTTTATATATATATATTTATATATATATATATTTATATATATAGCGCTCGTGAATAAACTGGTCCTCTGTGCTTGACTATCGAGGGGAGCTTTGGAAATTTGAAGATTACGATTACGATCTATTATTTACTTCTCTTTACTCTCCTTACATTCCGTTTGCTTTAGTTTATTTTCTTCCCTTCCTTTCGGTTTCATACGCTACCTTTTTTTACCACTGGCCATTGGGTAAATAAGTCTTTTATTTTACACAGCCCAATACGCCAAGCAAATTTCTGTCGGTGGCAACGGCCTATGTTGTCATAAGCTGTCGTTAAACCCTGGATCCATAACGCAACCGAAACCATTTCTATTAAGGTAACATTCAATAGTGCTATTAGTTAGGAGCGAATCGCTCTTAATAAGCCAAAAGACGTAAATTTTTCTCATGACTCGCTAGCATCACTTCTGACATCATCATCGTCGCCGTCAGCTCCCGACGCCAGACATTTGTCGGCGACGGGTACGAATAAATCATCTCCATCGTGAGGTGCAGTGCGCATCTCAATGCTAGAACAAATCTTGTTGGTTTCTCGCCTAAATTGTCGACTCCATTTACCACCGTAATGTAATAACGGTGACTGGTACAATGTAATATAACCAGGCATTTATATAGCGCCTCTTGAATCAGCAGCTTTGACCATTGAACAATCTGTATGCCCAATTCAGGGATCGAGAATTCCGAGCTGTTGCCAAGGCTACGAAGTGGCTATCGGCATCCGAAGCCAGTCGACTGCCCGGATGGACTCTACAAGGTCATGACCCTGTGCTGGAACCTTCTAGACGACATGAGGCCATCGTTTAAGGAACTGATAACGGCATTGGAAAATCACAAGGAGTTAAACGAGTACAGGTATGCCTACTTGATACATACTGCTTTCACTTTCTGCTGTATACTCGTTATGGTTGAAGAGTTACACGTACCTAAAACGTGCTATTTAAATATTAAGTATTCTCATATTTAAATAGGACTTGATGCAAACTAAATGGCCAAGCAGTGTTTTAGACACCTGTAGAAGATGAATATAATATTCTATAAATATTTGTCATCCCGCCATCATTATTTAGCACTGGTCCATAAGCGCCATCACATCCAGATTAATATTCCCGGCGCCACGACCATAATCGTAGTTCCTCTACTAGCATTAAGGCAGTGCCAGTCCCAAGCTTGGATAAAGGAGGATGGCGACGCTAATGATCTAAGTTATCGCACAGCGTCGTTAAACTGCAACGACCACCATAACTGACTGTCATCGTAGCACCATGCCGTCTCCTCGGCTTGACCTCCCCGGGCTCTGACCTGGTACCGGTTCGGAACGAGAGACTTGTCCATTGCGAACTTGATCAGGAATGGATCCAGGGTTTAACGACAGCTTACAAAAACAGAACCCGTTGCCGTCGACAAAAATTTGCTTGGCATACAGCAGCACTTGTTGATTAGGAACAACGCCAGTGACTAATCTTTAATGGGTGCTGATAAACTTAAAAGAGGTGTGCACAATATACACAGAGTACGCTTATCATTTTCGTTATATAATGACCTTGGTCATATTTACGAGCATGTACACAACGCGCCAGTACCCGTTATTGAAACTCCGACACTCTCGTTCTGTAATTGTGCCAATTTAAACCTAATGAGAAGAGGAAGGGGACGCTTATGCTCTTTTTTTTAACGAACCATCTTTATTCTGAAACAGTAACCAACGAATGGTTGCGTTTTGTTAG
>OY365817.1:26686716-26700970 GCA_959347315.1 Bimastos eiseni
TGTCAAACCAGCAACACGTTGCCGTCAAGAAGTTCATTCCGCCCAAAATGGAAGCTGGAAAATTCTTGGAAGAGGCGGAAATGATGAGAAAGTTCAACCATCCTCATCTGATATCTCTGATCGGGATCTGCGCCAAGGAGCTTCCCATCCTCATTGTTACGGAGTTAATGGCTCTTGGAAGCCTGCTCCAATTCCTCCGCCACGATGCAGGAATCTCGCTTCTCACTCATACGCGGCTTCATTATGCAGTTCAGGTGAGAGCTCGATGGGCTGATAGCGGGGAAATGTGATTACATCTGCATCAACGGACATGGTACCAAAATTCCAACACTCGCGTAAAAGTAAAAAAGTCTTTTGGCCTACACGTATAGCTATTCGTTTGTAGCTTGTCTTATCGTTTAACAATGTGGACGCATACAGGGTGAGCCAAGAAACTGTAATCCCTTTCGAAAACAGGGAATCATCAAATGAAATTTTTCAGGCGCATCGTCAATTCATATTTGCATATAACTGAATGCATTTATTAAAATATTTCAAAGGGAACAAAAGTTATGTAACTTTTAATGAGGCAACCAAGAGTTTTTTATGGTATAAAAGCATTTAACACAGCAAAATGTTATAAGCAAACGATTTTATGAAGTCATATATCTAGTTATTGGACCATACGTTACAAAATGCTTATACAGTTCACAATTTCAATTTATTTAAATCTTTGAGATTACACTCGACTTAAAAAAATTATTTATTTGGTGACCCGCGGTGTCAGAAAGGTGGCTGTATATGTCACTGCACCATGTCATTTCAGAGACGATTATTAGTGTCCTAATAGTTAGAGCTCTCGCCCTAAACACCTTTAAAACGTTATCAACCAATGCGATATAGGCATGGTTCTACACCGTTGCAATATTGTCATTGATAATAAACATAAACTCCAATTAACTGTACACCTCTTTTAAGTGTGCTTGTAACTATATAACAAAAAGTCGTCGTAAATTAGGCGATGGCGACAAGCGTACCGCATCTCGACCATTAGAAATTCCGCCAATTGTACGCACTCAGAAAGTGCCAGTTCCAAGCCTGAATGAAGGAGGAGGGCAACGCTAATGATCTCTGTTATCACGCAGTGTCGTTAAACTGAAATTGCTACAACTCTAATAGCACATATTGACATGGTTGTTTGTAGTAGCGATAATGTGAGCTAAGATAGAAAGCCGATAAACTTGCAGTAACAGAAAACCGGTATAATAAAGACCGCGAAGGGGCTGACTATATAAATATATAGACTACGATATTATCGCAATCGTAGTCTCCAAGCTTCTAAAGCGCCTTTCGATAGCCTACCACAGGGCACCGGTTTATTCACGAGCGCTGCGTCAAGTAATGGGGTTGTGTGTGATAGGTGGCCGACGCCATGGCTTACATTGAGCAAATGAAGTGCATCCACCGTGACATCGCTGCCAGAAACGTTCTCATGCGTGACCGAACCACAGTTAAATTGAGCGATTTCGGATTATCGCGGACCATCGAGTCGTCCTACTACCAAGCCATGCCAGGTATTGCCATAAATGTTATTGATCACATGTATCATTCTGTTCTTGTTGCCATTATTATTTTTTTTTATTATACTAAATTTTGTTTATTCGTGAACCAACGGACAAGAATACAGACTAATTAGTTCATTGTTATTATACGTAGGAGTCAATCAGTTTCTAGTCTCACTATTGTTCCAGTCTGAACCTGAGGTGCTTGAACTGACGTAGAGTTTCCGACTTGGAGTGCGACGGACAGACGCTGAAGGAGAGGACTGGTCTCGCGCTGGTCGCCTGTTGCTGCTGTGATCTTGCTACCTAGTTCATTGATGAATCCCAATGACTCTGTGTACTAGCTTCTTGCTACAACGGAGACTGGGCGATTGCTGCGTATTTACATTGCTTGTTGTGCACGGGCTGCTTTTTCAACCGCGGCGCCTGCCTTTTGCGACGTTAAATGCCCATACGAAACAGCAACTGTGTCAGGGACCATAACATCCCACGTCAGGCAACGTCCTCTTGACCAGGGTATGATGGTGACACCGTCGTGTCTTTTGCCATCGAATCTGGAGAGTCCTTAGAGCTTTTTGATGGTCGGGAGTTTGGCTCCCGGCGAAGGCTCGCCGCTGTTGTCTTCCCGCTCATTTGACGCAAGAGAATACGTGATGGCCGTTGGGCTTTACTGTGGCATCGCATTTGCAAGAGTGTCTTTGACTTATCGTGATCCCTAACTCAATGCAGGCTGCTATCCTTACTGCCTCTCCCGACATGCTTGATCCTGCTCCCGTTGTGGTTATTTCATGGAGCCCATCTGGTTTTATTTGTAGGATCATTGAAAGCTGAGATCAGTGCGCTATCCAATTTTCTTTGCATGTGACCCTTCTGTTCGATGGGAGTAGGTGCGTTCGATCTCGATATCCACGATTTAGAAGCCTCTCCTATCAGTGGATACGTAAATGATGCTGCGACATCGTGCAGCAGTTGGTCTTGAAGGCTTCGCGTGCCAGCGGCGGATGCCAGAAAGGCGGAAATTGCCAGCATATCGGCACTACGAATGCCCAGACCACCGTTTCTATTTGATAATAATGATAATAATAATTTTAATAATAATAATAATAATAATATTAATATTAATAAGAATAATAATAATATTAATAATAATAATATTAAAATATTCGACTTTTACCATTCATCATTATTTAAATCATTATTATTATTATTATTATTATTATTATTATTATTATTATTAGTAGTAGTAGTAGTAGTAGTAGTAGTAGTAGTAGTTGTTGTTGTAGTAGTAGTAGTAGTAGTAGGAGTAGTAGTAGTAGTAGTAGTAATAGTAATAGTAGTAGTAGTAGTAGTTGTTGTTGTAGTAGTAGTAGTAGTAGTAGGAGTAGTAGTAGTAGTAGTAGTAGTAATAGTAATAGTAGTAGTAGTAGTAGTAGTAGTAGTAGTAGTAGTAGTAGGGGTTGTAGTAGTAGTAGTAGTAGTAGTAGTAGTAGTAGTAGTAGTAGTAGTAGTAGTAGTAGTAGTAGTAGTAGTAGTAGTAGTAGTAGTAGTAGTAGTAGTAATCGATTTTGATGTTCTCTGCTAGACGTTCGTTTTCCTGTTCGATGGACATCTCCAGAGGCGGCGATGCATCGCAAGTTCTCCATCAAGTCCGACGTCTGGGCATTTGGTATCTTCCTCATCGAACTCATGACCTACGGAGTGACCCCGTACCCTGGTAGGTCATCGGGTCATTGGGTCGCTATAAGTCTCTTCTTATGGAATCCCAGGAATAAAAGAAAACCGTTGCTTGCACCGAATTTATCTGTCTACTTTTTTTAAATTCTCTTAAATTAACATTAACACCGTCTGTCAGCTGTCTATTGGAATCCGTTGGTTGGTTCCATGCTTGTGCGTGGGCCCACCACTGATGACTCTTTTCAGCTTACTGTGAATAGTTTTTCTAATAGTCGTACTTGACTCGTTCACTATGAAATTAAAAATTTGGCCAGCGCAGAGAGCGCCTCTGCGGGACACTATATAAATGTTCGATTATATTACATTATACTAAATGATCTGCAAATTTCACTGACACTCTCTCTACCACTAACTCAAACTCACTCACTAAACTCCTTTGCATTGTAACCTCAAACTGCCTATTATGTTCGTATCAGCAAATTACACGCATTCAGGTTTTCATATCTATTATTTCGTAATCGTGATCGTACTCTCCAGACTTCTAAAGCGCCGCCTGATAGCCAAGCGAAAAGGCACCAATCTTATTCACGAGCACTCTCTTTACAGAGATGAACAACAACGAGGTGTTGATGAACCTGCAGAAGGGCTACAAGCATCCGCAGCCTGAGAGCTGCCCAGATGACGTCTACGAGGTGATGATCAGCTGCTGGCGAAAGACGGAGAACAGACCTTCGTTCAAGGACCTGCTCAACACTATCAAACGCCTGCGAGACTCCCACGCCAAAGAACCGAAGTATTTGTAATCCAAATACAGTACAATTGTAATTTGGTGTTGTTCCTGTTACAATCAGCTGAGAAGTGCACACATGCGAGAAGGACTTGTTCAATATCCTTACATAGTCACTCCTCGGACGAGGGCCGAACCTGCACTCTACGCTCTAACCACAGGGCCACCATGCCACACGGGATGAACTGAGTGTCAGTTTCCTGCCGAGTTCCGAGTTTTGTGACTTGAGATCTACCGATTCCGAGTCAGAGTTTCGAATATTTCAAATGTCTCATTTTCATCATTTTTTAACTCAGTTTGTTTGATCTTTTGACTTTGCTTCAATTTTACATTCTAGGAAGTAGTAACTTGCAACTTTATTTGTTCTTGGGATTACTTGTAACGGTATTTGTGTTTTGAGCTATAGGTCGATTAAATTTTCAAACTCAGGTTTTCGTTTTCAAAACATACAATCGGCGAACCGATTTTCACTAAAACTCGGACCCATTGTTTGTCCGAATCCGAGTAATATCGAAACCTCGGTCAAGCCTAGTTCCTTCCTGGAGCCGACGTTTATCTAAGGTTGTTGTCGTTGTCCGTATTGTTATCACACGTTTATAAAGAACGGCTTTAGCTTCAATCGATGGCGCTGGGTTATTATTGTCGGTTAAAGACTTGCGCAAGGTCCCTACTCAAGAGTTGTCTTTGTCAGGCGGCTCGAAACAATACTCTATGCAATACAAGATGAGCGCTTTACCATTTGCCACCGCCTCCTATTGTATTTACTATAGACACCTAAACTGCACCTACTCAATAAGAAGTGTAATCGCTTTTATCATCATCTATTGACCGCCAATGGCGTTGATGTAGACGTCATTCTAACTAGTAGATCAAAATCCTCAACCGTAGTGAGTGGCTTCAGTTTAACGACACTGCGAAGAGAAGATCATTATTGTCGCCCTCAGCCTTTATCCCGGTTTGGGGTTGGCATTGCCTCAACCAGGTGGATTGAACCCAAAGTTTTTACGACGGCTTTTGACAAATATGGCTGTTGCCGTCGACAGATATTTGCCTGGCATCTTACTATAGAGGAACACGGCCGACAGGTCAGAGCGATCTCTTTAGACACCTTTTAAACGTTAATAACCGATGCTATAATTATAAGCATGCATAACTACATGGACAGAACTCCGCACCTGGTAGCACTCGGCTAGTGCCAATCCCAAGCCTGGATAAAGGAGGAGGGCGACGCTAATTGTCTCTGTTATCACACACTGTCGTTAAACTGTAACTAACTACCTCCAAGCACAGCACTCAAGTTGTTTCTTTAACTATTCGAGGTAGTAGCAGTAGTTGCAGCTTAACGACACTGCGTGATAACGTAGACCATTGGCGCCGCCCTCCTCTTTTATCCAGGCTTGGGACTGGCACTGGCACTGGCAGAGTACAGCCAGCGGTTAGGTGCTATTCAAAGTGCAGTGGCCCGTGCACTTATATAGCACTGATTGATGACGCTTAAAAGGTGTATAAGGAGGAACTCTACCTTATAATTAACTTATTTAAACCTATCGTGGATCCAGGGTTTAACGAGAGCTTGTGACAACGTGGCCGTATACAGTAATTTGCATTGCATATTGCTGCTCTTGCAGCATACTTAAACCTATCATGTCCATGATACTGTTTATATAGCATAGGTTGTCAGCGTTTTGAAGGTGTTTAAAGAGAGCACCCTAACCAAATAGTTATTTGGTTGCTGTTGGGCCACACTGCAAAGCGATAGCAAAGGTCATTAGCGTCACCCTATTTGTTTGACCTTTATTTGTTCTTGGGACTGGCACTGAGCGTGGGCAGGCAGTGGAAGGCTATTAGAATAGTTATCTTCACTGCATGCACCTTTCACCATTCTTAAAAACCTACCGTGGCCCATGCATGCTTATAGTTATAGCATCGGTTATTAAGGTTTAAAAGGTGTCTAAAGAGATCGTTCTGAACTGTCGGCCATGTTCCTCTATAGTTTATAATGTATACTAATACCTCTGAGATTGTCCGTATATTTTAAAATAGATGTCTATAATCATGAAATGAATTTCTCTCGCTTTTTTGTGGACTTGGCAATTGTTTTTTAAATGTTCAAACTCTGACTGCTGCTTGTTTACTGTTTTAGGTCGATGAGCGATAGTTCGCATCTGTAAATGCAACCGAGAAGCCTTCATAGGCCTGTCGTAACATGGACTTTTAGCGCTGCCCGCCTATTTAATCCGGGCTTGTTACTGGCACTGCCGTAGTGCGAACAGTGGCTACGGTCGTATACTAGAGGAACTTCGTCAGCTCCATAATGTCCTTAGGAGGAGTGGTCGTTGTGCGCATTTGATAAGCGAATATAATTGCTCAAGGTTATTCGCTTGAAGTAAACAGAGCCTTTAGTTGATTCATCGGGTAATTAGTTCGTTCACTCGTTTGTTGACTTCGCTGCTACAATACGTACTGGTAGTGCTGGTTTCTCTTCCTACTGTTAATATTTGTGGTCTTTAATGTGCAATTTCAGTTTTGCAGGGGCGGCATAGAAATCTTGACCTGTAGGCGAAAAATTGTTAAATCCGCCCCTGCGAACAATTTTCATTTGGACTAGTACTGCTAGTCGGATTTAAGAGTTCGAACAGTGACATGGATAATTAGTAAGTGAATAGATTGATTATGTATTACATATTTGTAGTTTCTACTTATAAGGCGAATGCCTCCCGTAAAGAAGGTGTACAGAGAACTGCTCTCCAAGTCTTGTCCGTAGACATTTCGAAGCCCTATACTATACTCAGTTGATAGCCTCATTAATAATATAATGGTAGTAGTAGCTGCCGTTTAACGACCCTCTGTGGTAACAATGACCATTAGCGTCGTCCCACCTCCTTTATCAAGGTTGGGACTGGCACTGGCAGAGTATGACTTGTGAAGGTTTTAAGTAACTTATAGTGCATACGTACGTAAAAAACTTTATTTATAAGAGCAAATATGTCACTTAAAGAAGGTGTGTCAGTTAGGCCAATAAACTGCTCTTCTCGTCCGGTCTTTGAGGATTTTGAAACCCATAGATATTGCCTAAAAAGGCGATGAACCTTATTTATATTATATTTATACTTACAATGGCTCAGCAAATCATACTTACAGTAGATCCACTATGACAGTTCTCAATTTATATTACGATCTTTACTCACGGTTACACCCGAAAATTGTCCATTAAGATAACATACTGGTCCCACATTGTTAGTGCCTAACTACCTTCAGAGTGACATCCTTGGCGTGTCTAATCTCCCCTTTTTTTAAATTGTACATGATCACCTCTCAATCTAAATTTTTCATTATTTCTTATCTTTGGATTTTTAGTTTAAAATATTTAATATTTAGCAATGCCAATTATGCTCACACTTCTATTAAAATATACACCACTCCTAGTCGTATTATCATATAATCAACATCTATTTATTTGTACTGGTACATAATATGTGGTCCTGCCCAGCGTCACTTTGGTGCATTTA
The DNA here is from genome assembly GCA_959347315.1 of Bimastos eiseni. Taxonomy (NCBI): domain Eukaryota; kingdom Metazoa; phylum Annelida; class Clitellata; order Crassiclitellata; family Lumbricidae; genus Bimastos; species Bimastos eiseni. The sequence goes on from OY365817.1 coordinate 26,694,228, forward strand.
AGTTTCCTTTGTATCCCAAAATAACATTAATGTGAAATATATTAATATGTTGCTGTATTTCGTTTCTGGAAGCTATGAAATTATTTTGGGAACATTATATGACATGTGTGTCAAGACTGTACGTTAAAGCGAGTATCTCACTTAAAGAAGGTGTGTAAATAACTGCATTTCGAATCTTGCTCCCAGAAACATTGAAGCCCTACTGTCGAAGAGTAGCAGTAGTAGTGGATTCAGTTTGACTTCACTGTGTGATAGCAAGGATCATTTGCGTCCCCTTCTTCTTCATTCAAGCTTGGAACTGGCACTATCAGAGTGCAAACAGTGGCGCAGTTTCGCAAAAGGGAGACGACGAATTACATTTGCACTCTAATATAATGGTGGCGGCGGTTGTTGCAGTTTAACAACACTGTGTAATCGCAAAGATCAATAGCGTCGCCCATCGCCTTTATCCAGGCTTGGGACTGGCACTGCTGGACTGCAAGCAATGGAGGAATCTATTTCAGTGTTTAACGACAGCTTATGACAACAATGGCGGCTGCTGCAGTCGACATAAATTTATTTGGCATATTACAGAACCTACGGTAGTTGCAGTTTGACGACACTGTGTGGTAACAGATACCATTAGCGTCGTCCACCTCTTTTATCCAGGCTTGGGACTGGCAGAGTGCAACCAATACCTGGATGGATCCAGAGTTTAACGACAGCTTTTGACAACAGAGGCCGTTGCCGTCGACAGAAATTTGTTTTATTATTAATCCACAGTTTAACGTCAATTTGAAACATTTACAATACAGTGCAAAGAAATTCATAGCGTCGGAAAGACACCATTCAAAACTGTCTGAATCTTAACCTGTCATTAGGGTTCAATGTTTTACAACATAAATAATAATAGCATTAATAACATCAATAATACATGTAATATAATATTTCATGCAAATGTAACAATATTTGCATCAAGAAATGTTCAAAATAATATACAAAATATGTACATTGTGTAATCATCAAACTTTTAAAGAATTTTTTAGCATTAAATTTTTTCATAATGTCAAAGTTTGTTTTAATATTAATCCACAGTTTAACGCCGTCATATGACATCTATGGCCGTTGACGACAATTTGAAATATATACATAAAGTTTGTTTTTCTATTGACACTACTACCTGTAGGTGTGCAAGAAACTTTTCTTGTTCGTATCTATACACTTAATAGGTCTAGTCTTGTTTATCTGTGGTCTATACGCCACTGACCTGCAATCGACGGATCACAAATCCAGAGCGCCACCGAATAGATCAGTCAAAGTAATCTAACGAGTCCAAATAGTCGACTATCCATTGAACGAGAACACGCAGTATAATAACTCGTGTGTAAGTCTAAGTAATAGGTCGTGGACGTCTGTACAACCTAATAAAGTGTGGAAATCCCTTTTGGTTGTTAAATGCGTGATGCGACGACCGCCACGCGGCAACTTCCTTTTCAAACTTCTTAAAAGGCGTTAATTATAGCCTATCATGGTTGTTTATTAGCAGCATATGCTATAGCACAGGCCCGCCTTATCTGTTTAACCGAACCGAAATCTGAAAACACCGACCCATCTCAGAACCTGACTAAGGATCAAGAGCTTTAACCTGACTAAATTGCGAGTAAATTGCGAGGTCCGAATTTTAAGCTAAGCATTCAGCAGGCTTTAGCAAACTGTTAATTCCACGGCAGAGGCGAAATATTTCGACGAGAAATCGAGTGCTTGTTCAAAATGCGATAGCACTCGTGAGCAAGCTTGTGTTCTGCATTTTGCTCTCAAGTGGCGCTTTAGAAGTTTGGAGCTTACTGATTACGATCACGATTAGGACTAAGATACGCAGTATTGCGAATAAAAGACCAACTGCGCTGGTTTCCCAATCACGTTTAGCGCATCTTCGTAGCTTAATTGCTATATAGCCTAGACAATTTTTCTCGTAGAGTCGAAAAAGCGGACGCATGTAATGTAATCAAACATTTGCATAGCGCCAATTTGAGATACATACTCAGAGGCGCCCTCCTTGCTGACCAAAATTATGTCAAATGTTATCTCGCAAGAATATCATGCGTCAATTAGCAAAATAGGGCACAATAAGCAGAAATAGCCACCAGTGGTGGGCCCATGCACAAACCTGTAACCAACCAACGGATACCCGTCGACAGCTGCCATGGTAGCATGAATGCACAATTTAGGTTCTGGTCTAGAATTGTGGATGTGATTCGTCTATACGACTCTCCCAGCCCTCAGTTTGAACGCTTTGGAATTTTTTGCGGACGTTAAAAAGGCCATTGGGCATTTCTGGAAACACTGCGTCCAGGTAGAGAGGTCTACAAGAGAACAATAAGAGGGCTTCTTAGTCATGCCAGTCTTCGTGGCGTGTACCAATAGGCTTGTTATTCAGCAGAACTGTGGTTTTATGTTGAGAGCTAGAGTTGAAGGCTTTTTTCCCAGTAAAGGCCTCTTGGCCAACAGAAGGTATAGGGTCTACACAGCTTGACTGAGGCAGCCAAAGGTCCAATACATTGCAGTAGGCTTTTCTGTGTTGAAAATAGGCTTAGGTCTCTGTTAGGCTACTTGACCTGCGTTAGGCTTGGGCTTAGCAATGTGGCCAAGGGTGTACGGGAACTTTTTGAACATGCTTGCTATGGTCGAGCAGGTCTGTTTATTACAGCAATCGTTTCTGGCAGCTCGTAAGGAAAGTGCAAATAAGCATACAGGTAGTTTGATTTCATGTTCTGGTTTCGTTTCTTGTCAGAAAGTTGCCAGCTAAGGTTGTGTAATCCATCTGAGCTTGGCTTTTTGCAGACTTGATTTGAGAGTTCTCCGAAGAATAACGTTACGTTACAGGCGAGTTGAAGTGTGATCAGGTAAGGCTGCGTAAGTAATCGTAACCTAGACATTTATACAGCGCATACAAATGCGAAATCAGCTTATTCACAGGATAAAGTTTGTTACAGGTGTGGCGTAATAGGTGACCCAAATATTGGGCAATGGAACGACAGGATAGGGCAGCTTAGGGCCATACAGTTTCTACCGAGGTAAGGCTGAGTAAGGTAGTGCAATTGCTCATTTAGTTTGGCATTAGGCCTACTTGATGGACATCACCTTAGATGAATGATACTTTGTTAAAACCGCATGTTACATGACCTGACAAGCCAATTTCAGATCAGATACAAATGCACCGACAATCTCTGTCACTTGACCTACAGGTAAGTCAAGTGTTCGGACACAATGCACCCATTTGGAAAATCTCTTTGATCTCAGACCGGCTCGGAAGGTCCTTCGCCCTAGCACTGACAACGATACCATTGAACAGTTGTAGCTTGCAGTGTCTTCATATATAGTACTATTTATATCTCAACAAACAATTGCCGATTATTATGGTTCCGAGATTGGAGGGAGCTTTGCACGACACAAGCACACGTGTGAATTTAGATACATTATTATGCATACATATTGCATGATTTATTGAAAGCTGAAACGGGTTCGTGTTTCAGTTTATGGACAGGAATTGACCAGGAACCGGAACCAGAACGAAACAGGAAGCTTGGCAATTGGGAGCTTGATTTGGTACAGCTCCGGTGAATAAGCTGGTCTCCCTGACCTGGTCTTTGTGGGCGCAGAGACATTTTCGAATATTCACATTACGGACAGACATGACGGACAGACAGACATCCGCCATGTTCCCGATCCCGTTCCCGACATTTTCCCCAGCGGAAATTAACCGCAAGCCAGTGAACAGGTATTCAATGCGGTTTTCCAATAAAGTTCGTCACTGATTCATATAAATGCCACCCAGTAAAATAAGACTTCAATCTATTTTAGATAACTGTTCTTAAAGGGCACATCCATATATCATGCATGCCAAAAATCCATGTAGCCGTGAATAAAATATATTTTGGACCCCTTCCCTGTGGCACCACGTACATTTTGTGGACCCATCCCCATGCTTACGTACATCTGTGCTCTACCCAACACAATGGTTAATAATTTAATTAAAGGCATTGATTCTACCCTACCGGTACTCTGTTTATTTTGTTGAGCATCAGCTTAAATTTGTTAATTGCTATTGAGAAATAAAATGACGACAACAATTACATTTCAAAAATGAAATGCTACATAAAATTGATTAAGCAGTAACATGCTACTGTTCAGATACTCTGAAAATCCATGCCATCGGTCAGCTGTCGACAGAAATCCGTTGGTTGGCTCCACGCTTGTGCGTGGGCCCACCACTGCTGACTCTTTTCCGCTTACTGTGCATAGTTTCGCTAAGAAGCATATTTTAACTTGTTCACTATGCCATTCAACATGTTTTGGGCCAACGCTGAGAGCGCCTCTTAGTATATATTAAATGGGCACTATGTAAATGCTCGCTTACATTACAATTACTGTTGATACAAAAGGCGTCTCCTGATAACCCTGGCAGACGAGCTTTCGGAAAACGAAGTACGGCACTTGGTCTTCCTCTGCAAGGGAGTCGTTCTACCGAAGGATGTCGCTGACAAAATCCAAACATTTCCATATCTTGTTGAGGCTTTGATACAGCATAAGAAGATCGATGAAGAGATGAAGGATTGGCAGGTGCTCTTCGACATTCTCGAACTCATCAAGCGAAAGGACCTCATAAAGAAACTGAAGTGCTATGGCAAGTAACGAAGACATAATAGCAAAATTAATGATATTATTAATTATATTATTATATTGCAAGGGCCCAGATAGGGATCTATGCTATAAGTTCCGTACTACAGGTTGAATAACTAAGATCTGTATTCAGTTTGTCTTTGAAATCTTGCTATAATATTGCATCGGTTTTTCTACTCGCATTGTTTCTTGCAATGGCGTAGCTTAACCAGACATATTGATGGCGAGAGAATGGCAAATAGACTATTTGCCATTCTCTCTCCTCTAATTCTCTCCATTATGGATTCTCACCATCACTTTTCAAAGAAGTCGTGATCGGATGCCGGCGTCGCAGTATACGAGGTGGCTCTCCTGCTTGCTCATTTGCTAAATTAATTTCGAATTGAATAAATTAAAGTGTACTTGTCCAGATAATGTCATTGCATTTGCTAAAGGAAAGAAAAGCAGCGAGGCGGAAGAGAAATCCAAGCGGTGTCCTGGCAGCAGTATACTGCAGTTAGACATAATGTTTCCGACTGACGGTAAGAAACTGTTCTCTCAACTGCAGCCTTCATGTTCGCATGCAACTACTTCAACTACTTCAACTACTACCACTACTAATTCTACAACTTCTACTTCCATTACAACTTCACTCCTCCTATAACTGTTGTCCTGCATGCAAGAACTTGCATTCGTTATTGAACGCAATGCAACTCTGATTGAGTCGTGAGCGCCTCTGATTCGAGTGATATAAGTCCTACATTACATTATATTACATAACAAGGTCTATTCATTTCAAAATTTTATTATAGAATAGACCTAATCTGCATTCAACTTTGAGTTGTGCATGAGACTGGTGTTTTGGGAGGAATTACATAGAAAAGAAAATTACTATTGGGAAAAAAGAAGTATTTGAAAATGTTTAAGAGTTCATATACCTTCACAGTCTAAAAACTTCGGACAACAACTGCACGATGGAAATAACGAGAAGAATTAATACAGAAAAAGGAGTGATGGCAGGCTTTAACACCATATGGAGAATCAAGACAATAAAATACCATACCAAACTAAGGACACTGAAAACATGCGTATTTAGTACAGCACTGTGTGCCTGTGAGACCTGGGTTCTAATTAAAACGGATAATATTTGAATAATACTAGCGTTTGAAAGGTACTGTTACAGAAGGATATTGCAATTGAACTGGACACAAAAATTAACAAATATTGAAGTAAGAAGAAGTCTAAACATCAAAGAGAATATCATGCAAGCCATAATCAAACGGAAATTGGGACTATTCGGACACATTTGTAGAATGGATATTGAGAGAAAATTAAAGAGTGTAATGACAGGAATTATGGAGGGAATGGGAAGAAGAGGAAGACTTTGCAGCGAATGGTTAGATGACATTGAAGACTGGTGTTAGTCTGATATACATGACTTATTACAGCTAACCCAAGACAGAGGAGCATTGAGAACAATGGTCAAATGTGCAGTGGACACCTATACAGGCCTTCAGCCCATGGAGCCTGGTGATGATGACGATCAGATTTTGTGGAGATAGCAATAATTTCGATTATATTTTCAATATGAAAATTTTGTTTGTGTTCAAATGCAGAAAAACAGGCTGAAATATCCGCGGATTCGGTGGTACTTAAAAAACTCGTGCAGAAAGGAGAATATTCTGACTTCTGGAAAGGTATTTTGCACCACTCTTTGTAGTACCCAAAAGGGTAATATATATATATATATATAAATATATATATATATGTATATATGTATATATATATTGACGCACATAAGAATTATAACAACCATACGTAATACATATTTCTGGAAAGTTATTCTACGCCACTAGCTGAAGTACCCAAAATGGTACAATGGTATATATATATATTATATTGTATATATTATATATATTATATTATATTGCAAGGGCCCAGATAGGGATCTATGCTATAAGTTCCGAACTACAGGTTGAATAACTAAGATCTGTATTCAGTTAGTCTTTGAAATCTTGCTATAATATTGCATCGGTTTTTTCTACTCGCATTGTGAGGACGTTTCTTGCAATGGCGTAGCTTAACCAGACATATTGATGGCGACC
>OY365817.1:26706170-26791170 GCA_959347315.1 Bimastos eiseni
TGTTGTCAAGCTGGGCGACTTCGGATTATCTCGGACAATCATGTCATCCTATTACCAAGCCAGTCAAGGTTGGTTGGCTTTTGTTCTAGGAATAGATTGTGGGCCGCATTACATGTAACATTTCTTATGATTTGGTAACTCTCGACCATTATCTGTTCGTTCTGCTTAATATCTCTCTTCGTCTGTCTGTCAATTCTATTCAATATCACTCTCCCTGTATCTATTCATTCTGTTATATATATCTCTTCCTGTATCGGTCAATTATGCTCAATATCTCTCTTCCTGTATTGGTCAATTATGCTCAATATCTCTCTCCCTGTATCTGTCAATTATACTCAATATCTCTCCCTGTATCTGTCAATTATGCTCAATATCTCTCTCCCTGTGTCTGTCAATTATACTCAATATCTCTCCCTGTATCTGTCAATTATGCTCAATATCTTGCTTCCTTTGTCTGTCGGTTCTGCTCAATATCTCTCTCTCTCCCTGTATATTTTCCTTCTGCTCAGTCGCTTCTGCAATAGAGCATACGTAAATAGCATTCGCAGTTGCAGAGATTGTACAGATCCACTTCAGTGCATTCCACAGGGTCTCTGATTTTTATTCTTTTCATAGATGTTCGATTCCCGGCGAGATGGACTGCTCCTGAGGCAGTTCAGTCCCAACGATTCTCCATCAAATCAGACGTCTGGTCGTTCGGAGTATTCCTCATTGAACTCGTAACTTACGGAGAGACGCCTTATTCGGGTAAGTGTCCATCTATCTATATAGCTATCTATGAATCTATTTATCTATGTTTCTACTTATCTATGTATCTATCCATCTTTATATCATCTATAATGAGATATGACTTTTTAATGCAGATATATACAGAGTCGGAAATCGACTGTAAGCGTTAGTGAAATCTTAACGTGTGCACTGTACAGATATGAGTAACTACGAGGTGATATCGATCGTACAGAAGGGCTACAAACACCCTCAGCCAGTTGATACGTGTCCAGACGACGTCTATGAACTGATGATTTCATGCTGGAGAATCAAACCCGACAAGAGACCGACTTTTAAGGAGCTGTTCAACACTATCAAAGGCCTGCGAGAAATCTACTAAAGCAGCCAAAAGGTCATTTCAATTTTCGTTCGTTAATATCGTGGTAGCGGGGAATCTTTGAGAAAAATATTGTATTAGACTTAGTTCAACTTGGTCCATAGTCCATTTCATAATTTAAAGGTCATGGATTATAAGAATTAAAGGCCATTATTGATGATAATTAAATGTCATTTATTCTTTATTCTCAAACGAGATCGCCTCCTTTGGTCGATAGGGTAGAGAAATTACCTATTTATTTGGAAACGATTATTTTCTGCGTTTCAGATTGGCAGTTAGGACGCAATCGATGCTGAGGATGTCGTCCGCAACACAGACCAAGATTGAACTGCAGCAGCCAAGATGCGAGCAATTCCACATTGTTACTGACAATCTTAGTTAATTATTTTAAGATAACTTAAGATGACGAGGACTGAAATCTCAACTTCTTTGATCAGTTTACTGTGCATTGATTTTCTACATGGTATAATTATTGTCTACGCATACTTCTGACTCTTTCTAGGCGTCTGCAGATTCTTTGGGTTATTTAAGACTTTTATTCGAATACAATAATATTGTTGCCACTTCATTACTTTCGGAGTGTCAATGCTTGTTTAATATCGGGCAGGAATTAGTGGCGATATATTTCAGCAGGTGGGTCAGAGTGCCGATGTCGTTGGGGACGACTGGGGCAGCGGTCTGGGTGGGGGTTTGGTAAGTTAGTTTATAAATTTTTGACAAAAATCGTGAAATTTACCTTTTAATGGTGCGTTTTAGAACACAAACAGTCTTGCCTTTGATCTTCATTGTTAATTACTTCTATAATAGAGGAGTGAAAAGTTAGTATTAATTGAATTTGATTTTCGCTTCATTGTAACATAGGCATATACTCGGTGATAATTATCAATAGGCAGATGTCTTTTGTTATGAGATTTATGATCCGCCAGCCAGAAACATCGTCACAGTACCAGATATCTAGATCAATGGCTCGCGATCGGACTTTTGCAACTGCGATCTGCCTTACGCCCTCACCTATGTTGACGCTTCAATTATTTATAAAGACGATTATTAGCATAAGCGCGCATCAATAAACTTGAATAAACTCTACGAAGTTTTCAGTTTACGAGTATATGTATATGCGTCTTACAATCTGCTTGCATTTGTGGCGGACAGGCCACAAAGCTTGGATTAGAGAATTTGTTCGTAATTAATCGGCTCGCCATAGCGCTTAATTTACGTACATTTTTTTACAGTGTTGGTATTGGAGGGAAGACCGATCGGCGGTTTGTAGTTCTGTGCATAGCGTGCAGACGCATGAATCGGGTTGAGTATAGCCTGACATGCGGTGCGTCGCTTATATTGTAGAGTGGTGACGACTGCTCTGCATATACGGTGCATTGAATTCTTTGGTTAGCGATTAATACCGCACACCCGTTCAAAGCCTGGTTCACTGCAAGTTGCGAAAAAATATAGTTGCGGACGAGAGGGCGTCCAAAAACTAGTCCGAGCTACAGCCGAGCGTCTGGTGTTGAGACCGACTCCGCCGATCTGATAGGGCTGGGGCCCCACCCTGTTATCGATCGCGAGAAAGTCTGCAGCCGATCGTGAGGTTGCTTCCTCGGGAAGGTCCGACAGTGAAATAAATAAATCACAGGTCTGTGTAAAGACCGGGTAAAGCCCGGGTTAGCCGTTCGCATATTCCAAGAGAGGCCTCGGCGGCCGACAGTGAGACAGACTGGGTGAGTCCCAGAAGGGACGGACCGCATATACCGAGAGAGGCCTCGGCGGCCGACAGTGAGACAGACTCGGTGAGTCCCAGAAGGGACCGACCGCATATACCGAGAGAGCCCTCGGCGGCCGACAGATAGATAGACTGGGAAAAATCCCCGACCACGCAGACCGTGAGAAAGTTTTGGTAACCAAGAAATATAAATGTTGGCTACCTAGATTGGTCATAGTTAATCCTCGCGTTTTTCAGCAGGTTGTCGGATACGAAAAAGTTTCGGGTGGCCGAGTCTGAGAAAGTTTTGGTAACCAAGAAATATAAATGTTGGCTACCTAGAACGGTCATAGTTAATCCTCGCGTTTTCCAGCAGGTTGTCGGATACGCAAAAGTTCCGGGTGGCCAAGACCGAGAAAATTAGGGTGGCCGCTAGAAATACAAGCCGGCTAGATTCCCGTAGTAGCAACCGTACAGACCGAAAGAGAGGCCGGTTAAACGTTCGATAAATACGGGGAAAGTTTCCCATTGAATACGTTCGATAAATACGGGGAAAGTTTCCCATTGAATACGTTCGATAAATACGGGGAAAGTTTCCCATTGAATACGTTCGATAAATACGGGGAAAGTTTCCCATTGAATACGTTCGATAAATACGGGGAGGATGACCCCATTGGTGCTTACGACGATTACAAGAAACGGTCGTGACTGGTGCCGAAGACCTCAATAATTGCGGCTGTTTCCTCATCTTCTTTTCCCTGTAATATATATACTTGGCTACCTAACGTGGTCATACTTACTCCCGCGGTCTTCCGCGATATCTTTATTTGCGTGTCTAATCGCAATATCTTTACTCGCGGGGAAACCGCGATATCTTTACTTGCGCGTCTGATTCGCAATATCTTTATTCGCGGTTTCCTCGTGATACCTCTTCTTGATTGTCTTACGGTCTTTCGATAAATATTCTTGTTGGCTACCTAACGTGGTCACAGATACTCCTGCGGTCTTCCGTGGTTTCTTGACTTGCGTATCTGATCGCAACAATATCTTTACTCGCGGTTTCCCCGCGATATCTTTACTTGTGTATCTGAACGCAGTATCTTTAATCGCGGTTTCCCCGCGATATCTCTTCTTGATTGTATTACGGTTTTTCGATACATATTCTTCTTGGCTACCTAACGTGGTCATAGATACTCCCCGGGTTTTCCCGAAGTCTCAGCATATATTACGGTGTTGGTGGACAACTGCAAAACGCAGAGGACGGTCAATCGTGGTGCATGGTAATTTATACGTGTGAGGCCGGTACGCCACACACGGACATGGAGCGAGAGGTACATGAAGAGTGGAAGGTGCGATTTCCGGTGGATAAGTGTCTGGGCAAAGGCGACGTTAAGATCAGTGACCAGTATTGCCTACGGAAAAGTGACGAAGGGACTTGTTACAAATATTTCTGCTCTCCGGAACAGAGAGAACGTTTGATGCCCCTTGTTGGCGATTGTTTAAGAGTCACGAAATGTAGAATGACACGACGAAGCTCAGGTCAGGTAGAGAGAAAGAAGAAAACCGTCTCTAAGCGAGTAAACAAGAAAGGGAAGACTCCGGTCGGTAAAAGAGCGAACCATGTTCTGAATAAAGGCCATCCTCAGGACGTTGCCCATCCGGCGACCGCGGAAGTGATAGAGTCTGATCCCGAGACAGAGTCATATACTGTTGCCTCTTTTAGAGAAACGGTCAACCCCGATTCTCCTCTGACAGTCACTGCTACGATAGGCATAGATGGAGAACGGTCAGGCTATGCTAAAAATCGACTTAGAAGTGACTCAAGTGGCTCCAGACACAGAAGAGGGTTGGAGCCGGCATCGTGGCGCGACCTGGTAGCGTCCGAACGGTGTACGCCACACATTCACGACCCTCTGGAGCTGGATCGGGAACTGACTATCAAACCGCCATATCAGCCTAAAGGATAGGCCTACTGTCTGTCTGTTTGTCTGTCTGTCTATCTGTCTGAAACTTGGATCATTGTCTAAAATCGAATCTCATCTTACCCGCTAATAAATGCTGTAGATCATATGATGGAGCGTCTGTGTTAATAAATAAATGATAAATGTATCAGCAATCTTACATGGCAGTATTCGAGTCTACAACGACGTCGTGATTGGAAAATTGATTAGCCCTTGACACGCTTTGTCAAAACCTATTGTTCTAAATTATTGTTCACCGCGCATGGGAGTAGTCGAAAGTGAATGTTGAACTGGGGGTTGAAAATTTTTCACATGTCGAGATGTCTCGACTAACATTTTTATGGACCTGAAAGGTTGAAACCAGAATACGGTTTGCCCTATCATAACTTATACAATATGCATTGTTCGACTTACAACAGTCCATCAAGTTGCCATTTACTGGACAGCTTCTTAAAATGGAAGTAAGTGGGTGCATTTCGAATAATCTTATATATTGTCACTGAATTACACAATTTCTGTGTAACATAGAGTACACTGAACCAGTATAGAAGACTTGTGGTGCGTAAATCTAAAAAATAAAGTTGAAGTAATCCGGTAACTAAAGAGTCTGTCAAACTTTGTGTGGGTGTGTGTAACTGCCAAAACATCAGATATTTTTAGTGAGAAGTAGCTAGTCAACACTAGGTAGTAGTTACAGAAGACTGAAATATTCTTTTAAAGTGATACTACTAATAATCGTGGTTGTTGTGTGCTTGTCTTTATGATGGAGCATGGAGAGGCACTGTTGCACAATATTATCATTGGTCTGTTGCCCCAGTACCTTTTACTTGGCGCCTGTGTTATTCCGTAGTCTAGGACCACCAACATACTGCTTTTATTATATCGACCCACTTTACGTAATATATTTAAGTATTCTCACCTTAAGTCTGCTCTTTTTTTTAGCTGTGGACACTATAAGAATGTTCGATATGAATTAATATAGATCATTGATATCGATATTACGATTTTAAAACCCATATATTCAATTAGTTTCTTACTTACTAGTCATGCGCCATTTTGTTATATTTTATTTGACGAATCACAATGTTGCATTAAAATACAGAAATATTGTTTGCGCGAAATAAATTAGAATAAAAGGTGTGGTTTTTGTCGAACGGAAAGAATAATATATTTAAGTAGAAAGTATTTTTAATAGTGCATCAATTAGTTCGCGATAATTATGAGGAGCTAGCTTATTTAACAAGCTGTAATTGCCATCTTGAAATATTCAGGTGCTCATTTTAAACCTTATAGTTAACTCCCACCCACGATGCGAATTGCATATATATTCACCTCTCCGATTCACCACGATCCGTATTGCATATAAAGGAATATCTCATAATGTTTCAATTTCATGTAGCGTAATGGGCCCCTTGCCTGGCTGCCGACATCATTCGTTCATACTTTTTTCAGTAGTCATACTGCGTTGTTAGTTTAAAAAGTAAACGAAAATTATTATCTTTATTGTATTATTGTTTTTTGTCTGGACAGGATCTTGTTTTGATGTCGTCTGTAGGGAAGATTGGCAAAGCGGCGTGTGTTAGTTTCCCAGTAAATACGTGAGTAGCAATTATTAAAAGGCTATGACTTCTGACTGGTGCTATATGAATTTTGAATCACTTTGCATTGGTTCTTACCATTGTTACTTTAAATCTTACCCTGACTCATCCAATGTGCTTGTGAGGCACTTCTGGACAACCCATCTGACTTGACTGAGTACTTGTGAATAGACTGGTGCAATGTGCCTAGCTTTCCAGCAACACTTGGCACATCTGAAGTCCTATGTCTTGTCAGTCATTCGATTCTGTTACGTGCTGGCAACAGATAACGAGCAATCATAAATAAATTGTGCTGCATAAGTTCTGTATTACTTTTGCATTACCCAATGTTGATTTCGTTCTTACCCTGATTCGTTGATTGTAGGACAGGTGTCAAGCATTGAGGACGATTCCAAGATGCCGTGCGCCGAGATCGATACGTCTGTTGCCTGCATCCAGGAGGTGTGGCAGGAGAACATGGAAGAGGAGTTCAAGAAGATCTGTCTCGTTGTCCAGGACTATCCGTACATCGCCATGGTAGTACCAAGAAAGCATTTGCATTTTAGAGTGTAGTTGTTGTATCACCTATCAGAATACTAGCTGGGCTAAGTAAGTAGGTATATTCTTTGTTGAACCAATGGCACTCTGGTGTGACGATGAGTAGTTCTCTGCCCGAAGGCTTTAAGCCACATGGAGATGAGTGGTTTCTTGTTGCCTTCGTCACAGGCAATTTTGGGTGAGCAACTGTGTAAGGTCGCAACACAGTGACTTGAGGTGGGTTTGAACCTACAACCTTTCAGTTGCAGAGCACACGACATCACTACACCACCGCATCCCATTCTGCCATCTACCGTTGGCCCCCCACTTTGGTGTACATTTTGAATAATTGTTTTGCAATAAGGGTGATTTTAAGTAATTGTATTTTAGTTTTGACATGGCCACTGTTTAACGTGGTAGTTGTTGTTTGTGCTATTTTAGGACACGGAATTTCCGGGCATCGTTCTGCATTCGGCGGATTTTCGGAACACTTCGGAATATCTGTATAAGAACATGAAGATGAACGTCGATGTTATGAAAATTATTCAGATCGGATTAACTTTTATGGACCAATCGGGAAACTCTCCGTCTCCGATTTCCACGTGGCAGTTTAACTTTAAGTTTAATCTGGGGTGAGTTCATGACACCTGTTCAACATTCATGTTGGCCTTTCACACATGTCTTAACAATGAGCTGCTTGGGTTGTACAGAGTCTCAGTGACTGAAGATTCATCCATGAGCTGTCGACGGGAATCCGTTTGTTTTTTTCTACGCTTTTGCGTGTGCCCACCACTTGTATCTCTTTTGGCTTACTGTTAGTCATGACGTTTGACATCATTTAGGATAGATGGTGCAGAGACTGCCTCTTGAGTAGATATCTTTTAGGGGTGCGATAGAAGTGTTCCATTTCATTACCCCAATGTGTAGTAGTAATAATTAGTGAATTGCCTGGGTTATTCATTTGACTTTGCTGTGGTTAGCTATTGTGTTGCATTGTAGAGAGGACGTGTATGCCCAGAACTCCATTGATCTCTTGGCGTCTTGCGGAATCAAGTTTGAGAAGCATCTGGAGGAAGGCATTGAGGTCGGCCAATTCGCAGAACTGTTGACTACTTCCGGCATCGTACTCTGCGACAACGTCTGGTGGCTATCGTTTCACAGGTCAGATATGGAGTCTCGTGTAACGTAAGCGCTCGTTTATGTAGAGCCACTTAAGGAGAAAGTCACCAAAAGTGCTGTAGACCTGACTGATCGCAACCGAATCGATTGGTGTTTGAGACTGCTTTTAAAAATGTCTCTGTTGTTATTTTATATTCTTGTACTTGAAAGGACATGGTTTCTGTTATCGTTTTATTAATTTTTTTGCTGCAATTGACTACCTATTCTTGTGTAATATTCCAGTGTCTATGACTTTGGCTACCTGCTTAAGATCCTCACGAACAGCGTACTCCCAGAGGGTTTAGACGAATTCTTGGAGCTGTTGCACATTTTCTTCCACAACATCTACGACGTCAAATACCTGATGAAGAGCTGTAAGAACCTGAAGGGAGGACTACAGGAGGTGGCAGAGCAGTTGGAGGTCTGATATTACTTCACATACATGATTCTTGTTATTATTAATATGGCTGTTAATATTCATATAGTGGCTGTTAATATTCATTTGAGTATCAATATGCATTTGGTTCTTAATATTCATACTATTTGGCTATTAATAGTTTTTATGCTCCTTGGTTTTAATGTTTGTGTAGAAATTTCTGCCCCACCTGCACCCTTATCCATTTCAGCACTGGTCTGTCCACTGACCATACACTATCAGCGGGAAGATGAGGTGGCGACGGTGAGGACTGGCCGCCTGCCCTCATATGCCGAGGCTAAGAAAATGAAGTAGCTAGTACTTCGTACTCGTGGCTGCCTCAGGACTTGCCCAAGGGACTGTTCTTCTAATGTGCTGAGCAGTGAACCAAGAAATTGGGTGCTCAATTCCTTGCTAGGACATAGGGATGTTTAGAAAACTTTCTTCTGTGCTGCACCCCTAATAGGAAACTGGGCCATAAAGATGAGAACTGTAGGTGAGGAGGTCAGATGGCAAGAGGGATGCCGGGGTGACCCATCCTGATATACCAAGTCTAAGAAAAGGAAGTCTCTACCCATAGCTAGCTCTTGGGTTAGCCTGAGGGTATGCTGTTCTAGAATTCTAGGTAGATGTGTCTCGATTGAGACCACTGCATTTAATGCTGTATTAGATTCAATGAGTCCTGTTGTGATATTGGTTTGCGTAATTCTACGACATGCTGTCTTTCTAGATCGTTCGAATTGGACCACAGCATCAAGCAGGCAGCGATAGTTTACTTACAGGTGCCGCCTTCTTTAAAATGAAAGAGGTCAGTTTTGGTGTTGAGTGTGTTTTGCAGACAAATTATTAGCTTCTGATGTGTTGATCACCAAGTCTACAGCTTTGTTTCTTCATAATTCACTTCCTAATTCCTCCATAATTAATGGCTAAACTAATGACTAACTTCTTTTCATTGGGGTCTCATTCTTTATAGGTGTCTCTTTTCCTTGGGGTTTTCGTGCTGGAATTCTGTGAGAGGGGCTTCATAAATCTAAAAATATGATCAACAATAAAAGGAATTTGCACCTTTGTAAACAAAAGACTTTTGAGTTTATAGCATTTTGCTAATCTTATGGGATTAATAAGGAATGAACTTACAATGTTCTTGTGTAAATGTCTTTTTTAAGGGATGCATGATGGCCTAGTGGTTAGCATGTTTGACTCTCAATCTAACGGTCTGGGATTAAAAGCCCCACCAGGTGGGAGGATGAGATGAACAAGAAGGGAGATGACTAGCCTCTAGGGCTGTCAAAAAATGTTTAAATCACGGCCCAGGTACCCGTCAATTGGCGGAGCTGGTACCGACCGCGCGGTCGTTAGGAAATGTAGGGAATTGCGAATTTTTACGGATTGTCGGGCACCCGAGAACAGATTTTGTTGCCCGGGCAGTCAACCAATATGACAACAGAACATTTCTGGCATATATTCATGTAAAATCGCGCATTTTTATGGAATGTCGGGTGCCTGAGAACCGATTTCATTGCCCGGGCAGTCTGCCTCGGGCGGGTACCCGTTGACAGCCTTACTAGTCACCTGCCATCATATGCCGAGGCTACAAAATGAAGTCGCTTATGCTTCGTACACATGGTAACTTCAGGGTAGCTTAGGAGACTGCTCTCTTTCTGTGTTGTTTGATTGTGATTACTTCGTGTCTTATAGATGTTCTTTGAGGACCATATCGACGACCTCAAATACAGCGGCCATATCAGCGGCCTCGGTGCGAACTACAGCACGGGGACGAGCAGCGAAGGGACGCCGGGAAAGGCAGCGAGCAGCGCTTCAAGGAACGGCGCCCTGACCTCAACGGCGACCTCGACAGCTGCGACCACTGCTACAACAGCTACAGCTAACTGAGACTGCGTTTGAGGGTGGACCTTCGGACCATGGGGAGTGCGATTAAGCAGTATCGTATGTGTGGTAGCCGTCTGCATTTCCACGAAGTATCGATTATGTTACGAGCAGAGGCATTCCCGCATCGGGAGATTTGAAGGTGGAACGAGTGACTGTCATTTTGAATGGCTAGTTAAGGACGTCATTCCAACTTATGAGCCTCTGCGGGAGGAGTAACGTTGAATGCGATTTCACGTATAGGAAGTCGTCTTGTACTGTACGTGTGTAAGTATGCATGTATGTAGCTGAAAGGTTTTATATATCACCTATTGCCTGGAATAACTCGAGAAATTACTGAACGCGTGGTTAGGGTTGCTCTTACTGCAGTTCAGTCTGGTATTGTTTTTATTATGTCGAGCACTTTGAGGTATAGCATAGTTTTGATTTACAATGTGTGACCCACGTTTTTATAATATTTACAAGAAAAGGAATTTTTTAGCTTTTGGTTAGCTTTACCAAAAGAAAATGGGAAGGGTTTCGATACATTTTGCAAAAATTGGTGTGTCTTTGTTTGCCAAACACCTTGGAAAGCTCTCAGACATGTAGAAAGTTAATCATTGTAGACTTTTTGCAGTTCCAAGCATCGTTTAAAAGTCTGAGCTTCTCGGGCAATAACTGTTGTGGCTGACTTCAAGAACAGCGAATCAAGGCAGCTCGTGTTTTAGGTTTACGTGCTTTTTAGGCAAGGATGACGGTGTTGTTTCTGACGTTGGTATATGACGTCTAGACTGATATTTGCAATGCTTGGGACGTGCATTGTACGATAATTCTACGATGTATTTTAGAACGATTTTTAATTAAAACTGAATGTAGATTGCGACCGATAATTGATTGCTGGTCTGAGATGTTTTATGTAATGTATCGATAATGTGGCGCTGCTGATCTGAGCAAATCATTGCATTGTTTTTTAAAATAATAATAAAATGGGTCGAATAATATGCCTTTTGTCGTCTCGTCTTATTCTTCGATGCATATAGGAAATTCTATTAGTTTTTTTCAAAGTAAAAGTATTTTCTAGTATCAGCCGTAGATGAATGATTTACAAGTTTGTCGACTGCAGAGCGACTGCAGTAGTGGTTTTAGTTGAGATATAAATGTGAGGTGCTATTGCTGTCCTATATGGGTTGGATAGATGGTCTCAAATCCCTCCAAAATGAAATTCATCTGTATTAGCAGTCTCTCCTTATAATAATCTTTATACGTTTTATATACTGTTACAATCTTTGTTGGGGTCATGGAGCACTTCTGAGTAATTCTACACAAGAGGTGCTATATAAATTCTTGGAATGAATGAAGAATAATTATCTTGAAGCAACTCCAAATATGAGCAGCTTAAATATCTCATACATATTGAAAAATAAACAAGTGGCATAGATAAAGAAAATGTTGGTGGAAAATCCGCATTAATTTATATCAATTGCCTTGGATACTTTGGATATATGTATGTAAAGGTACTTAGGTGAGGTGTGTAAATATCATTTCTCTTACCGTTTGTGGCTATAGTTCGGAGATTTTAGTGGCCGTGAGACTAGAAATTAAATTATCCGTCAACTATTAAAACAAACACTTCCGATAAATTCATTGAAAGATTTATAAGTAAGGTTGAGGCCATTTCGATCTCAGATTGAGGCTACATGGTTGACGCGGTCACATGGAAAGGCGTTTACATTTATGGACAGGGTATCATATGAGGCTAGCTGAAATGGATCGCGACCCTCACGGGAGTCTCCTTCCAATTTCCCATGGGTCGGCAGGAGCGTTCAGACGCTGGTTTAAAAAAGTTAGCGTGGTTTCTCGATATTTAATGTATAGGCAACTATGATTATTGAACTAACTACTACACTATAGCACAGAGTTTATAAAGCTTATATATTCTGTAACTAGTGACTAAAACTCAATTTATGTTGTACTATTTCATTCGATAGATCGCAGCAGGCCATTTAGTTTAATTTTGCCACCGTTAAGGTTTTGACCATAGACATCATATACCAATATATAATATCTATGGTTTTAACTTGAAATAAATTCATGTTCGTGTGGGCTTCATTCATACTTTTTAAAATAAAAATTCGACACTATATTTTCCCTTTTTAACACACATCTGATTCTGTCTTTCTTTATTAATTAGCTATCACGGACCACTGTAGCTGACAATATTTTATAGTTTATTTAAAGAAAAGTCTCTATTGCTTTATTTTAAAAGTATGAATAAAAAGTATGAATGAAGCCAATGACGAACATGAATTTCAAGTTAAATCCAGTGAGTGAAGATATTATGTGAACGTCACAAATTGCAATTCATATTAATATAGAACATTGGCCACGTACAGCTTTGACTTTACAAAGTAAAAAACCCTCGCTGGAAACTGTCTGTGTTAGATAAAGAAAGCTTATTTTTCTATATATCACAAATTTAGACATTTTTACTATATTCCTATGACGCTTGAAAATAGAAACCGAAGTAATGAGCTTCGCATTAATTTACATACAATATAGCGGTTTTCCATAATCATGACATTCTGATATAAAGAATCTATTTTTAATAGGTCCTTTGACTGTGACCTAGATAGTAAAGTACTCTTCGTTGTAAACATATGTTGTCTCGTTGCAAATGAAACCAACTCAAATGCTCAGTGTAGTTGCATCGAAATAAGATGATATTAATGAATCAATTTAAACCTGAGAAAAATTTTTATGTCAACGTTTAGGACCCTTTTATCGCTTATTCGTACGCGCTACGGTAAAATGACGTCATTGAATATTTACATCCGTTAAAGATCTAATTTTGCGTAATTAAATGTTACGAAACCTGATATCTTCCTAGTCATTATAACGTGAAAACCCGATGTTTATTCTGGGCCTGATGAAATATGCAGATGATAGTAATAACCAGATCTAATGGCGCTCTAATTGTCTTATTGACAGACACGCACTGAACAGATACTAAACCCTGTTCATTGCCTTTGTATGTGACAGTTTTAAGTCAATGGTTGGGATGGATCATTATGATGAGGATCTGTTCGAAAACGTTTTCTTCCAAACCCTTCAAAAGAAATTTGCGCCGCTCTTCGATGAAGCAGCTTCAAAACGATGGATGGTTCGTCTTTGTTTTTCTTTGCGTGCCTTTTCTCCTTGCCAATTTAGTGATCCAAAAACGCCTCAATGAACTTTCATATTCCTCGCCCTGGACACGACCCATCATGACAAATAAACTACTTGTCTATGATCTTCTTGTAATAATTGTATTCTCAAGATTGATTCACCGCCAACAAAAGCCAAGCGGTGGGAACCAGCTTATTCACAGGCGCTTAGTCAGAACAAAATCTATAGGCAAGGGTTCTGAGTTGGACATGCTGCAGCAAGGGGTGTCCAGAATTGAGGCATCAAGAATGAGCAGGGAACAGAGAAAAGGAATGTAATATAAAGTTTAAGATATTTAAAACTTCTCAGAAAAACCCCGCATGGAGAATTAATGGGCAGAATATCTGCTGCGTGTACAGGGGCGGCGATCCTGAGAGTTCAAGGGGGACAAGTCCCCCCACCTTTTACAGAGAGGGGGAAATATTGTACATGTTTCTTCCACATTTCCTACCCCTCTCATTGGGTGTCCCCCCCACCTGTCCAACGAGATCGCCGCCTCTGTGCCTGCATAAGCTTTCGAGATGCACCTTTACGTTCGGGATTTTGCTCCTGGCTTTCAAGGATGATTGGTTGACCGTTAATCTTTTTTAATTGGTTGCATGAGTGCCGTGTTTATGCCATAAAAACTAAGATTGAAAAGTAATTTTTGATGATGTCCTTCAGGTTACGGTACCTCGATGTGGAGCTCTCGAGAAGATAAACTTTGAATTGCACGACTTTGAGAATCACATACTTTTACCGGTTGATGACCAACCAACGGTTTTCCATACTGTCAGTCAAAAGGTGTCAAAGTTTCGTCTTTCATTTTCAGTTCATCTTCCTCTTCCCCTAGTTCTCTGCCTCCTTGTCTGATTCTTCTCGCTGTTAGGCCTCTGATTTAAGCTTTCCTTATATTCTTCTGTAGTCATCCAACATATTCTGTCTTGGTCTTACTCTTGTCTGCCTCGCCTTTGTTTGTCCTTCTTTGACTCTGCCTAGTAGAGTCTCCTCTCAGTGTGTGCCCAATCCATTTTCTTTGTCTCTTCCTTCGTTCATTCATTCATTCATTCATTCATTACGTAATTAATTCATTTATTCATTTAGAGAATTTATATGGCATTTCTCCAAGCAAAACTACTCAGAGGTGCTCCCAGCTCCTTTATGCTGATAATGGCTATTTCTTCTCCAATCTATTCCCTGACATTTTCGTTTGTTTCATGCTCCATCCATCTGATTTTCTCCATTCTTTACCATGTTCATAGCTTGAATGCTTCCAGTCTTCTTACATCCACTTATCTCACTGTCCATGTCTCTGTTCCTCGCAGAATCGCGCTCCATATCAGTGTCTTTATCATTCTGCTTTTCAGGTTTCGGTTTAGCTATCTCTCTCAGTGCATTTATTGTGTTAAAAATTGTCATTCTTAGAGATATGATCTGAATTCCCCAACCTAAATGTGGTCCATCATGACTGCTTACTTCTCTCATTTTTAATAGTAATTTTATTTGTCCCAATTTCGAATAATAATTTTAATTATATAAGTATATAATAAGTATATAGATATGTATTTTTTTCTGATCGATTGCAGTAATTTTTACAGGAAACTTCAATTAAAGGAAACGAAATTACGACGGGTTATGGTTTCAGGAGGGAAAAGACGGTAAATTCAAATTTTGCTAATAAATGAAACATTGTCTGTTGTGGAGCAGTCACTGATGTGATCAGGGCGCTTGACCAGTAACGCGAAGAATACGGGTTCAAGCCCCCACTCATCCACTCATGAACTTTGGAGGGAGCGAAATATTAGATACAATTCTCTTGTGTTATTAATGGCAGACACTTGCAATAATAGCAAGAAAGTGTGTTTTGCATTTCAACTAGAGCTGTACCGAACATTCGCTTCGTATTCGCTTCGAGGCCGAATAGTGGACCTAATAACTATTCGGTATTCGGCCGAATACTTGCGGTCGGGCCGAATACGAATAGTGGTCACGTTTCATCCGCTTCTGCACATACGGCAGCTGCTGCAGCCACTGCGAGTGGACTGAAATAACTTTCACATTAACACAATAGCTGCTGTTGCCCGAGTCTGCCGCTGCTGCTGCTTTCTGCTTTGTGATCTTAATACTTAGAATACTTTTATTGCTAGTTATTAGTTACTGCAGACTGACTGGAGGCTGCAAAACATTAAATGTTTTAAATGTTTACTATTCTGTACTACATTTTGTAAAGTAAAAGTTCAGTGTACCTTCGACATTATGAATGTTTTTACTTTTAGATCTATTTTATACACTAAACACTATTCGTATTCGTATTCGACCGAATAGTCGGTCCCGTTATTCGTATTCGGCCGAATAGTGATAATCACGTATTCGGTACAGCTCTAATTTCAACCAATTGCTTATACCGGTAACTGTTGTTTGTAAAACAATTCTTCATAAACAGTTGTGTGTAAACCAATTCTTCGTAAACAGTTGTCTGTAAAACAATTCTTCGTAAACAGTTGTTTGTAAAACAATTATTGGCTAAGACAATTCTAACCCTAACTCTTAACCTTAACTGTTCTATGAAGAATTGTCCTTGGCCAAGAATTGTTGTACGAACAACTAACTGTTTACGACGAATTGTTTTACAAACAACTGTTTATGAAGAATTGTTTTACGAACAACTGTTTATTAAGAATTGTTTTATGAATAACTGTTTACGAAACAACTGTCAGACACCACTCATACAGCACTTTGATATTTAAATAACATAAAGCCTTCTTGTCAGAGACATTTACTTCTTAACATTGCCTGCCATAGTTGATATTATTTGGTCATAAAGTAACAGCAACAGTAGTAGTGGTTATAGTTATGTGTTTCAGCTCTGCATGAAGACCATTTCTGACTGTATTAAATGCTGTGAAAGCAGTATTCTCTGTTTTATGTAATTGATTTAATGATGGATTATTTTAATAGGTCACCATTCTGTTTGAAGAGACGTTTTTCAACAAGAATGACGAAGGCTACAGAGTCCTTTGCATAAGCCAACCTCTCGAAGGTGGAGTCGGTATGTCCTAGATTTAATTGCTTTAACGATAATTTACCGTAATTATAATTATTATCTTCACTTTTGGATTCATGGCCTGCTGTGTTGTCACATCCAATGACTTATTTCATTTCTTTATGCCTTGTCAAGTCATCCAGCACTTTGCTTCAATGCTGTCACGTTCCCTGGTACTTTCTTTATGCCCGAATCGGAGGAGACACAACTATTCTAGATCACCCATTCTAGATAACCCATTTATTCTGTCTCTGGACAATTTTTTATTACCTGAGGTATCAGAACTGCTTTGGGTAAAAAAGGAAAACATATTACGAGGAAAATAATTTTCTGTGTAAAATTCAGAGGGCCACGTGAGGTATTTTTAAGGGGATTGTGCATCACTTTTAAGAAGGTTTGCCACACTTTCGCTAGACTAGCATGCACCCCTGTGTGAATATTGTGCACCTTATCATGCCAGACAGCTATAGGAAATTCAGAAATAATTGTTATCAGTCTTATGAAAGCAATTCGTCACTTTTACTTGTGTTGAAATAGATACAGAGGACGAGTGCGATGGTCTGATGAGTCGTTCTCTGTCGGGGCTTTTCAGTTACGATGACTGCTGTCAGGTTCTTTGGGGAAATACGGGTAAGAATGCAAGTCTTTACTGTGTAATGTAACAGTAATTATGATTATTATCTTCGTGGTCTCACTTGTCGATGCTTCACTGTATATGGCCTGTTGCAACCTTTGACCCCTTGAACAAATCTGTGCCCATAAGTAAATGATGCCAGCGATCTGGCTACAAACTACTACTAAAATTGGCGTTTTGTAATTTACTGCGGTGTGTCAGAGCTCTTGATTATCATTTTATGAACGAAGATATTTATATGTACGTAGGTTCACTTTGCCACAGAAGTACGATCGTGACTTTATGCGTCTTCTCCTGTATAGGAATATGTATCAGTCGCTCGGTTTCATTGGTAGGCCTGTGGTGGTCACTGCTTGAACCGCATAATGGCTGATGAACTGACCCATTTTCTGTGATAAGCTGGGCCAAGTTCAACTAGTTCTTTATGATATAGCAACAATAATGTACTGATTGAACATGGCCTAGTTTTTAACATTCCTCTGCTTACATGTACTCATAGTTGTAGCTGAGTTATCGAGGGGTCACAGGTGGGGCTCTGGAAGGGATTTGACCTCCTGACATCTTGGTCGACAATCCAGCACTCTGACCGCCACAGTGTCGAACACATCCTGCCTTCTATGTAATCTTACTCTTGCACAATCGATTTAGAATTTAATTTCACTTTGCCCGATTTAACTTCCGCTTTTTTTTCAGGTAATAAAACGACGAAGTCTATGTTGGCGAGCACGGTGGATTATTTCATGCGTATGTCGAGCAAAAGGGCGTCGACTACTTCGCTGAAAAGTCTC
Source organism: Bimastos eiseni (assembly GCA_959347315.1). Taxonomy (NCBI): domain Eukaryota; kingdom Metazoa; phylum Annelida; class Clitellata; order Crassiclitellata; family Lumbricidae; genus Bimastos; species Bimastos eiseni. The sequence continues at coordinate 26,724,137 of OY365817.1, forward strand.
GTGGCAAGTTTTGACTATTTGATCATGCGATTTCAAAACAGGAATTCTTCTTCAATCTAAGGATTTTGAAATGTAGTGTAATGTGCTGCTGAATTGATGTAGCCCTGCTTCAGATGTTCACAGGGGCACTCCCAGACTAGTCGCAGTGATAAAGTTGAACCGCCTTTTGACTAACCTTAACCGGCTGCTCTGATTCGACTCGGCATTGTGAATAGACTGGTTCCCTGCAATTGACTTTTGATTGTAGATTATGATCTCATGTGTAATGTTGCTGTATAATCGCAGTGAATGTTCCTAATATGTATGATGGTGTCATTTGATTGTAGGATCAGGTCTCAACGCTGTTCAAGAAATGCCTGAACATTGTTCTTAAGGATCCAGTTCTGGTAAGACTGGTTATATTGATGATACAATGCTGTACAATTCTCTCTTCAATAGCGCACCGAGCTGGGTATTCGATGATTGCGAGTTCGTGTTTGCTCTGTGGACAGAAATGTGTGTCAATATTTCTGGTCCATCTGCACCCCTAGTGGACTCCGCTATAATTAGTGCTCAGTGGGTAGATGAGACGATGAGGAGAGGACTGGCCGCCATCATATGCTGAGGTCAAGAAAATGAAGTTGCTTATACTTCATGCCCATTATTGCCTCAGGACTAAAGGGACTGCCTTTTTCTTCACCTCCTACTTCTCCTCGTCAATCTACTCATTATTCTCCTCATAAATCTCCTCCTAATTCTCCTCCTAATTCTCCTTGTCAATCTCCTACTTCTCCTCGTCAATCTCCTCATTAGATGAAAGGTAACTTGTATAAATAATTAAATTAAATAATTAAAATGAACCATTCAAAATTGTCACTTAGTTGGACAAGTTTGTAAGTAATCGGTACAGAATAATTATTTTCAGCACAGTTTTGATGTCTAGAGAACTAATATCAAATTTTCTTGTATGCTACAGAAGAGAAATGCCATGTCAGACTCGGAAATCAGGAACAACATTTGTATTGCAGTTGAGGTAAGCAGACGGACAAAGATTGCTACTGTGTTGTTACCTTGGATAAAATTATTTTTCTGTTGTTGTTACCTTGTGAAAAAATTATTTCTGTGTGTTGTTACCTTTGAAAAAAATTACTTCTTTTTTTTACCTTGGACAAAGCATTAAATCTGTGTTGTGACCTTGGAAAAAGTTACTTTTGTGTTGTTGCCTTGGATAAAAATTGCTTCTGATCATCATCAATATGGACTTAAACTTCTTATGGGTGTTACTTTTTCTTATTTCATTTGTATTGTATCGTGTGTTGCAGACGTATCTCATGCAGCACACGTATCGTCTCGTCTTCAGACACGTCTGCACCTGCGTGGCAGACAAAGACGAAAAACTCAACCGAGTGACTCGCAATTTCACCGGACTCCAACTGAACCAACTCAGCATTCGACCGAAATTCTGGTGACTATTGTATGCAAAGTAACTGGTGCAGCAATTCAGGATAAAATGTAAAAAGTTTACCTTCAAAGCCATCAGCACCAGCACAACTCCCTTCCTGATATCACTGGATACTAGGGAGTGGAGGGCCATGTCAATCTTATGGGATTAGCGGGTGTTGAGCTTGCACCCTTCTGATCTTCGTTGTTGCACATTGCCATTCAGCCTACCCACCATTAGGGATGAACCAAAACTTTTCTTGGCCTGAGTATCGTAGGACTCAGCGTAAACTCTGACTCTTACAAACAATGGGGCCGAGTTTTAATCTTTCTGCTTTTATGTTTTGAAGACGACAATCAGATTTTTTAGTTTTCTAAATGACAATCGACCTAACTAAAAATATAAGTGGTGTTATTTTAATTTACAAACTGACAATCTACCAAGCTAAACACAAATACTGCCTCTATTAGTACTTACTAGTTACTACTCCCTAGTGTAAACTAAGGCAAAACTAAATTATTCATAAAAGTTGTGCAAACGACCAAACTAAAAATCAAGAGACTGAGACCTTTTTCGATATTCTAAACTTGGAATTGGACAAAAATTAAACTGGTAAAACTTGGAAAGAAATTCAAAATCGGTTCATCTCTACCCATCATGCTTAGCTAACAGAACTAAAGATACTATTGTGGGGTTAAAATTTTGGGTAAGCTCACTGCCCAGTTCACCTTTGAAGGAGTTTTACAGTTCTGTTCATTTCATAATGAGAAGTTTTTTTCTTGATCTGTTTTCCATCTCTCAGCCGGAATGTTCCTCGCGCTCGGACGGAGCTGAGCTGCGTCATACGTCTGACATCGCCGACGAAGAAGCTCAACTGTCTGAAGAGAGTCCTGACTGTCCTTGTCGGTGACACCGAGTTCAGCCTTCCGACACGTGTCAGCAATGGCGACGATGAGATCGACACTGTCGGTAATAAGACATTTTTGTATGTGCATGTCTTTTATATACTATACTGTATTGTATTGTATATAGAAATTTATATAGCGCCTCTCACAGAGCACACTAGTCAGAGGTGCATTAGGTGTATGTATATTTTACTGGCATGTATACATATATGTCTGGATGTTTACCTAAATAGTAAATATGCTACAATAGTAGTAACGACAATTTATATGTCACCGTAACGCAGCCATACCGCTACAAGGGCGCCTATGCAGAGCGACCATAAGTTTGTAATGTCATCCTCAGTAAGTTAAGAAGTGTCTGCTTTATTTGAGAACCATTAAGAACCTGTTACAGCAGTATGGACTACTCGGCACTCTCAGAGTGGGCGCCCATAGGAATAAAGAAGTCCTCAAGCATCTGTATTACTTGCCAGAACACTTTATAGCATGCCTTTATATACACCTCGCAAACTGCTGCACAGAAGGTTATCTGTGCGATCTAAACAAGGCAGAAATTTGTTTTAAGATTTCTGCAGCAGTCAACTGCTTAGTTGGCTGTGGTATCGCGATCATTTCCCTCTTGTTCAATATTTAATTTTTTCTTCATTCATTTAACAATCTTATTGAAATCTTTTATTTTATTTCAGCCGATCTGAATCCATTTGGTTCGGATGATCTGCTTCCAATTCTCGTCTTCCTCATCATGAAAACGGAGATTCCCAATTGGTTAGTCGCTTTCTGTCTGTGGGAGGACCCGTTGTCTGATTGGTTCGAGTGATGCTTTTATTATTATTTTTATTATTTTCACAATGCCAGCCTTATGTTTAGTGTTACCAAAAACAAAAAGTACATTCACAAAAAATGCTTGCACTGCTACAAACTTTTTGTGAACATTGGCAATCTTTTCTCCATTTTACGCAACCCCATCACCAACTTCCACCTCCACTCCGTCCCCATCCATTCACTAATTAAGACAAAATAAGGCACGCAGCCATGTTCTCCCACCGGAGACAACTCTCAATTTATCCCCAGGTTATTGTATAAAAATAACTACTAGTTTGTTATTCAGTTCTAGCTACATTTATTATTATACACTGTCAGCATTCAGCATTTTTGGTCAGATTGTTTTCTTTCTAAATAAACAAATGTCATCATCGTCATTGTGCTTGTGAAAGAAGTGTGATTGGTGCCGTAATGTAATACCACTGAGTATTGTGATGGTGATCTTATTTATTTGGTCAGGTGGTCGCAGTGGACCTTCATGAGGAACTTCTGCCTGTCGATGCCATTGAACAGCGAACACGAGTGAGGGATCTTGGATATTAGATTTTTTATTAAATTTTAAGTTGTTAAATTAAGATAATCAAGTGGCTAATCTTATAAATAAAGAAGATTCTCTGTGTGTCCCTCTGTCCGGCGATGCTTTTCCACAGTTTTACAGCTATTGACTCAAAACCTTCACCGCTGGGTCTCGGGGAACACCTGGGACACGCAGTAGAGGGATTCCTGAACCCGCAGCCGCCCTCTTCCTGGTCTACAGGGCCAAAAACCTATGGCGCACCTCTCACACACCCATAAAAGCAAAGTTTCCTTCTTATTTGCCAGGATCATGTCACCTGCGACATATCATACACGTACCAGGTATACAGTATCGTTTGCACAATCCGTCACTTGGGTATGTACTATAAACACTGTTTATTTACATGTATATCTAGATTCTGTGTATGTGTCTATCTCTCCATTTATGCATTCGCACACTTTTACAGCTATTCACTCGAAACCTTCGCTGTTCGCTTGGAGAACACCTCGGACACCAAGTAGGGTAGGCGGCCTCCGTCTTCCTCCTCGCCAGATACAGAAACCTGTGTTTACCAGGGCACCGGGTGCCCCAGCTAGTACTTCATAAGTGCCATGGCTGCATCCGTGATAGGTTAGAGACTTCTCTTCTTTGTTTTTCATATCCTGAGTTTTCTTTTACTAGGTTTTACCTGTCGACCCTGGAGGCTGCGCTTGAGTACATCACCAGCGGACAGCTGAGAGAGCTTCGGATACAGAGTGACCTCAATGGAGTGGTAGGTCATACTTATTATTGTCAAGGAGAACCAATAGGCTAATCTGCTCTATTCTTCTTTGACCTTAGGACTGTCTTGTTTGACCAAGGTTGAAATGGGAGTGCTCTTATTTCCAGCTTTGACAACTTGGGGTGATGTCCGCTCTATGCTAAACAGTAGACTGTCTTGAAAGGCTGTAATTGTAATGATAAGAGTAATAAAGCCATATGCGAGGACTAGCCATTCCAGAGCAATGCCACTTTTTTTTTTTTATCCTTAGGGGTCATATGTACCTTGGGGGATAATAAACGATAATAATAATGATAATAATAATAAACGATAATAATGATGATAATAATAATAAACGATAATAATGATGATAATAATGATGATGATAATAATAAACGATAATAATGATGATAATAATAATAAGGATAATAATAAGGACAGATCTTCTTACTGTTTCTTTGTGTGCAGATTGTGCCTCCTGGTTCAACGACTCCACAAGACGACGCTACGCGGTCTCTGGCAGAATTATTTCAGGTGGATGGTAACTTTGTCGACGAAATTCCTTTTTTCACTCAAAATGTACTTTTTTTAAAGTGTGCTATTGTAATTACTAACTAAGTAGGTATAGATGCTGCACTTAAATATATTATTGTTATATGTTGATCTGTGTTGTAGTTGAGGCACTGAAGTTCTAATCTGTTGATACGTAAGTGGTTTGTGAAAATTGTGTGACCCTTTAGCATAACAATGTCTCCCTTTGGGTTTCCCCATTGTCACCAATTATAAACTGACCTACTATTGTAATGTTTGTAGTAGTCGTAGTTGCAGTTTAACGACTCTGTGATAACAGGGATCTTTGGTGTCGCCCTCCTCCTTTGTCCAGGCTTGGCCAAGACTGGCTGTAAAGTTTATACAAGTGGTGAACAATATTGTACACTTGACTTGACTTGCTTTAATGTCAAGTCAGAGTTTAGATGACCATCTAAACAAACCTAATTTGTTTAGATGGTCATCAATAACAACAAGGAGGCAGTGAGCCAGATTTTGAAGGAACCCGAGGACGTAGCGGAGCGACCCGTTGATGAGGTTCCTTTGCTCTGTCATCCGCTCTGCGATTGTCCAGGATGTCTTCGAACAATGAATGCTTCCGGTTCAGCGCAAAGCAAATCGCATCCTACGGTTCTGTCAAGAAACGACCTTGGAATGTCTGGTGGGTTCATTTCGACATATTAAGGACAGTCGGGAGATTTATGTGGGGTTCTTTGTTCACATGGTGTTCTGTCTGACTGTCTGTCTGTCTGTCTGTCTGTCTGACTGTCTGTCTGTCTGGCTGACTGTCTGTCTGGCTGTCTGTCTGTCTGTCTGTCTGTCTGACTTCTGTCTGTCTGTCTGTCTGTGTTTATCCTACTGCATGTCTTTATGTCTGTCTGTATGTCCTTCTGTCTATCTGTCAGTCTGGGTTTATCTTACTGCCTTTCTTTATGTCTGTCTGTGTGCCTGTCTGTTTGTCCTTCTGTCTATCTGTCCGTCTGAGTGTCTTGTCTGTGTCTATCTTAGCATCTGTCTGTATGTATGTCTGTCTGTATGTCCTTCTGTCAGTCTGTCTATTTCCTCATATTCATCTTCAGAAACTAGACTTAAGCTGATCTTCGGTCGCTAACTCAGTCACTCTGAATGTCTTCCTCAATATCCATTTCTTTATGTGCGCGTGTGTGTCTTTCTGCCTCTATCCATACTATGCATCGTGGGATCAGCTTGTCATCGACTGCTTGTTGTTTTCGCAGCCATTCACGTGGCGTCGATCTTTGGCCTGACGGAAATGGTCGATCTGCTGATCGAAAAGGGATCCAACGTGAACGCCTCTGACCTGATTGGAATGACGCCCCTGCACCTAGCGGCACAAAAGGGTCACCAGAAACTGATCGTATGTTTCATCATGAATAGTGTTTCAATAAAGTTGACAGCTGAAGTCAAATTTTATCTACACACTCGTTAGTAGCTACTTTTTATCAGTTATTGACTAATATTTTTGGAATTGCTACATTACAATAGGTGAAAGATAATTATACATAATCTGAATTGAGGTTATAAGGACAGGTCATAGTTTTTTACACACCTGTGATTTACAACTGTGTTGATATCACTTTCTGAGATTCACCAATCGCGTGTGCTGAAAATAATCAGGAAATTCTCATTAAATATTTTGTAAAATTTTGAATAGAAATAAAAGGACAAAAGGAAGCATTTGTATGGTTTACTAATAATTTGTATGATTTTAATTTTAAATTCAGATGCTGCTTCTGCACCACAATTCTTTGATTAATCTGCCTGACAAAAAGAAGAACACAGCTCTTCACTTGGCGTCCGTAAATGGCCATATTGACGTAAGTAATGATCTACTTGGAACATTTATGTACTTATTCACTTGTTTTTATCTAACATAGGAAGCTTTAAACTGTTGAATCAAATCACTCATTGAAATCGAAGTAAAATCTGAAGTTGAATGCAATCTTGAATAGAATCAGTAGGTACTATGCATAGTTTGTACTTTAGAGCACAAAGCATAGATAGCAGGGTGGCAGTTATCAATATGTCTATATCGACCATATAACTGTTCTGCAGTTTAAAATCAACTTAACTGAAAATTAAGCTAATCAGTAGAATTGTAATTACTCAAATAAATTCACAAATTTAAACCAAGACCTGATCATTTTTCGAATCTCAACATCATTCTAGAACAGAATACTGTTTTCTGATTAGCTTTTTTCTGCCTAATTCTGTCTTTCTTAAAGTTCTAGGCCCAATCAGTGAAATTAAGCTTTAGGCAGGTCAATATTAATGATGATGATAATAATAATAATAATAGTAATAATGATAATAATAACAATAGTAATAATAATAATAATGATCAATTACTATTGTAGAACAGTACTGTAGTATTTAAGTAGCAGTGGGTATTGTTGAATTTGTGATGTAGTGTGTCAAAGCCCTGATATACATCGGCCTCAACTATAAGCAACTCAATCTGAACGCAATGAACGATTCTTGTGAGACTGCGCTTCATATTGCCGCCAGATGGGGCTACGGTAAATATCGAATATGATTCTCAGATTGGCGTTTTGGGTGCATAGTTGATTAACTAGATTTGGGTTTTATATTAATTCATTCATTAAAAAATTATACAGTGCTCTTTCATGGTAGCTACTTAATAACGCTTCCAGCTCCAGCCCGGGCTTGAAGGTAAGTTTTCAAATGGCCTTAAATGTACCAGTACATGATTAGGGAACAGATGTAACTCCAGAGAAAGGTTATTCCATGCCATGGGGCCTACCACAGAGAATGCACGGTTTTGCATAGCTGCTAATGGGCAAATGGAACCACAAGAAACAGAGCTAGGAAGGCGACTACACTGGGCCCTCTATGCCGGCTGACAAAGGTCTTTTAGTAGGCTAGTGCAAGGCTAAGTTGGCATCACCATGTTGGTTGTATGAATGGTTGATTAACTGGATTTGGTTTTTGTATGCTGGGTTAATCGACTTTTAAAAATTGTTTTTCCTAAGGCCATTGAAGTGTATTTAATTTGTTGTGTTGTTCTTGTGTCGATCTTTCCAGGGAACATTGTCTCGATGCTTCTTGAACACGGAGCTTCGTCCTGTATCTTGAATCGCAAGAATCAATTGGCCTCTGATGTTGCGCACAATTCTCGAATCTACGAGATGTTATCGGAGGCAGTGGCACTGGAGAAGAGTACGACCATCAGTCGATCGATGTCTTCATCAGTCAAAGTAAGTAAAGATCTCATTAAAAAGAAGAAGAAGAAGAGGAGAGGAAGAAAAGCAGTCTCTTAAGCCAGTCCTGAGGCAGCCATGGGTATGATGTACTAGCGACTTCATTTTCTTTGCCTCGGCATATGAGGGTGATTGGCAAGTCCTGACATCTTCTCGTCAAAAGTGTATGCTCAGTGTGCAGATGAAGCAGAAATCTCTAAAAAAATTCTGCCCTGGTTGAATTTGAACGTCTGACCTCTCGTTTTACAGTCCAGCACGCTAGCCACTTGAGCATCATCCCCTAGAAGCTGTTTAGCGCACCATGTTTCGATGACATAAAAACGTATTGTAATGCAATCAAACAGTTAGGCAGCTACCCTTCAAGATGCCAACTCAGAGGCACTCTCTGATGTCTGCTGTGTGTGACATCTTCTAGCAACGAAATCGGCGTGGTTCTTCGCTCTTCAAAAGAAAGCTGAGTCTTGGGGCTGTGAATTTGCCTAACGGAACCAAATCCCAGGACGGCCTCAACCATCCGGCCACGGCTGCTGCTGCCTTTGAAGCCAGTTGGGCAACCTGTCTCCCGCAGACGGCAACCAAACCGAAGCCAACTATGGCTTCTCCTTTGGACAAGAAGATCGAGAAATTGCTCAAGTCCGTTGCCGATGGCGACATTCAAATGGTTAGCAATTCTCAACTTTAATTAGATCTGTGTAATCGTAATCTTGACATTTTTAGAATTTTGATAAGTGCAGTGATGTGTTCTCATGCATTGCATGCCTCTGGAATGGAATTGACTGCCACTCTCTCTTTGTAGCTCAAATTCACTTCCTTCCTTCAAAAATTGATTCAAAACTCGCTATTTCTCCTTGGTTGATTTTGAAATCTTATTGCATCTTCTTCTGGCGACTGACTATCCCCGCCTCAGATTCACATTTCGGTGTGACCTTGTGTGCGACACAAGTTTAATTATAGTGATGCCAGTTGATTAAAGGGTGCTGTTTCGCGTTAGTAGGGTTGCGCTGAGGCCGCGAATGGGGTCCGAGTCCTGTTTCCAGAAGACCAGAGTGATAGCGAGGCAGAGGGATGTGAAAGATATTTTAAGACAGAGAACGGGTTGAATCTGGGTAAGAATTCTGGAGGGGGCGAGACTTTATTGTAAAGTGGCACCTTTGGAACATTTGGTGTCTTGTGTTGATAGGTGAAGCACCACCTGGACTGGTCCGACTATGAAGTTGAATATCCTGAGGTGCGCGACCTTGACATTACGGAAATTAGCCTGTGCCATCCACTGTGCCAGTGTGACTGCTGTCAGCATTATCAGAGGGTGAGTCGTACCAGAAAATTAAATTTTTTGGCATTCTCATCAGGGGGCGGTCTGCATTTTCGGATGGTAGTTTGATTTTCATTTGCTTAGCCAGATGTTTCATTCTCGCATTCTCTATCGGAAGGAAAGTCTTGGCATTCTCTATTTAAAACAGATGCTTTGCATTCTCTATTAGTTGGACAGTATTGGTATTCTGTTCTATTGTGTAAGTTTTGCATTCTTAGAAAATATTTTCCTTGTGTTAAAATCTATTCTGAATTATTCTTTGCTTAGGCGTCCTAAAAACTGTACTTGCCTAAAATAAATGCCTTTGTTTTGAGCATTATGTAAATAACAATACTCTAACATTTATCTGAACTTCGATTATAAATAGATGTAGCGTACTTGTTCAAATATAAGGACGATGCTAAAGCGTTTTCTAATATATTGTCAGGTGTATAAGAATCTAAATATCTGTCCATTTTTTTAAGTATTTAAAATGTCACAATGTATCTGATGTAAATTTTGGCATTATCTATCACAAGATGAAAACCATTTGAAAGCTTACCTTTTTGTCCAGGCTGGAGTTGGGAACGCTTTTGAGTAGTTACATTTAAAGGGCGCTATATAAATTTTTGAATGAATTATTCTAACCGTTGTGTTTAATTTCGTTTTTGTGCTAGCTGACTTTGCCATCAAGCTCAGGCATCCACCTCAACTGTCAGAATGCCCAGGGTTACACTCCGCTTCACATCGCTGCTCTGCACGGACACCATGATCTCGTCCGGTTGCTACTGAGAAGAGGTGCGAACGTTAACATGCCTACGAAGACTCACAGCAACTCTCCTTTGCACTTCGCCTGTAAACAACCAGACGCAAAGGTCGGGAATTTACTTCAATCAATCAATTGAACTTGATGCGGCACCTCTTCAGGAAATCTACTCAAGAGACGCTCTCTGCGCTAGCCTTAATGATGTTAAATGGCATTTATAACGAAAATTTACATCAGTTAGCAAAGCAGTGTACACTAAGCTGAAAGTGTTGCCAGTGGCGGGCCAACACACAAGCGTGGAACCAACTAACGGATTCATGTAGACAGATGGCATGAACGTTCAGAATCCTTGTGTTGCAATCTAATCATAAGAAGAGTTTTTGGCTCTCGTGCATTTCATGTCTCTGCTCCCAAGGAATGGAATCGACTGCCACTCTCTCTTCATAGCTCAAATGCACTTCATTCCTTCAAAAACTGACTCAAAACTCACTATTTCTCTTTGGCTTTCAAGGATTTGGAAATCTAATTGCATCTTCTCCTGGTGACTGACTATCCACATGTCAGATTCACATTTCTGTATGACCTTGCACACATTACAAATTTAATTAATAATAATCAAAACTTATGTGTGATTTTCATATCGATAGAGTCAATCAATCAATCAATGCAATTTATGAAGTGTTCCATTCATGACTTGTTAGCGGGACAGGCAAACGGAGGGACACAGAGGGACAGACAAACGGAGGGACAGACAAACGGAGGGACACAGAGGGACAGACAAACGGAGGGACAGACAAACGGAGGGACACAGAGGGACAGACAAACGGAGGGACAGACAAACGGAGGGACACAGAGGGACAGACAAACGGAGGGGAGGGACAAACGTTTTGAGAATTGTTGTGTAGCTTTGCCATGTTGATATCTTACCCAAGATATCGAACTCTTGCTTACAAGTCCGATCTGTCGAAATAATATGCAATTTAGCATTAAAATGCTTTACGTGTTCCAGTTATATTTCCTGGTCTGTGTTTTCAGATTGCCAAGTTACTGTTTGAATACGGAGAGAATGTCAACGCCAGGGACGACGTGGAAAACACACCACTACACTACTGCTGTCTTTCAGGAAATGCTCCGCATGCTTGGTTCCTTCTCCAGGTATCCTTGGAACAACAATATATGCAGCATCATTACATGCAAAAGCAATAATCAATTGTAGTTGTACTGCAGAGCAATTGCGTGCAAAGGGCTTAAGGTCCCTACGCAGTGACCGATGCCTCGGACGAGGGTCGAACCCGCACATTGAGCGTTACGGGTCGACCGCTCTAACCGATCGGCCACCGTGCCACACGATTTACAGGTAAACAATTCATTTTCTCCTATTGTTCTGAATTTCTTATATTGTCTCTCAAATAACAATTTATCTTTGTTCAATGACTTGATGTTCACGGACAATAATATTCATTTGATAATCAGTTCAGAATACATGTCATGCAAAACTATAAAACTTGTGTCATCTGTTGACTTTAGGTTGGCGCCGACGTCAACGCCGTCAACAGCCGGGGCAATACGCCGCTTCACGATGCAATAAGACTCGGTCGTGAGTCGATCGCTCGAATGCTCATCCATTGCGGAGGAGCAGACGTTACTCAGAGCAATCTGCAGACACAAACGCCTTTCTCATTTATAAGTGTTAGTAGATGCTTTGAGTAGAGGCTCCTTTCTGCTCCTTAATATCTCATTGATGCCTTAATGGTTTATGAAATTATGTCAGGTACCTTTATTTATCATTTTCAATAATTATAATAATGGTGATGTTAATAATATTCATAATAAAAAATAATATTAGGAATAATTTAGGTAATTATAATTATGTTAATGATAATAACGATGAAAATAATTGTAATGATATTAATAATGATAATAATAATAATGCTATTAATAAAAATAATAATATTTATAGTAATTACGATGATGATGATAATAATGGAGACAATATTGATATGGATAATAATGATAGTAGAAGTAATAATAGTAGCAGTATAATGGTTCTAATATTAAAAAGTCGTTTTAACCTTTTTGTGGAGGTTAATGACTTCTGAACTGCAAAAATTGTATGTTTTCTTGTTATGGGATGTTATATAACAGCAGCAATAATAACAGTAATGATAATTACAATGATGATAACATTAGCGATAACAAAAAAAATAACAATTTAATAACGTTTGTTTCCATTGTTCTAGACGCCCGAGATGACGGAGTGTGTTAAGGTGGCTGTTATTCAACGCCAGAGGTTGAAGGGGAATTCCCATCGCTTAGACTCTGAACATTTGAACGTTATTCAAGCGCCGACTGTTCAAAAAGACATTTCAGTTGCACCCAATGGCAACGTTTGTTCCACTGTCATACCGGATCTTCAATCAGTTGAAGCACATGTTCTTCAATCAACGGAACTCGATCTTCAATCAATTCTGCCAAATCTAAAGATCAAATATCGGAGCGATTCAAATCTAAATGGTAGTAGGATCGTTGATGTCATTTTCAAAGTCTCTTCCTAGTTGATGACTTAACGTATGGTAACAAGGACCAATATGCACAGGACTGGAAACTCCCTATGTGACGTCAGGTCACTTCTTTTTGGGCGATAATTGGGAGCAATAAATGTTCATATCTTGTTGACATAACAAGCTGATTCGTTAACTGTTAGTTATGACGGAAAATTGATGAATAACTATGTCAGCAAAATAAAATAATGCTTAGGTTTAAAACATCATATTTTCAAGTAGAAGCAGTATTTAAATTGTGGCGACATCTATGTTTAAGAGTAAAACGTGCACAAGGATATTTGACGAGTAACCATTCCTCTAATATTGATTCCTTGACGTGGTAATGAGATAAAGCGCTACGTGTGTCACTCTTCCAAGAAATGTTTCATCTTGTGCTGTGTAAACCCATTATGATTTAATATTCCTGTAAATTATTATACAGTTCCTGTTAAAGAATTGCACTGCATTATAACTGGCCTGTTAAGAGAAGAGGAAGAAACTCAGTCCCTTGGGATAGTATGATAGGCTGCCATTGGCATGAACTGTTAACGACTTCATTCATATGGAATACATATATATATATCACATTGGCGTATGAGGACTGTTGGCCAGTCCCCTCCCTCACCATCTTGTCTTCCCACCGACAGTGTACGGTCAGTGTGCTCATTATGGCCAAATTGCCTAGGAGGTGGAGGGGAACAGAAATCTCAAAGCTGTACACCTGCCCTTATATGCAGAGGTTAAGAAAATGAAGTCACTAACACTTTGCTGCAATGGCTGCCTCAGGATTAGCTTAAGGGGCTGCTCTTCTCCTTCATTTTAAAATAATATTTTGTTTACATGTTTTAGGTCCTTCACTCTGCAAAGGAGAATCTGTCGAAGGACATATAACAAGAGATGAAAGTTTTCACATGACACATCTCGAAGCGGCTCGCTGCGCGAATGGACACAACTTTCAGTTTCGCCTGTGATATCCTACGTGCATAAACCACTTCCTGCATTTTAATAGCATAGTCAAACCATGAAAAGTTTTGGGTGCAATTTGTCTTTGACCGCAGTGTGGCAGGCGGTCATATGGGCGGAGGGAATATTTATGGGAGAATATGTATTTCCCCATATGCAAAATAAAGGATTTTCTTTTCCTAAATTGGCCGTTTCAGACTCTTTTGGTGGTCGTGATTTTAATATTATTGAATGAAGATTGTGTTAATTCGTGCCGTTTACATTGTGCTTTAATTTTGCTAAAGCTGGGAGTATGCTGGAGACTGGTTCTAGTGTGATTAATTCTTATGTGCTATATTCGATCCATTGATACAAATTCTAAGATCTCATTATGATGAGGTATCATTAACAGGTGGTTCTTGCCATAGCTGTCAAATACAGCATCATGTTATAACATATTGCTGCCAAATACGACATTATGTTGTGACATGTTGCTGCCAAATTCAATGCTATAACATGTCTGTGGTGTACATTGGATGCAGCGTTGAGTTATGTGATTTCTAAATGCTGTTTTAGAAAGTTGACATTAGTACTCGACCATACTGTCTCTTAAAGTTCTATTTGTTTTGACTGTGCCATCAATTTTAAGATTGATTCACTCGAAATACGATTTGATGCTTTGGGAATCGTGTTCATTATGACTTATTGAACGTGCTTGTTAGACCCAGGTTAATTTAAAGCCGACTTGTTAACACTTACAACCTCACTTGGACTAATGCTTAAGATTGCATTGGAATTGACAAATAACCATGCATAATTTATTCGTACCCATCGCCGTTAAACGGCTAGCTTCAGGAACTGATGATAACAATGATAATGGTGTAAAATCTTATTCAGAAATTACTTGTTTGGAGATGTTGATGAGGAGTAGCAGTGGTCTATGCTCTGTTGGCTTGCTTTGGCTCAGTGAATTGGCTTTGTTGTTAGTTATTCGTACTGTAGTATGGTAATGTAATTCTGTGTACATTTGAAATCTATATAGAAAAGGATGTAGTCTGCAACGTGAGCTTCTTTTCCTTTCTGTGTCTCTGTTTTGGCTCGTTGGCTCCTTATGCGTATCTTTTGTATTGTCTTTCGTATTGTCTGTTGTATTGTATTTTGTGTTATCTTTATTTTGTCTCTTGTATTGTCTTTTGTACTGTCTTATGTATTGTCTGTTGTGAAGTTTGAACTTCATGGAGACGGTCTCTCAGACTTTTGCAACTCTACCTATATCAGATTCAGTTTGCGTGAGAATGCTTCTTTTCCTAGCAAATGTCTTTGCAGTCACCTTCTTGTCTTTTCTCGTACTCTTTATTTTCAATATCATTGCTATTGTGAATTTAATTATTTTAACGAGAAGGATTTTATCCAAAGAATCAATGCATTGATAAAGTGATTGAGAAAATGAGAGACCTGACTTGCAGAAGACCATTCCCTCTCCGACATGTCCATTCCTCTTATCACAGAACTTGACCCCTTTTGTGTGGTTATCAATGTGGCAATTTATGTTAGCACTTCCTGTATGTTTCTTGCATGAAATTCTTTTATCTTTGCCTTTCTTACCGATTCTGTTGCAAAAGTTATGCTAACGTCACCTATATATTCTTGTGTAAAAGTTATGTTAACTTTTCTCATAGATTCTTCTGTGAAAGTTGTGTTAACTTTCCGTGTGTATTTTTGTGTGAAAGTTGTGTTAACTTTGTTGAATATTGTGTTTAAGGCTTCTAGCATATGTTGAACATTTTTATCTAGTCAACAAGAAGTAATCACTGCTAACGATCTTACTTGTTTACGAGAACTTTGCAGTGACGCAATAAAGCATGATTTTAGCAGTTTATTAGTGAAATGATGATAAATGTTATTGCTTTATGGACTTTATATATTGATTTGACCCTGCTCGTGTGTTAATGAATTGACAGTGTCTTCCACCACCGCTGCCCGTTTGAATGGGCCCCCCTCCATTTAGGATCTACTTGCATGGGTCGTGCTGTGGCCTCGACCCATCTGATATTTCAATGCATTGATTCGATAAGTGATAAGTTACCATGGCTAGTTGTTAGTGATTCCTACACTTTTTTCCTGCACAATTATTTTTGGCTTGTCGATTAAGCATGTACAGCGTGGGGCGTATATATTTCGTCGGATGAAAGCTATTTAAGGGTGTGCAAATTGAGCGTTATGATTTCTACGTAAATATGCAAATGCAGATGTTTTTTCCTGCGCTGATGTGATGATCTGATGGCATCAGTAGTCGAGTGGTTAGTGGGCTGGAATGTCAAACGAGAGAGAGAGAGGCCGTGGGTTCAGATCCACGTTAATACGTGGAGATTTAGAGATTCTAGCTAACTTGGCTATTATGAGTAGGCCTACAATGGCCGCACGCTGTCGTTGCGAAGATGAGACGGCGAGGTAGAGTACTGGTCACCAGCCGCCATATGCCGAGGCCAAGAAAGTCAAGGAGCAAACGCTGCTTGGTATCCATTGGCTGCCTCGACTCCTCCTTTTCCTTCTCTTCCTCCTCTTCCATCTCCCCCCTTTTCTTCTTTGATACAGTTGTGCATGAAGCAGTGGAACATCTCGCATTCGAACCTGTGTGGCTGATGAAATAGATATAGCCGATGGTTAGAATAAAACTGGGAGGCGAAAAGTAAATAACAGGTAGAGAGACATCCAGTCAAAGGCAGGGGGAGAGACAGAGAGAGAGAGAGAAAGAACGAAAGAGAGAGACGAAGACAAGAAAGCTAGAGAGGAAGAGGGAGTGAGGCAAAGACACTCAGACGAAGAGAGGGTGAGCGAGTGAGGAATATAGCTAGAGACAGATCTCGAAAAAGCGGGCAGAGAAAAGGGTGCGGGCCTCAGCAGGGACAGACAGAGAGACAGAGGATTAGCCCGGTCTTGAGCGATTGAGGGAAAACCTAGAAGAAGGGATATTAACGAACAGGCAGGGAGCGATTAGAGGAGGGGAAAGGCCCATTTGGAAAAGCTGATGAGAACACGGGTGAGAGGGAGAGGTGGGTGGACAAAAATAAGGGAACGAAAGTGTTTGTGCTTGCTTGTGTTTGTGGATATTTGTATTTGCTTGTGATACATCACATCTTGCGGTTAACAGAGACAGATAGACAGAGACGGAGACGGATAAATACAGGGGGAGGGAGGGAGAGGGTAGGAGGGAGAGACATAGAGAGAGACAGAGACAAACAGAGAAAGAGAGACAGAGACAGAGAAGGAAAGAGAAAGGACAGAGAGAGACTTGACAGACAGCGAGACAGAGACAGTAAGGGTGTCGAGAGAGTGAGATGCGTCCCCTAGGCCGAGATTCAGCCCAGAGACTACTTCGCAACCAGCCTCCCGTTCATAGGCCAATAAGACATTCGTCGTGCTACTTCTCTTCTCTCGCTCTCAGCATCTGACAGCAATAACCGCCTTCTCGCGCCTTTCCCTGTTTGGCTGCGTTCTGTGGCGCATTCTCAACTTCAGAAGAGAATCCGTGGTTGCTGCGAAAGGCTGTTCAATGCGCGTTCACAGCATTCAGAACGTGCATAAGAAACGCGGTCGATTCTGAGACCTTAGTCTTCGGGGACGAACGAAAATTAGAGGCGCTACCGAAATGGAACTGGACTCTAGATTCTGGTCAGTTTTTATGCTTCTGACCGTCACCTCGCTCTTCCTGGCAGCCATCTGTACCCCCTACGAAGTTAACGGAGTATCGGTGAGGTTCGGAGAGGCTGGACTATGGAATGTTGACTTCAACGCGATCAACTCCAGAGGTTAGCGATCGTCGTAAGATTGCAATTCTTAATCATGGTGGTGGTTGTTGCAGTTTGGCGACACTGTGCGATAGAAATTATAGTTTGCGTCGCCCTCCTCCTTTATCCAGGCTTGGGCTGGCACTGGCCTGTGAATAAACTGGTTCCTGCAACTTCGCTTTTGTGGGCGCTGTAGAAATGTTGAGATTACGATCACTGCTCGACTGCAGGTAGTGTTCAGTTATTCTCAGTTTGCACACCCTTAAATCAATTTTGATCGATTAAATATATAAGCCTCATTTTCTTTCTAAGCACTTGAACACCCTTCGTGCTGCAATATGCCAAGCAAATTTCCGTCGACTGCGACGGCCATTGTTGTCAATAGCAGTCGTTAAACTCTGGATGCACCCATCCATCTAGGCACTTTGTAGATAACTGTAGATAGTTGCAGTTAAACTCCCGTGTGGTAACAATGACCATTAGCGCTGCCCTCCTTCCTTATCTGGGCTCGGGACTGGCACTGGCAGAGTGCAACCAGTGGAGGAGTTCTAGCTACTTAATAAAAACATTGCGGCTTATATAATTATTTCAACGGTCTAAAGCGTTTTAATGGTGCGCAAATTGAACTTGAATTCTCAGCACATGGGCAACAGGTCATTCACAACTGTCAGCTGTCGACGGGGGGGGTGGTCCGTTTGTTGGTTCCACGTTTGTGCGTCGGCCCACCACTGATGGCTCTTTCTGCTCACATAGTTTTGATAACCCTCTTATTTTGCTTATTCGCTATGACATTTACCATCATTTTGGCCAGCACAGAGAGCGCCTCTGGGTAGCTATATTTCTGGGGCGCTATATGAATGCTCGATTACATTACAACACCATTTGACGCAATACAGGTTAATGCAATTTCAAGGGAGAGTCTCAGCTAAGAGTGTTTCGTCTGAACTTTTCCAGTTCCATTACTATTGCCAAGACGTCCATGCAACCTCTGCTAATTATAGAAATGGGGACTAAATTTCATTTACGACTGGCATAAAAGTGTCATCTGACATCCAGGCCTCGGTTTCTACCCATAATCCATCACTGCCTACCCTCCTTCCCATTATCTCAAAACACCCTGGCAGAATGTAAAGCGTACTGGGCCAGAACATAGGCATGATGATGATGATGATGTGATGAAGATGTGATGATGATGGTGGTGGTGGTGATGGTGGTGGTGGTGGTGGTAGTGGTGGTGGTGGTGGTGGTGGTGGTGGTGGTGGTGGTGGTGGTGGTGGTGGTGGTGGTGGTGGTGGTGGTGGTGGTGATGATGATGATGATGATGATGATGATGATGAAGACGACGATAACATTAACAGCAGAAAATAATAATAACAGTAATAGACACCTTTAAATCGGCGACTTCAGACCCAATATATAATATTCTTCTTCATTATTCATTTATATGTATCTATAACATTATGTGTAGTACTGTATGATAGAATAAGAACATTATGTAAAACTTTCATGGTAAAAAGATTCTTTAAAAGTTTGATGATTACATAATGTACATAGAGACTGGTCATACACAATTTGTTTTATTTTGAACATTTCTTGATGCAAATATTAATGCAAATATTGTTACATTTGCATGAAATGCTATATTACGCGTATTATTGATGTTATTATTACCATTTTTATTTATGTTGTAAAACAATGAGCATTAATGACAGTTTAAAATTCAGATAGTTTTGAATGGTGTCTTTCGGACGCTATGAATTTCTTTGCACTGTACTGTATATGTTTCAAATTGTCGTCAACGGTCATAGATGTCATATGACGACGTTAAACTGCGGATTAATAATAATAATCATTTATAACTGAAATTAAGATTACCTTACTCAGTTACTTACTTGCTAACCGACTGAATCACCGACAACCGATTCTCGAAGAATGTAACAAGAGACCTGATGTCACAAGATGTCGTTAAACAATGGATTGATATTTACTTTGTCCCACTGGCGTTAGTGTTTCAACAATATTATCTGGTGTCACACGTGAATCGGAAGAACGACCAAGAAAGCAAAGCCGTCAACAGTTATTACACGTGGATTCCTCTTAGGCCAGCTCAAATGGACCACTCTACATCTTAATCTGCTCAATACAGAGGAATCCCACACAAGCCGATGCGAATCCTATAACTCCACCAGGGACTTATATGGGAGGGATATGAAACCGGTGCAAGATTTTGTGAGACTACATCCGGGACTTTTGCAGGATAAATCGGTGGTTGATTTTTTGTTAGCGAAATATAGCGATTTGATAAACATAACTTGTAATATAAATAAAATGCGTTCAAATGCGATTTTTTTTACCTGAGTATCATAAATTTTTATGAACTTTTTGCGATTATTCGTTCAACGTGATCCTGCCGAGTAGGCCTGCGTGCATGTCGCTTTAGCATCGAACGCAATGTATGAGAAATGATGACCACTGATTCGCCCTCTATCCCTTCCATATAAATCCCGGGCTCCATCTTTCCCAACGATTCCTAACTCTAGGTCATGACCCTACGACCTCTTGGGATCTTCTGCTGCCTCACCCGCTGACCCAGTGACCTTAAAGGCATCCACCAGTGATGCCGTCCTGTTGCCTAGGCAATCTCTCGAATCCTGCCTCAGCACCTGCAGCACGCTGTTCCCTTTGGCCAACTTTAGCGCCAAGCTTTTATTCAGAGCCAAGAGGAAAGTAGGTCAGCGACGAATACATGCATTCGAATGTTTTATGGGCACACGTGGCCTCTCCGTACTCACCGTCGATTGGCTAGTTCAGTTCAAAACAACAACTTTTTCTTCTCATTCTTCTTCAATATCTTCTTCTTATCTTTTCGTCTTTCTTCTTCATTATCACCATTCTATCATTGTCATCGTCATCGTCATCGTCACCGGCATCATCATCATCGTCATCATCATCATCATCGTCATCGTCATGAGTGAATCCGTGAGTGAAAATAATGCTTCTTTAATAGTAACAATAGTAACAGTGATAATAATAATAATAATAATAATAATAATAATAATAATAATAATAATAATAATAATAATAATAATAATAATAAGAAGAAGAAGAAGAAGAAGAAGAAGAAGAACCTCTTGACACCACAGTCCAAAAGTCCTCCGCGTAACGTAATACTGAGCAGCAGGTCCAGCCCAACGAATGATGACGATGATGATGAATATGTCTATTTCTGCTTCAGCATCCCGCTCCAGCTGAGACTGGCTAGCATCCCAAGTAAGCGGGGCATTCTGGCCCATGGTGCGAGACTCGGAAACTTGTCCGCGTTCGGTAAACACAACAATAAGTCAAAAGTTCGACTGTGGCTCACATCGGCCCATCTTCCCCCACCTTAAAAATCCCCACTGACGATGATAGATAGGGAAAGCTGGTCTGAGCTAGACCGATTGGATCATGGACAATAGCCATGGATTAGGACCACTTGTTATATTGCAGCCGGCATAAATATAAGCTCTAGGCCTACCGGTTGCGGCCCAGCAACAGAGGTTCAAAACCCGGCCGAAGCAGAAGAATATTTTAAGATTTATCCGGAAATATCGCTTTTTAGCGAGCGTGATTATAATCTTGGACGCTGTCGGAGGCAGGTCATTCGGTGCGGTGTGGGAAATGCCTCCCAGTGGCGTCACTGGGGTTGGTGTCACCCAGTGCGGTAAACTCTTGGTGTCACCCCTCTAGACTTTCACCATGGTCTTCTTCCGAGTGTTCCTGTACCATATATAATCGCATATAGTAATGTTTGTAAAATAAGTCAAAAAGTTAATAAGGACATAAGAAAGAAAACAAATTGAACAATTTAACTTCAATACTTCAGGTAAAACATAAATAAAGAACTTCGACAAACTCGGACAAAGTTAAATTTTTGTTATTTAACATTAAAATTTCTGTTATTTAAAAGTTTCCCTTTCTGGTCTTCAAAGCTGCAAACCTGTCAATCACATCATCAAAATCAATATCTTTCACCATATCACTTTCAATTGATAATATAGCCAGATCAGAAAGTCTTGACTGTCCAATGGTTGATCGCAAATAGTTCTTTATAAGTTTCAGTTTTGAAAAGCTCCTCTCACATGAAGCCACAGACACACACACAGATCGTAAGAAATAGTTGTAGGCTTAGTGAGAGTATTGGGAGAGATTCAAGGAAATCCCAGTCAACTATGAATTTTAAAATATCAAATATTGGCCAATCTTTGGCTTTGTGGATATCAATATCTGCTGCCTTCAGGTGTCTTCTCAGCCTTGGTATTTCTTTTAAAAGCTCTACTTCGGATAGCTCATCATAGAAAGTGGTCAATTTTGCAACACTTCTTCTTTACTTTTATCAGGAAGTTTTGTCGCCAATGCACGACTGTCATTTCATGACATATATTTTATTATTTTATATTGCGAATTGCTGGCGAATGTCAGTAACCGCATCAATTATTGGGGGGATCTGCGTGTGGCAGTCTCAACAGTGACTCGTTGGTTCGAAAAATTACACAACCGTTATTTATTTTTCTATTTCCATCTTTTTAATTAAAAAATTTAATTAAAAAATTAAAATATATATTTTTCAGACAGATAGAAAAACGTGTGTATGCCGTAATTATTAATTTATTGTAGTAGTAAACTACTAGTATACTATAGTATAGTAATACTAACTTTTTTAAGTGGAAGCCTGCCGCTGTTTTTCTCCTTTAAAATTTATGTCCTGTCCTAATTAATTTACTTTAAAATATGTATATTTTAGTGATATTGATAAAATTATAAAATGTCTAAAAAATAATTATTTACATAAAAAACGAACCTGTAAACAACGTCTGTAATTTTCTGCAACCACGTGACTCCACACGTCATTAATTGGCGCGTTTGCAAATGACCCACGATTCTACTCCGGCTCCGAGCAGCTCTGAGCTCTGAGTCTTATTCATTTAAGCACCAGACGCTCTGCATGGTGGCACCCTGTGCCTGCTCATGTATTTAACAATGAACGGTTAAGAAACCCGACTAGTCAGAGCTATGTCTGCTTTGTCAAATTTGCAATTTTTTTATTTTGGTGTCACCCCTTGATGGTGTCACCCGGTGCGGCCCGCACCCCCCGCACCCCCCTAGTGACGCCCCTGATGCCTCCCACCCTCAAATACCGAAACAAAGAAATATGAAGGCGGTCTAAATATGCAATGGTCTTTCGCTGGCAGTGGTGCCCTCTTTTGTTGTTCCATATATTGTGGCGAGCTCAGCTGTAATTAATGAGTAAACTAAGTGTGGACATCAAGAGCAAGGAGATGCAAATTTATGGCCATGCGCTTTCTCGTGTACTGACGATTGTTTCTATCTGTCTAAAGTATGCATGTATGTACCTACTTGTATGTGCAAGTGTGTGTCTGTGTTCGTCTATGTATGTATTGCATATATTATAAAAGCCGCGTGTACGCATAATCATGTATGCTGCAGTATGCGTTTGCTTCTGAAAGTCTTCATAAACTTGATAGACTTCAAATAAGCATTCGACAGCGTGAGGCATAAGATGGATTGCAGGGCGTGATACACAATGCTGGAATAAAGTAGCAACTGTTGAAACTTGTACAATCGATCAATTGCCACAAAAGTAGATAAGACGATCACAGAATTCTTCCGCAAGAAAACTGAAATACGACAAAGGCCATATCTTATTCCCATGTCTATTTCAATAATGGTGTTAGAAGCAGTAATGTCAAACAGCTTTAACAACGCTTAGGCAGGAATCAAGCTAAGTAGAAAGATGGTGAACAATCGGCGATTGGCTGAAGACATTGGAGTCCTTACTAGAACAACAGGATATTAAGACACAGATTAAAGAAGCCAATAAAACGGTCTAATGGTCAACGCAGTGAAAACCAAAACAATGGTGAATGAAAAGACCAAAGAGAAGCCAACGACAATCACCATCAACGTCTGAAAAGGAGAAATTATTGAGCAAGTAGAACAATTCGTCAATCTATAGGAGCCAAAAATTTAAACGCTAAATGAAGCGACGAATAAAGCTTATATATAAGAGATTTTTACACGCTTGGTGTAGCTCGGACTCGGACATCTACTACCCAATATCGTGATTTTGAGTCTGCTGGTCCTTTGCTTTGGAAAGATCTCCCCTCTACGACTCGCTCTTGGAGCTTATCTGTGGATATTTATGTTTTTGTCCGCGCTCTCAAGATTTTTCGGTTGTTTACAAAATACCAGCCCTCAGTATTTTAGCTAATCTGATTGACTAACAAACAGAGGGTGGCTATTTCAAAAACAACGGTTACCGAAAATACAATTTTAAAAACTTTACGAGCATTTTTATGTGGTCAGTGAATCAGAGAATTACCAAAGAAAACTATGATGAAAATATTTGAAACTATGATGCGCCTGATTTTCAGGTTTCGATCTGAATGTTGGACAATGTGGAAGCTATAGATATAGGACGGTGGAAATGACTACATGAGTTATATGCTTCATGCATATTAATGTTGATCGACAGACGCTTCTGCTTGAAGCCTTCTCTATTCATGGCATAATCATCTACGGGTATGTTTCGATGTTTCTTTCAGTTGTACTGCTTTCTGATCCATGCGTATGTATGCATAATTGTGTATATGTATATATATATACATATATATACATACATATATATACATATATATATATATACATATATAAATATATATATATGTGTGTGTGGGTGTGCGTATGTGTATGTATGTAAGTATGTATGTTTGAACGTATGCATGAATGCTTGTATTTATGTGTTGCATATGTGTATGTATGTGTGTACGCGTACGTGTATCTGTGTATATGTATGTGTATCTATGTGTGTATAAAGCCTATGTTCATCCTTCTCTCTTCTCATTTGCGAGATATATATATACATGTAGACCTCTTTAGTTGGCCGTCTATTTGCTGCTTAACGACACCATGTCAAAACGAAGATCGTTAGTATAGCCCTCCTCTGCTAGCTATGCTTGTGATTGGCACTGCCTGAGTGCTAGCTGTTGGAGAGTTTGCTATGAAGTGGAGGCTCGAGGTTTAATATGTGGATTTGGTGTCGTTGCTTTCGCCAGGTGGCGGGATGGGTCACTTCCGGACGACGCAGATCCTGATGTGTCTGGCAGGAGCGGCCGTGGCCTTGACCTTCGTCGGTTACGTCATGCTCTGCCGGATGGTCACGTGGATGTCGCAGCTCTTCGTCTTTCTGTCTCAGGCCACTGCAGGTCAGACGGTTGTGTTTAATGGACCGTAGGTCTTTGTGTGTTTGTCTGTGAGTGTCTCTGTCTGTCTGTCTGTCTGTCTGTCTGTCTGTCTGTGAGTCTCCGAAAACGCGGTAATGATGGGGATTATTATATTTATCGCTATTATTGCAATTAATATCCTCCTCCTCCTCCTCCCCTTCATCATCATCATCGTCATCATCATCGTCATTATTATTATTATTTGCTAAAACAATTTATATTAATTTCTGTGAAGAGACAGGTTGTTTCTGTTGTCAGGTCTTCTAACGCTCATCGCCGTCGGCGTCTTTGCCTCGAATGATGCAGAGCGCAGTGAGGGATGGTGGATGGCGATGATGGCTGGACTGCTCTTCCTCGTCAACTCTGCGGTCATCCTCATCATGCCCTGCCTCGACTCGGACGAGTTCAAGCAACCAGCAGGAATCACCAACATCTCCTAGAACTGAACCACACCTGCAGTTCTCCCTTACGAATGCCAGTTTTAAATTAAGGACCTAACCCCTGCATCTTGTAGGACTGAACCACATCCGTGAGATTCCTTACGAATGCCACTCCAAGATTGATTACCTTTATAGGTCTCTGCATCTCTTAGAACTCGACCGCATCTGTGGCCTTCCTTACGAATGCTACTTCTGGAATAAGGACCTAACCCATACAATTTCTAGGACTCAATCACATCTGTGACCTTCCATACGAATGCCACTCCTGGATTGAAAATCTAACCCCTGCGTCTTCTAGGACTGAATCGCGTCCGTGGCCTCCCTTACGAATGCCACTGCTGCCGGATTGGATACTTCACGTCTAAATCTCTTTCAAAGTTTGAACTGGTTCACATCTGTGACCTCACTCTTGAATGCCTTTACCACTGAGGACTACAACGGAGATGTCCGCGTCCGCTTCCTCAGAGTTCTGCCCTCGGACAATCAACCTATCCTTATAACCTACCCAAAAATTAAATTTTGTCTGCCTCGAATAAGTCTGTCCCATAGATTACGATTACGAAAAGACGCTACGCTTTCAGAGAAGCGAAAGCGTGGATAAAGTACGGAACTACTATGGTCCAACTTCCAGTTCACGACCTCGGCGACACCCGCCTTTCCAGCTACTCTGCCTCCTCTGACCTTCTGGTAACCGGACTCGGATCTCCTTCGGACTACCCTTCAGACAACCCTCCCTTATGACTTGACGCAGCGCTCGTGAATAGACTGGTGCCCTACGCTTGGCTTTCGAGTGACGCTTTTTAAATTCGGAGATTGCGAGTACGATGCGAGGACAATTATAATGAAGTCCACAGACAATTAAGTTCAAATGTACGGCATTCATAGCTTGTGTATGTGTGTGTAGATGACTAGATGTCCATGTGCGTGGATGCGCGCGTGTGTTCCTGGAGCCTATGCTGTCTATTCCAGTGATTCTGTTAACGTCTGACTTTTGTTTAGTCATGTGAACGTAGGCCTATGACTCTCATAACTTGGAGTCCAGACAAAATAGAAGAGTCCTGGACTCCACACCTATAGACTATATTCTTGCATCTCACAGGGCCATGCATGGTAATTGTAGAAAATTCCGAACATCTGATATAGGAGATTATACCGAGAATAATACTATATACTCAAAAAGTCAAATATGAGCAAATTCTGTCAAAGACTAGGTTTTTAACGTCTGCTAAAAAATTGAACATTTGTTAGAGACAAAAAACTTAAGCCAGCTCGTATTCTGAATCAGATTGTGACTTAACAGCTGCTGTTTCGATGGTCTAGTACGACACTAACTCTGACCCTAATCGTTAAACCTACCATCACGAAACCGGGCCGGGTCGGTAGCGCTTCTAAATAGTTACATTAAGAGGCGCTATATAAATTGAATTGATTGATTTGATTGATTGATACATGTATATGCATAGTTACATAGTAATACATACATACATACATATATATACATACATACCTACATACATATATATATATATATACATACATACATAGTCCTACATGCATACATGCATACATACATACATACATACATACATACATACATACATTCATACATACATACATCCATACATACATACATACATGCGTACGTACATACATACATATATACATACATACACACATACATACAACATACATACATACATATATATACATACATACATACATACATACATACATACATACATACATACATACATGCATACATACATACATATATACATACATACATACATACGTACTTACTTACTTACATACATACATACATACATACATACATACATACATACATACATACATACATACATATATACATACATATATACATACATGTCCATCACACATAAGACTAATACCAATTAACGAAACTGTCGACAGAAATTAATTTCATCGGGTTATCACAACCCGTAGTTAAGAACAAACGCCGTTGCCAACGCTGGTATTGCAAACCTTTTTTTCATTAAACACTGCATATATAAATACCTTCTCTCAACATCGATATTTTACTTCTCTACAGAATATCCCAATCGAATTGGATCGCGTAGGAATCGGTTGGTTCGATAGTGTCGGCGTCGTCGGTTCGTCTGTGTGAACGCGACAGACAATGTAAACGGGTAAATAAATCAGGGATTGTTGTCGACGGACGAAGGAAACGTCAATGGCCTTTGTTCGACCGATGAATATGGCGCTCTGGCAACTTGTCAATGAGATAATTGAGACGAGATAAAAGAATACGATGCATACAGGCACGGATATATATTTATATATATATCTTTATATTTATATATATATGTATGTTGATATATAGCCTAAAGGGATGCATGATGTAAGGTATGTGTGTGCGTTCGTCTATTTGTAGTATTTCCGTACAGTCTCTCTGTCTCTCTGTTTCTCTGTCTCTGTGTCTCCCTCTGTCTGTCTGTCTGTCTGTCTGTCTGTCTGTCTGTCTGTCTGTCTGTCTGTCTGTCTGTCTGTCTGTCTGTCTGTCTGTCTGTCTGTCTGTCTCTCTCTCTCTCTCTCTCTCTCTCTCTCTCTGTCCTCATCCGTGAGTAGTGTTAGTTGTTCCACGGGCGCTATACATGATTTAGCGTGCGCGCGCGCTGCTGAATGCTGCTCCATGGAATGGCAACAATGCGTCGGATCGTTTGAATGGCACTGGCGTCCATTGTTCGCAAGGCCTGCGGGAACAAAGCGGCTCTCAGGCGCTCCTGTTTATTAAAGTCGCCGTCAATGGCGGCGCGCAAATGGAAAAGATAATGATAGCGCATTGTGTGCAACGTGCCAACACCGAGGCGCGTCAGGTACGGAGGCATTGGAGTGGACTTACGGCGACACAATGGCGGCTTTGTCTTCGAGCGGGCGCCCGGTTCGTTGCGATTGTATCGGGTCTTATTGGTCGGCGACGGCGATTCGAATTGTGGCTTTGTAGACCGCGTCTGTAAACAGCGCCAGTTTGTAGATCACGAAGACTCAATTATGCCAGCGACGACTGGAGCCCTGTGCATCGCCGACTGGTCTGGGTGGGTGTTAGTGGGTGTGGGTGGTTTCGGGTGGTTATTGGTGGATCTTGGTGGATTTGGGTGTGTCTGGGTGTATTTGGGTAGGTCTGAGTGGATCTGGTTGTGTTTGGGTGGCTCTGAGTATGACTTGATGTGTTTGGGTAGCTTTGTATGGTATGGGCGGTTATGAGTGACTTTGGGTGGCTCTTGGTGACTGGATGTGTTTGGGTGTATTTGGGTGAGTTTGGATGGGTCTGAGCGGATCTGGTTGTGTTTTGGTGGCCTTGTGTGGTCTGGCGGTTATGGGTGACTCTGGGTAGCTTTTGGTGATTGGTTGGATCTGGATAAGTTACGTTTCAGTTCGATTTCGCATAGTTTTAATCTGTTATCTCTTATTGTCTTTCTTTCTATCTGTTGTCTTTCTTTCTTTAGTCGTGTCATTGATTCCGTTTCTGACAGGTTGCTGAGACGGCTATATTTGACATATGCTTGTTTTAAATCTTTCATAACACACACACACACACACACATACACACATATATATATATATATATATATATATATCGAATACGATTTTTGTTGCCCTTCTCTTCTTTTTCTAAGCTTGAGACTGGCACTATCAAAGTATATAGTATCCATTAACAACGTTACTAAGGTGTTTAAAGAGATGTTCACAGAGACTTTGGTCGTGAAACCTGAACTACCAGCGGAACCATCGTGTCGCATATGAGAATTTATATAGCGCTTCTTGCAGTACTAATTATTCAGGAGCGTTCTCAGCGTAGCACCCCCGAGGAAATAAGAAGGTTTTCATACAACGAAGGAATGAGGGGGTGAGCTCGACTGGAAGCTTTATGCGGATGTGTGGCAGGTCGCTCTACATATTTAAGGGTCCACGATGGTAATGGTAGAAAATAATATAACAGTGTTTGCACGAGGAACTAAAGGAGATCAAGTCGATCAGTAGATCTTAGAGGGTGGGAAGATATATCTTACTTAAATTTGAGAAATATGGCGATATTTTGGAGCTAGACTAAGCGTATTATAAATAGTATTGGATGCAAGAGGCAACGGCAGGCCAGGGTCGGATGTCGGTCATGTAGGCATAAAAGTGGGTGTAGCGAGGGAGACAAGCAATGAGCCTGGGACCCGAGTTCATACTTCATAACCGACTGCAGGGCGGATAAGTGTGCATTTGGAATACCAGGAAAAAAGTGAATTACAATAGTCAATGCGACAGCAGTTGAAAACATGGATCATGGATGTTAAAACAGCAGAAGAAACAAATCTTCTGATGGCTCTCAGACACCTCAGATGATAGTTATAACATGACGGTATCACATGCAGGAAGTGCTCGGAGAACAACAGGGTGTTATCAAGGGTGGCACCCAAGATACTATGTGTGATGAGCGGTAAGGTTTCCCTACTTGAGAAATACCGCGACAAAAGGTGTCTCGCAAGCTACCAACAGACTGGCGCGGAAGGCAAAAGCGCCGTTAAACCACATCCACACGGCTGATCAATGAACACGCATTGTTTTGCAGTTTACACCTTTTGGCCACCGTAAAATAGCGAGCGCATAATAAAATTAATTGGAATGTTTGTTTCACGACATCTTGGGGCAATAAAGGCTGTTGACGTATTTTTAAGCGTTCTCTCATTTGAAATGTGGGCCATCTCTATTGTATATATTGCATCAATTGATAACATTATGAAGGTGTTTTAAGTTAGCGGTCTAGCCTGGATTCAGCCAATCGGTTTCTTTTCAGTGCGCAACAAGTTTCTTTGCTTTGGCCATACCGTGCGTTCTAGTTCGAACCTAGCTTATCATTCGAACTAATCTGCGGATGAACGGGTGAATGGAAACATGGAGTCTACACCTAACGATGTCTTACGGCATCAAAGGCGTTGAAGGCGTGGGAAAATTATCCTGGCATATCACGACATTTTTATATTGTTTGACCGCGTTCGCCTAGGCACACGGGGCAACAAAACGCTTGTAAGGGGTGGTGAATTGTTTTTAAAAGTCTCACAGTTCGTATGGAATTGTTCTGTTCAAATTCCTCATCCTTCCTGCTTTTCTCCTCTTGCTTATCTCGCTCATGGCAGTTTAGGCAATTTCTTCTCAGGGACGGAATGTATATTATATATGTATATATATATATATATATATATATATGCGTGCATAAATATGATACATATATATATATATATATATATATATATATATATATATATATATATATATATATATATATATATATATAGTTTCAGTTTCATGACATTGTGTGATATCAAAGGCCATTGGCGATTACCTTCTTTATTTCAGGTTTGGGACTGGCACTGCCAGATAACCATCAGTGACGGCATTTCACGTTTTGACTTGACTGTTTTATGCTTATATAATGTTACTTCACGCAGAATTCTGTGCCAATATGACTATTTCAGGTAACTGTGTTAAAGGTGTCTAAAGAGAACGTTGATTTGATTTTATTACTGACGAGTTTGAGAACGAAATGCCGCTAACAACCACCAGTTGTGGTTTCAATATAACGACACTGATCGCAATGTTCTTAGCGTTGCCCTTCTCTTCTTAACGTCTTGGGACTGGCATCGCCAGAGTGCGAACAGTGCATGAGATGCAGAACGCATTCGAGTTAATATAAGATAGTATATTCTATAAATATAATGCGTCGGTTGACAATGTGTTAAAGGTGTCTATCAATCAATCACTAATTATTAACAGTGTCCGCCAAGCAAATTACTACAGATAAGGCGTCTGCTTACAGTTTCTCGTCTGTCTGTTTAGTTTCATTTGTGTCGTCTCCCCCTCTCTCACTCTGACTTTCTTTCTCTCTGTCTCTGTCTGTCTGTCTGCCCGTCTCTGTCTGTCTGTCTATTCAACTCTGTCTCTCACTGTCTCTGTCTCTCACTGTCTCTGTCTCTGTGCCTGTCTGTCTGTCTGTCTGTCTGTCTGTCTATCTATCTCTCTCCCTCTCATACCTAAACACACGAATGGACACGCGTTCATTCAGTGAGCTTTATCCTAATTGGCTTAATTAGTCGGGGTCTTTTGCAGGCACGCGCCGACAATAACGACGTTAAGTGTAGTCTCCTCACTATCAACGACGGGAAGGAAGTGAATGCGACGAAGAAAATAGTCCGTTCGGCGGCGGAATATCGCTCCGAATGGAAATTGGCTGGGCCACTTCTGTTGGTGCATTCATACGCACACAAAGCCTTTCCAGCGACGGGCATGTCGCAACGGAAAATGAAATAATTTCAACATCGCTGAAGAGGAAGTCCTTTTCAGTCATCCGTCGCACAAAGGCGACTACTATCGTCACGCCGTCCAGATAGCACAGCGTTCATTAGGACATCCGTGCCAACACTACAGAGATACACCGTGGGCCGATAAAAGAGATATCCCGTACAATTTCACATAAAGTTGCATTCAGAATTAAAAATAATTTTAGTATGACATTCGATAAACGAATAATATGGGGTAACGCTTAGCCTATTCGAAATGAATAATAATTTCGTTTTTAACAAAGTTTTTCAATAATTGTTGGACTTATGTGCTTCACACATTAGGGCTGAAATCTAAAAAAGTCGGCAGACTTCTTCTTTGCGCGACGATAACTCTCATCCAATGAATGAGCAACGAGGGTGTAAAGACATCATGCAAAATCCTCATTGTAGTGATTTTAATACAAATTTAATAAACACCTTCAATTTCGGAACACAACAAGAGTTTTAACCGATTCTGAAGACGCTCAATCAGTGTTTACATTTCATCCAATAAACCTGTAGCACGCTTAGAATCCTTATTGCCCCATGTCACATCGTCCAACTATTCTGATGAATCGCTAGCATAATATGTAACTCTCACAGTAGAAGCCGCCTCTTTTTCCGCCCACGCTGTACCTCTGCTCGCACACTTACCCGTAGATACTCCACACATGCCAACCCGGTAGACGTTTCGTCTACCCGCGCAGCATACAGAATCGAAATTGCTGCAATGGAAATGGCTGTATGCAGAATGCTTTGTCAACGTACCAACTGGACATTGGCGACTCTTTGTGGCGGCCGGCTCACGCACAATCAGAAGCGTTTCAGACGGTCTGCGGCCGCGGCAAACAAGCACGCATTCACCAGATACAATAATTGACGACAACGTATTGGACGCCATCTTCCGTCTTCGTCAGCCGGCGAAAGACCCAGGAACGAGAGCGAATTGGGCGCGTTTTTCTTCAATACAGACTCGATCGTCTTCAACATACACACGCACACACGACCATCTATAAAACCGGGAAATAGCCGTGTATAGCTTGAAAGGAGTCTTCATTTGCGGCAGAGCGGCGTAGAATACCGGCGATATGAATTATGACCAAATGCGGACAGGGGGGGTGGCAGGGCACAAATGGATGCCATTGTCGACTGTTTGGACGAAATCTCGTCGCTCGGACGAGAAGAGAAACGGGAATTAATTGAAGCGACTGTCTGTCTTTAAACGATGCTTTCAGGGGACGGTTTCTCCATTCGCCGTTCGTCGCATGCTAAGGAGCCGTGACGCGTGACAATCGAGAGTAAATTTTGCTGCGTCGACTCTACAAGTTTGCACAGTGGAAAGCCCGTTGATTGTGAGGCTGGTGAAGAAACTCTGTCTGCGTGTGTCTGTCTCTGTCTCTTTTTCTGTCTCAGACACTGACTCTGTTTCTGTCACTGTCTCTATCGTTGTCCCTATCTCTGTCGTTGTCCCTGTCTTTGTGTCCGTTTCTGTCTCTGTCCCTGTGTCTGCCTATGTCTCTGAAACCATCAGAGTAAAAACCGACCGTCTGTTCCGTTGTATCAACTTTTTGGTTCTCCTCTTTCCTCAGGCTTGAGACTGGGGCTTCATTCAGCATGTGATTCAATCCATCATCGAACAAGTATTAGTCTCAGTTTAATGACATTGCGTGATAGCAGAGATTGTCCTCTTCCTTAATTCAGGCTTGGAACTGGCTCTTGCAGAGTGCAATCAGTATAGTTAGTTTAAAACTTAAATAGGCTCAAACTGTCCTTTAAGTCTCCTTTAGCTAAGAGGACGACTAAACTGAAGTATGAATTTGAAATGTTATTTTAATGAGTCAGATAAATGTAAATGAAGGTGTTTAAAAAATTGCGTGATATTGGTACTGAAGCAGTGACGAACCTATTGCTTGACCACATCTTACGGTAGCAATGGCTGTTGACGTCAGCCTTTCCTGCTATTACAGATTACAGTTGTCATGCATTGAATATATATATATATATATATACATATATATATATATATATATACATATATATATATATATATATATACTCCTTTATTGCCAAATAAGCCTCGTATCGACGCTTCAAATTTTAGTTTTATATGGTCGCTAGTATACAGTGTATGCTACTAAAATAAATGATAAGTAAGCGATAAATAGTCTATGACAAATGAAGCAATAAATATTACTTTATTGGCTTAACTAAAAGCACAATATCATGGGCAAAATAATGCTTTATTAATCATTAATAACTTTGACAAAAAGAGAGTTTATTTAATATGCTGAATTTAATATCAGACCTACATAGGCTTAGTCGCAGATTTTCTACTCAATTTCCACTTCTCTTTGCTAGATTATAAGTCCCAACTCTATGCTTAAATATGTTGAGGGTCTATATGCGTTTAAACACATCGGATATACTATAGGAAATTCGACATTGCCAGGTTACAGCACCTTCAGGAGGACTATTTCAGTCTGGATCTCGTTCTAACTATAACGATACCTCGCGAGGACAATGCAGTAATCTGATTTTTTAACCATGTACTTCAAATCATGGACCAATACACTCTGATTAGCGTAACAGAGAGAATACAAAAGTCGTTGATTACTAAGTCTTTAAAGTCTTCGATTTTCATATTTCATTTTCCTAAAACTTCCAACGTCAGTTTTCTTTTGCTTCTCTCGTTAATTTCGCAGTTAGTTTTTGGTTAACGAAACTATATGTATTTGTATCATAAGAAAGATGATTCGCGTCGTTCTCCACCTTTGTCCGGGCTTGGGACTGGCACTACAAGAGTGCAGGCAGTGGAGTCGTTTCTGAATACGCTAAGAATGGACACCTTTAAAACGCGTTCAAGTGATTTCATATTATACTACAAGTCTTTCCAATATTATATTCCATATGGCTTCAATAGAATTGGACTATATATATATTTCAGCAGTAGAACCTTATTTGAGGGTGTGTATTAGCACTGAACGGATAGTGCTGGAACAGGTCACAGAGTTTGTGTACTTGATAGGATTACAGACAGAGGATGGACAATGCACAAAGGACATAAAGCGTATACGATTGGCCTGGCATTTAAAAAATTAGGAAGAATGAGCAGAATGTGGAGGACAAACAGCATATCGACAAAAAGAAAGAAAAAAAAACTGTACACAACACCAGTTGTTCCAGTGCAGCTGTATGGAGCTGGTGCCTACGATAGGGGGATGAGCGAAGAATATACTGGTGGTGGAAATGCGTTGGCTAAGGAGAATCGCGGGAAGAACTAGAAGAGAGACAGAAATCACAGAATCCGGAACGAGGTGACCAGAGAAGAACTCGGACAAAGGGAAACGCTAATAGGCAAGATCAGGAGAAGAAGACTAACCTGGTTTGGACATGTAACAAGAAGGACAGGGAAAGATTACCAGCATGGGCACCATTTTGCCAAGTGGAGGGAACAAAGAGTCGAGGGAGACAGGCAAAAACGTGGATGAATAATGTGAAACAAGACCTCAAGCAGAGGGACATGGATACGAGAACAGCAATGGACACAACCGCGGACAGAGAAAAGTGGAGAAACTTTGTGAAAACCTCATCGTCAGCCTCTGCTTGACGGACGAAATATTATAATAATGTGCACAACCCAGTATGCAAATACATAACAAGATGCATTTGTAGTATGGTTTCAATTTAACCACACTGCGTGATAATAATGATTCCTATAGCATCGCCCTCCCCTTTATCCAGGCTTGGGACTGGCTCTGCCAGCATACAAGCAGTGCCGGAGTTAATATTCCAAAGTTTAGCGACCTCTTATTACTACAATGGTCGTTGACGTCTTTAAAGATAAATAAATGCTTTTCTTCTCTGATCGTTTTAATTGTGTGTAGTAGCTTGCCTAAAAATTTAAGCTGTCGCAGTGTCTGACTGATATAAATTTATTTAACGACGCATCCAAAACGAGGATGATATAGTGTACTGTGGTGCTGTCATATCAACCTTGACACTTGGACAGCATACGCTATAATAGACTTAGCAGCAGTGGTTTCAGTTTAACGACACTATATAATGTAGCAACAAGGAACATTGTGGTCGCCCTCCTATTTTTTCCATGCTTGGAACTGCCATTGTCTGAGTGGGAAGAGTGTCAGAGATAAATTAGTGGCCCTTTGAAGGTTGTGTGGGATAATCGCATTAATTATATGGATGGATTCAGAGTTTAACAACCGCCTTTGACAACAGAGGCGGCTGCAGTCGACATAAATTAGCGTTGCATAATACAGCACTTACGGTTTTGACTTAGTAATTAAGCTAATTATATTTTTATACATGCGACTATAAAGGCAGATAACATACATTTAAAAGAGGTGTGCAATTATTCTGAAAAGTCCTCAACATTCGTATCGCATAATGCAGCTATGTTAATGGGTTCCGCTGAATGTATGTCTTATGTAAAAACCAGTATCGTCCATTGGTTGCGTTTTAGAGGCGTCTTACGAGGACTTTGCATTATCTAGTCTCCAATTACATCTTCTGATATCCAGAACCTTTCCAGACCTCCGTCCTATAGTCCACATACTTTATACTTGCATTCTATATTCAGGAGATTTAAATACCCTGAGATTAAACCGAAAATTGAGTCCAACTAAGAAGCAAGGCATTAAAAAATTGATCTGCTGAATCGCAGTTTGTCATCACGATAGACGCGTTCTAAGTTTTCAGTTTGACATCAAAGACCATTGTTGCCAGAAAATGTTGATCAGCACAGATTGATGCATTGCCTTATTAGACACATTTAAAATGATGTAAGCGATCCTATATTTACCAGACGCTATAATTTACGCCGTTCATTGTGTGAACATCTTCTATGTCATTAGACGACGCTAATCCCTTGAAGAATTTGCCATTTGTCTGTCGTAGACTCGCAGGTTTTTGGGGCTCCACAGATTGGCGGATGAACTTGTCCTTTGATATGTGATCACTATAGTTGCGAGTGTTGTTCGATGTTTGTGTTTTCCTTAAAGCAAGTGTTGTGCGCTAAAAAGGGTAATTGCCTTGTGCTTGCATCCGTCCATGTTTTGAAAGCTGACTCACTGGGCCATCAAATAGGGTTCCGATTATTGTTTTCGAATACTAGTTTCTACAAACTTAATTGAGCTCCTGTACTGATATTATGGTTGAATTTCATTTGTGCTTGTTCGATAGAGATTTCATGTTTAATTGAATCAATAAATTGAATTGAATTGAAGTGAAGTATACTCCTGGAATGAATGATCAGCGCTCAGGACAATTGAACTTATACAGGATCATTTTCTTAAGCACGTCGTCGCCGGTCATCTCAGCAGGGGCGTCGACACCATTAAAAATCTGTCATTATGCAGTTGAGCCATTCTGTTCTATTCTACATTGTCAGTGTGTGCGCCATTAACTTCGTTTAATCTATTATTCCCCCTTGAATAACATTAGTCGAAATTGGAGGAGAGTTGCTCCAATAACTTAGGGGTATTCAGTTAGTACAGTGACTTGTAGGGGATAGACTCCCCGCCATGAGACATCAGATGTCGTTAAGCTTTTGTAACTAAAAAATTGAGAATAGAAAAGTTGGAAACATTAATGGAAAAACCTTAACGGTTCATCTGCCGTCTGATTATATGCGGCGCTCCGTTTGTTTCGCAAACTGGACTCGTCGATAATCCATCGTTCGGGTCAATGATGCAATCTTCCATATGCGCAAAAGACAATCGATTGCGAAGGTATACAATTCTTTGTTGGCGGATCCTCAAAGGATCGGCGCTTCTTTACTGTGAACTTCAAAGAGAGCGCCTCGAACGGTAAGACCTGCTAGATCGCTGAATCAACTGATGGGGTCAAAGGCATCGATTGTACGCTTTGGTGTTAAACGCTTTCGTCAATCGCTATAATCTTTCAATTTCTAATACATCATTCAGGCCATCGCTTGATTAATTGCATCCTTATATATGTTGACGATGTGCTGTTGAGGTTGTTTATGATGACTACGACATGATGCTGATGCTGTTGATGATGATGCTGTTGATGATGATGCTGGTGATGGTGGCGGTTGTAGTTGTGGTGGTGGGATTGGTGGTGATGATGATGACAATGACGTTAGTGATTATTATTCGACTATTATTATACCAACAACAGAAACAACAGTGAGGACGATAATAATAATGATAAAGATGATGGTATAATGACAATAATAATGATGATACAATTAACAATATTATTGTTATTGTTATGGTTATTATTATTATTATTATTATTATTATCGTTGTTATTGTTATTATTATTATTATTATTATTATTATTATTATTATTATAGTCATCATTTATTATTATTATTATTATTATTATTATTATTATTATTATTATTATTATTATTATTAATTATTATTATTATTATAGTCATCATCGTCGTCGTCGTCGTCGTAATCATCATCATCATAGTCATGTAATCATTACCGTTAGAAATCTATCAAAATCACACAGCACTACGCAACTCCATAACGTCGAGAGAGCGTTTCCGAGTGTGTATATCCGCCCATACAAACACACCACGAAAAACGCACGCACATTAGCACACTCTCACAAACACACTCGAACATCCAGACACACCCACACGCACGCCCTCTCTGATCATACGGGGGCGGGTCAGGAAACACTTTCGACGGCTGACCTCCCAGCCCCGGGGGCTCACCCTTAACAAACACCCGGACCGGTAGTCATTTGCCCTCTAATAGCGAGGCTCAGTCCATCAATACACGCTCATTCGCAGCGAGAACAACCAAACGCATGTGGTCTATTTACGCGATCGATATCGAACGCTCTGTTTGCAAACACACAAAGCACGCGTATCATCTCTTTCCGTGAATCTCCTACGGTTGGCAAAGGTCTACCTGCGAGGGCAGAGGTATATCATCTAAGGTAACGCGATTGAGGGATATATTACGGGCGATGAACCGGCGAGGCATAAGTGGCCCTATCGATTGAGTGTTCTTCGCTGCTGTTGGGTCGCCTGCCGCGGAGGCTTCTCCTCGATGGAGCGCTTCCGTTGGTCGTGCCATGGCTTTGTGAACTTAGACTTGAGTAACTGTCTTTCCGCCTTCTTCCCAATCGGGTCGATTCGTCGTGTGGACGCCACCGTCGATCGGGAGTGTATCATTATTTGTTAGGACTTCTGTTAATGTATCACAACGACAAAATGACGCGTTTTAAGAGCCGTACAAAGGCGCTACAACACGGCTGTCTCGTTCGGTTTTGGAGTAATATAGATCGATTGATCGATTGATTTGTGTGTGTGTGTGTGTGTATGTAATGTGTGTATGAATGTATACATGTATACATGTATGTCATTATGCACGTATTTGTAGGTTTGTATGTGTGATTGCGAAGCAAAAGAAAACGCAGGTCATGATGATGATGATGATGATGATGATGATAATGATGATGATGATGGTGTTGTTGTTGTTGCTGTTGTCGTCGTTGGTGGTGGTGGCGATGACGATGTCGATGATGATGATGATGATGACGACGAAGACGACAACGATGAGAAAGAAGTAGAATTTTCCTCCTTCCTAATCCTTCTCCCTCTCATACTCTAAACCTATATCGCCTTGCATTGCTGCTGTACAGTTAAATCCAACCTCTGAACAACTTATATTCATCCGTTCATACGGCACTTGTAATCATACTGCGGCTGCGTTAATTTGAATATAACTAAACGAAGATCATCATCATCATCATAACCCCAACTTCTCTATTGACAGTCCAGCAAGCCAATCTTCACGTAAGCTACTACTATATACACATACGTCTTTAAGCTAACAAAGTCATTGAGCTCGCCTGTGTGTAATAAAACCACTAAAGGGCAATGAGTACACCTTCCTAATTACAGCACGAATCCCCATTTATCGAAGCTGACTATAGTAGCGCACTCTGTTTCATTGTTTTCTTCGCATTGTTCCTCTTCTTCTTCGTCGTCGTCGTATTCGTCTTCCTTTTATAGTCCCGTATACTTATTTCCATTCTTATGTCGTGTCGTCACTGCATTGTTGTGCGTTCGTTTTCGTGAGGAGAATAGAAGCGAAGTCTGTGTTCAGAGGAGAATAGAACGGATGATTCGACACATTTCGTCGACTAAAGTCATCTCTGTTTATACCTGGTCCCGGAAAGCGGAGAACGTAGTTATACTTGAGAAGGAGAAGGAGAAGGAGGAGAAGGAAAATGAGGAGAAGGAGAATGAGGAGAAGGAGAATGAGGAGAATGTGGATAATGAGACGGAGGAGCAGAGGGAGGAGGAGGAGAAGAAAGAGGAGCAAGAGCATGGAGGGAAGAGGAGGGAAGAAAAGAAAGAGGAGGAGGAAGAAGAGGACGTATGGAATGAAGAGGAGAAGAAGGATGATAACAAGGAGGAGAATATAGAAGTAAAGAAGGAGGAGAATGAGAATGTGAATGAGGATGATGATGATGATGAGGAGGAGGAGGAGGAGAAGAGGAAGGATAAATAGAAGGAGGTGGAGAAGGAACATTTGAAGCAAGGTGAGAAGAAAAAGGAGGATACGGAGAAAGAGGATGAAGAGGAAGATAATAATGAAGAAGTGGATTTGGATGTGCCAGATGAGTACTTGTTAAGGAGCGACGAAGACATGCGTTAACAATGGATGACGATCATAATTGTTGTTCTGTGATGTCACGTATTTGCCTCTTTAAGTATAACCGCTAATTGTTGTCTGCTGCTGCAGCTGTATTTGTACCTGTCTCGTGCGCTCTGCGCGTCTCCTATCTTGCGTCTGTTTCTTTTAATTTTGTCAGTCCGTGTGTTTTTAGTCACCTCTGCATCCCCTATCTCCGACTGTCTCTGTCTCCCTGTCTGTCTCTCAGCCTCTCTGTTTGTCAAGTTCTCTTTCTCCGTGTGTCAGTCTATCTCCGTCTTCGTCTCTGTCTGTCTGTCTGTTTATCTCTCTCTTTCTCTCTCCATCCGTCTCTCTTCTGCGACTATTATTCACGTATACCTCCGTCACCAGTAAAACAACGTCGTGCCTTTGTTTCCTCGAAATCACTCGCATTTGTTGACAGGTGTGCTCCAATGGCCGCCTTTCCCATCGCACCAGACAATTGCCTCACTGTCGCCTCTCCCTCCTGTGTCTGTTTCTCTCCCTGTCTCTCTTTGTCTCGCCTCTTCCTCTCTCTCTCTTTCTCTGTCTGTCTGTCTGCCTATTTGTCTGTCTCTCTTTCACACACAGACACACACACACACACACATACACAGTTTCACACGCACGCACGCACACAGACACACTGAGAGACACGACATCCAGTACATCAATGAAACAGCCTTTGATAGAATACACCTCTGATATTCTCACCAGATGCAATTACTAAGAAATCGTTTACATCTTTCTTCTTCTTCTTCACACGATTCCTTTGACATCGTCTTCCAACTGAATGGAATCATTATCCACGATAGGCGTTTGATAGAGTTAACTCGCTGTTTGACTGTGCGCAGCGCCACTAAACGAGCAAATCTCGAACCTAATTTGTGTTGATGAGGCAATAAATTGGACAGTAATGTTATGTGATTGTCAGGGTCCTGCTTCTAGTTCCTTCTGCTTACACCGCATCATACTATGCCTGTCAATAATTATTGGTGACCCCTCTGTGACAAATGGGGACATTTTCCCCTGGATTCAAAGCTGTTGCGTCCTGACAGTGCCAGTCCAAAGCCTGGATAAAGAAGGAGGGCGATGCTAATTATCTTTGTTATTGCAAAGAGTCGCAACAACAGGATGTTGCATAAGTTTTTATTTCGGATGCACCTTTGGTGTATTTGTATGCATGTATATGGATGGATGGATGGATGGATGGACAGAGGGACGGACGGACGGGTGGATGGATGAATGGATGGATGGATGGATGGATGGATGTGTCTATGTATGTGCGGTGGTATACGTATACTATATTTGGATATAATTATACTTAAACTCTTTTCAATTAGCTATCTGCCACGGCTAACTATGGTGGCTCTTTTTCCGTTTAATAAAATTTAATGCAAAGGCTTTAATTCGTGGCAGTTTTCTTCATCGACTTTTAAGCCTTGACCCTTGTTAGTTTTCAATGGTTTTGTGCTGCGATCTGAATGCGCATTATAGTTTAAATTTGACGGCACTGTGTGATAGCAAAGATCGCTAGCTCTGCCCTCCTCCTTTATTGAGCCTTGAGACTGGCACTGCCAGAGTGCAAGCAATGAGTGAACACCCTTAAATCGCGTTCAATCGATGAAATATATTCATGACTGCCTTAACATGTGAGAACCATTAACCAAAATTATAATTCGACAGCATTATATTTCATCAGCAGAACACTATCTGAGGGTATGTATCAGTACTCAGTCAAACACGAAATGCCTCCAGCAGTGCCAGTCGCAAGCCTGGATGAAGGAGGAGGACGACGCTTATGACCTATGTCATCACGCATGCAGTGTCGTTAAACATACAACTAACCAGTGCAACATGAAAATACATAACAAGAAATATTTTTATAATAGGCCTATATAGGCCTATTATAGTTTCAATTTAACCACACTGCGTGATAACAAAATTCCATAGCGTCGCCCTCCTGCCTTATCCAGACTTTAGGCTGGCACTGCCGGGGTGCAAACAGTGGCGTAGAGTTTGTTCAAATTTGAACATGTAGTTTTAATGCATGGATCTGGATTGCATTAATTAGGGTCAGAATAAACTCCCATACTTTAAAATTGAACAGAGGTCTGCCACTTCTTTGCTACGAATTAAATAGCTTACTTGTTACACAACATCTAAGCGCTGTATGCCTTAAGCGCTTCGCTTTGTCCGCTGCTTAATTGCTACGCATATTTCTATTCAATAAAACCCGATCGCCATAAAGCGCTTCTAAATCCGCTCAGCAGCTGTGCAACATGCATCCCGTCTGATGGTTGGCGGCGGAGATGGCCCGTAGCCCGATCAGCCGTTCGGCGATCGTGATTGGCTCGTCGTAGCCTCAGTAGCCTGGTGGGCGTGGCCAACATTGTCTATAAAAGATTGTGAACACGATGTCTTAGCACGTGTTTAGCTGAACGACTGTTAGTCACAACATATCGATTCAAATACTTGCGATAGGTCTATGATCTCGGGCTAAGGCGATTAAAACGCTATACCCATTAAACCGTGAAACATCTGCTCATAGAGGGACGTGTTGGGGTTTTAAGAGCCGGTAATAAAATAGTCGGTATTTACGCAGGCCGATTGAAAGTATCGCCGAAGCTGCGCTGAAACGAGGTCGCCGAAACTGTGCATAAACGATTTGAAACGGGTAGTTGATACGGCGTTGAAATAGGGCTGCAGAAACAGAATCGAGATATTGTTTGTTGAAACAGTGTTGAACGATCTAGAAACGAGAGCGGGTGAAACGGTGCTGAAACAAGTAGGAAAAGAGTTACGGAAAAGACTTTGAAACTGTGGTTGAAACGGTGTTAACATCCGTTCGTTAAGAGCGTTGCTAAAACTACATTCAGTAGGTTTCTACTCTGGAAACTGTTTAGAAACAAGGTACAGAACACATTGAAAATCGCCGAAACAACTCGATACGGCGCCGAAACGACACGAAACAGGGTCGCTGAAATCTGCGTTGGATCTAGGCGATACCTGATTCTTTCTTTCTATAGTAATAATTCTCTTCGGAGGTGACGTACACATTGCGTCATAATGTCGTCACCGATCAACTTGAGCTGTTCTCCTGGAAAACAGCTAGACCACGTGAAGCGACCAATGAACGCATTCATGGTTTGGTCACGTGGCCAACGCCGTAAGATGGCGCAAGAGAATCCGAAGATGCATAACTCGGAGATCTCGAAGCGACTGGGCGCCGACTGGAAACTGCTTACGGACGAGGACAAGCGGCCCTTCATCGACGAGGCCAAACGGCTGAGGGCGCTCCACATGAAGGAACATCCGGACTACAAGTACCGCCCACGCCGCAAGCCCAAGTCCCTGATGCGCAAGGACAAGTACGCCTTCCCGATGTCGATGATGCCGGGGCTGCCTCCAGGTCTCACCTCCCTCCAGTCGACTGGGATGTTCGCCTCCCCCGATGGCCCCTACGCAAGCTCCTCAGACAGAACTAGGGGGTTCTTCCCACCGTCGCCATCCCTCGCCCCTTCACTGTACTCCCACTTCCAGGACTCCGCCTCCTCCAAGCTATCGGAGGCAACCGCGAACGCCCTTCGGGTTGGAGACCTCGCATCGGCCGCCGCCATGTACTCCCCTTACGCCGCAGCGGCCGCCGCCCTGGCCGGCTTCCCTTCTCCTACTCAGTCCGCCGCCCGCTCCCACCCAGGTCTCCACGGACAGTACATGCTGCCCTACTGCCCTCCAGGGTACATCGACACAAGGGAGTTCCACCGATCACTCACCTACGTTCCCGTCCTATTCAAACCGGAAGACGCCTACCGCACGTCCATTTCCGGCGTTCCGGGAATGTAGTCCAGAACCGGAAGTGTCCTACCCCCGAACCGGAAGTCTAGCGGTCTCGAGCCGGAAGCCACGTGACCGGGTGCCGTGACGACGACGTGAGGAACTGTTGCGCTTGGCTGGGGTGAGACGTCGCCTTGACCTCTGGCCCCTGGAAAGGTCAGGGTCGTCGTACAATCAGTGGTCCTTCACCGCTCGACTGGTTCCGTCTCTCCCTTGGCTGGAAGGTGCTTCATCGCGAATCTCGTCCTTGACCTGCCAAGAG
The DNA here is from genome assembly GCA_959347315.1 of Bimastos eiseni. Taxonomy (NCBI): domain Eukaryota; kingdom Metazoa; phylum Annelida; class Clitellata; order Crassiclitellata; family Lumbricidae; genus Bimastos; species Bimastos eiseni. The sequence goes on from OY365817.1 coordinate 26,768,511, forward strand.
GCGGGAAATGGCTGACGTGTGGTGTTTGGTACCTGTACTCTAGTTGGTACTCAAGGACAGCTTTAGAGCTCGGGTACTGGTACTTAATTGTGCTTGGAGCCAGAGCATACATAAAGATCTCCGGGAAGAAGAGGTCAAATGCTCGCCTATACTTGAAAGAACGACATTCGAACCACTGCTCCTATAAACAGCGTCGGATAAATACCCGAATGTCCCTACTAAAAGCTCCGGAGAAATAGCCGCTACTCCTATAAACAGCGCCGGAGAAATATATCTGCTCCTGATAACAGCGTCAGAGATATACCCCGCTCCCAACAACAGCCCCGGAGAGAACCCCGTATTGTACTACTATAAACAGCGCCGGTGAACGACTCGTGCTTCTATAAATAGCTCAGGAGAAATACCCGTGTTTCTATATACAGAACGAAGCAATGCAAGGATGAGACAGAGGTCCTCGCAGTCGTTTGTTTTTGACATATTATAGTATACCTGCAAGTTCCAACTGTTATAGGCGTATACACAGTCTCAGGCTTTCCAGTGACATAATGAATGGGCAAAGGCGCATTACACAATTATGTATTTATATAAACAACACCACACAGGTCACTAAAATTTTAAATTATATGCACCTATGCCCGCATGCATAGAGTGTATTTAGGTATGTATATGGGTGTATATATAATTATATGTATATAGGTGTATATATAATTATATGTATATGGGTGTATTGTGAATGCATATAGGAAGACGTGTCCATTGGTAAAACCTGTGTAGCGGTTGATTGTATGTGTACCTCAAATATACAGACTGCATTTATACGTAAAACAGAATATAGGGATAAGTGTACAACGTTGAAGTATTCGAAAGACCTGTACGTTTAAAGTGTACACAAAGAGTATCCATCTTTTGCTGCATGCAAGTCGTATCAAAGCGCTATATAAATGAATTGCTGCATGACAATATACATTGCATCTAGATATATATAATATAGGTGTATATATATATCTGTAGAGTATATAAATAAATACATATGTGAAGTATATTTATATATATATATAATTATATACGCTCATATTTACTTATATATTATTATTATTACTTATTTTAACACTCTGCAGTCTAATGGTATATGTTTGATAATGTGATTACTGGACGACCTGTGCTCTACATGCAATTGTTAATAAAGATTCGTTTTTAGAAGCAAAACAGAATCTGTGTCTGTGCTTAATGGCCTGTATATATATATATATATATATAAAACCTGTGTAGTTTTATATATATATATATATATATATATAAATAAATATATATGTATGCATATATATATACACACATGAGGATATGCATGAGGATAATTTTTTGTGCACTTGACTATAGCAGAGGATATAGAAGCCAGGTTTCAGTGGTCATAATATAGCGATGATTTGGTATCTTTTCAATGGTCACTTCCTGGAATCAGAAGGTTCTCAAGCTTTAGACGTAACTGACATCTGCAATAGAACGACATCAGATGTAATGGAATTGCATCTGCTGTGAAATCGTTTCTTTAGGTTTATATATCGTATCTCACAGAATAGCTATACTGAGAGTCGCTAAAAAAAGTATAAAAGTAGGCCTAAGGTAAGAGAAGTAGAGAAGTAAAGCAAAGTAAAGTGAAGAGATGTAGAGTAAAATAGAGCAAGGTTAGGTAAAGCAAAGTAAAGTAGGGCAAAGTAAGGTAACTGATCTATATATCGGCGGTTCTCGACCTTTTTAGTCTTGTGACCCCTGCTAATATTTCCAAAGTTGTAGCAACTCAACAATAAAATTGATTGGGTTGCTGCCTTCATCGTGAATCATAGTAGGCCTATAGAAAAGTAAAGAAAAAAAAGTAGATTATTTTCAGTCGCATTAGTGTAGTAGGCTAGTCAGTGTAGTAATCATAAGTAGGTCTACATGAATATTAGGCCTAATATAAGAAATTACGCTGACAATTGGTATCTACAAATTGCTGAAGATTCAAGCCGACCTCTGGCAAATCGTAAGGCGTATATAGGCATAAGGCAATGAGCTCATCCATATGTCACGTGATGCGCTGTGGTTTGAAACAGGAAACATGGCGGATTTAGGATGACACATTCCACGGAATCGCTAACTTGCTATATATAGACCGTCTTTGGATTGACTATTGACAGTTTATATGACCATTGCAGTCAAGCCTCTGCGTGTCTAAATTTCTCTGTGTGTCTAAATTTCTCTGTGTGTCTAAATTTCTCTGTGTATCTAAATTTCTCTGTGTATCTAAATTTCTCTGTGTATCTAAATTTCTCTGTGTATCTAAATTTCTCTGTGTATCTAAATTTCTCTGTGTATCTAAATTTCTCTGTGTATCTATCTATACTGTCTCACTCTTCTATGTCTATCTGTATATTTGTATCTGTTTCTGTATCTGTACCTCTGTGTGTGTCGCTTTCTCTTATTTTCTATCTATCTGTCTCTCTACCTTTCTGTCTGTCTGTGTCTATGTCTATCTCTCTGTTTCTGTTCCTGTCTCTGTCTCTATCTCTGTCTCTGTCACTCTTCCTCCCCCTCCATCCCTCCCTCCCTCCCTCATTCCTTCCATCCATCCATCTCTGTCTGTCTGTCTGTCTGTCTGTCTCTGTCTCTGTCTTGGTCTCTCTCTCCCACACTCTCTCAAACGCGGATCTTGCTACGCTACTTGCTACTCATTGACGTAATTTTCGCAATTTCACACGAATCCACACATAGACTATAAGACAGGTTCCTTGGCATCATCTTAGCATTGTACGAGACCTGAATCAACCTTTCTTCGTCTGCAGACGACAACAACCAAGGTCGACTCACGTTCAAACAAAGTGCGCGCACACGTATAATGTACTGACACAATTGAGCGCTTCGTTGAAGAACAGAGTCTGAAAACATCGCAGCATAATAGCCTTCTATTTGTCCGCCGCACAAATAAATTCCAAGTGATCTTTCTCGCAACTTTGCATTGAGCCTCGCCGCTCGGCGCTTTGGTCTCCCTCTCTCCGTCAATTACAATGGGAAACGATGGCCGAGGTACTTCAATCGAAGTCGAATGAATGGGCGTGAATGGTCCGTCGTTCTCGCCCCTCAGTGTCTCGCCTGAAAGGACTGACGTTGGACAAAGCCGGTCTATTCGGGTCGAAATGCTTTTCCCATCGTCGACTCGGTGAATGCTCGGAGCGACTCGCAAAGACAGGCGTGAATGGCAAGGACTAATGAATGACTAGAATTCAATATCGTTTACTGTCTTCGCGACAGCAACGCAGCTACATTTCTCAACCCCAAGCAATATATTATTATATGGCGGTTTACTTCTGTGGGTGACCCTACCCCAATCTAACTCTGTTCGTACAGCACTACTTTTCGGGGTTACCCTTATGGGGTTACCCTTACGAGGTTACCCTTACGGGGTTACCTCTCTGAGGCCTTGTACTGTCCCTGGCACGCAGTTGGTGCTCTTGTTGCTCTATACAACCTGCTTGACAAATGAGCAACTGCATGAATTCAGACATGGTTGTTGTCATCATCATGATCGAAATCGTTGCAGTAATCATAGTCATCGTCGTCATTACATGTCATCGTATTTATCGTCATCACTATCGTCGCCTTTACCGGTTTCATCATTATCGTCGGGCCCGTCGGGGTCATTAAGCCACTTCCGGTGCCATTGTCGTTTAAAGAATAGATCCCTGATTGAAAAAGACAAAGATTTCGCCCGATTTCCGTTCGTCAACGGCATGCGAGGACTCTGTATGCTCATTTTCAATGTATACTATGCTATACATTATACATTGTTCTGTAATCATAAGGTTCCACCTCGGTTATAGTTCGATTAACGACGCTGTGTTCTATAAGATAGAAGATTAGCGTCGCCACTCCTTTTCCCAGGCTTTCATTGCTTTGACCTGGCATCACAACAGTTCGTCGGTGTACGGCAAATCCTTAACAATCTACGCACGTGAGTGTGTAATTACATGTATGCGTGTGTAGGTATGTTTGTATGCGCGTGTGTTTGTTTCAATGTCTTGCAAGTTGCTTTAGTCGATAGCAATACGTCTCTATTTTTTGTAGATTGACACTATACACTGTATATTGATACTTCGTTACCAAATTGGGCGGATATAATATTAATTTTACAGATATTTGGCTGGCCTTAATTACGCCACATGTAGTAAAGTTTTCAGTTTTCAACTACATCCATTGACTGTCAGGCCGATGACGCTGCCCTCCTCCCTTAATCCGGCTTGGGACTTGCACCACACGCAGCCATGCAACAGTGGCGGAGTTTATAATTACGGGAGGCGAGCGTGAGGCACGTTGTATCGACGAACCGTTGAATAAAACGTCGCGTTCACACGCCGCAATAAATCCACGGACTACAATGCTCGCATTCATCTTTTGTTACGTCCAGCATAAAAAACCCTTTAGAATTGTATACCTATACGCGGCGAATAGGTGAATCCGCACACTACCCAACCATTATCACATCAAAGCGAATATGCCACGTTGTCCCAGGGTTCCTTAAAGAACTAAATCCCTCTCTGTCGACCCGCTTTGTTCGCGGACCCGACGTACTGCAGGCGATTTATAATTACATATGTACAGTTCATGAGTTTGTGTGCGAGATTTTTTCTCTCTCTCTATAGAATGTCGCATGTGGGCTTTGTGTGGAAGCGCATATAGATACCTGTGCGATGACATGCTGTAAGGGTTGAATGGAGGGTATTGTGCCCGACAGAATAGAGCCAGAAGTCAGTTTGTGTTGTGGCTTTCAGACGGCCGTGCTCAGCAATTTCGCCGAACACTAGAGAGAGTCGTCTGTGTTTAAGAAATTCGCAAACCATTCATGTTTATCAGTATACTGTACGACGGAGTGATTCATTCGCAGGAGGAGCGCACTCACTCTAAAATCGGTTTCGCCAAACTATCGGAAATCGGTTTAATCACACCGTTTAGAATCAGATTTCTCTAAACCGTGCGATTATAAGCGTGCGCATGGCTCTGCGACGTCATCTAAGATGCTGAGGAAAACTAAAAACTACTTTATACAACAACGATCAGCAGCAACCAACTACAAAACGACGCCAAATGGTTCCGTGAGACCTAACGAACTTCAACAGTGTAGTAGTGTTAGTCCTAAGCCTGGGCAAAGTGGGAGGTCAACGTTGACGGCCCTAAGACGATTAAGACTAATACAAAGCCAACTTCAGCAGCAACATAAACTACTTTATTCTGAATCAGTATGTGAATACACAAAAACATTATTTAGCAAGAAAAGCACATATTTGGCCAGTAAAGATCATTTGGCATTCTTAACAATGTATCTGCTGAGTTAATTACAGTTCACAATGATAATGTACAACATCCCTTGATTGCTGATATTGCCAGGCACCAATGAAGTAAGCCTAATTTTAACTGACGATGCAATAATATTAATAAACTGTTCAAATTGCACTTAGAATTACTTACAGTTCTAATCTAGACCTGGGATTCGACGGCGTATATATATATAATATATAAATAAATAAATAAATTTGTTTATATATATATATATAGGCCTATATATATATATATATGCATCTTCTGTGCCTTGTAACCGGAGAATCGCATGTTCAAATCCCCATCAAGCCATAAACGTACCAAAGTAGGCCTACATGGACGTATGGCTCACCCACAATAATTATTGTCTGTGAAGAAGGCAACGGGAAACCGCCACACTCTTTTCATCTTAGAAGTCAACGATGGCTCGCCTTCGGAAAGTATCAGGGCACAATGAAAAAATAACGGGAAAAAAGGGCCTAATTAGGTCCAATTATCACTCTCTGCTGCAAGAGAGTTTATGCTGGGGCCACACTTTCTGCAGGGTAAATATAGGTCTCTTAAGATGCATCGTTAGGAGAACAAAACGTCGGGCGGCGTTATTGATCTTAAGACAATGCAGTTGTGTCGGCAACTTTCGCGACTCTTCCAAGAGCGTATTAAAAAAACACAGAGCGCCGAATATCAACTTGACCGAGCGTTGGCGGTTGGTCGGCGCTATATAAAGGAGTTTTTAGTTTTTCTCAGCGTCCATGATAATAATGGCAAATTGCCCGCTGCGTCTACAGAACAATGCAAGAGGGCGCCACTGAATGGTGGCGTGCGCATGCTCAATGAATACGCTGAGCGATACACGCATGTACGCTGAGATTCGCGCATTGTCTTGGTCGTAGAGCGCATGCGCCGAATGAGAATGGACGAACGAGCGAAAGGATGAAAGAAGACAATGCGAACGAATTCAGAAGATGAATTAAAAGGAATGCAAGGGACACACAAAGACGGCTCCTTCTATCCCATTGTATATGGAAATACAAAACACACACACAGTCACACGCACGCACGGACACACACTCACGCACGCACACACACACACACACACAAACACACCCACCCACCCACCCACCCACACACACACACACACACACACAAACACACACACCCACCCACCCACACACACACACACACACATACGCACACACACACAAACACACCCACCCACCCACCCACTCACCCACACACACACACACACACACACATACGCACACACACACAAACACACCCACCCACCCACACACACACACAGGCACGCGCACACACACACACGCACACGCACACACACACACACACACGCACGCACACACACACATACGCACACACACACACACACACCCAGACACACACACACACACACAAACACACCCACCCACACACACACACACACGCACACACACACACGCACACACACACACGCACACGCACACACACACACACACACGCACGCACACACACACACACCACGTGCATACAATGTACGTGTTTGGATTGTTGACGTGGAGGCGGAGAAGGGAATGATTCAAAAGGATAAACAATTGAAAATAAAGGAAAGCTTCTCCACTGTTCTACTAATGAATTACTATTGAGTGAATAATTCGATTATCTTAGCGGATATATATATATATATACAATATATATATATATATCCATGTGCATAATTTATATTATATACATTATATATATATGTACGTTCGTCGTCCATATATATTCGTTAAGATAATAGTGTATATATATGTGTATATATATATATGTATATATATATATATATATAGATAGATATGTACACATATGTTTGCACATCGGAATGAAGGAAGGAGCGAATGGAGTTCACAAAAGGAACGAACGAAAGAAAGAAAACGAATAAAACTTCTAACACAAGAGTACATGACATTTTTTTCACCTCTAATCACCACTATCATAACTAGAGTCACCCCTCTAAAACACCCAATGTGTTCACATTTACCCATAAATATCCAAATTCACTCTTTCTATCCACACTCTCGTCAATATACATACAATCCACCATAAACCACCCTACGTTCCCATATCCCCAATATATCTCCCTATATCCCAACATATAATCCATGACAACAAATATAACCCAACAATCATCCCAATTTCCCAAATATAATCCCATATCTCCAATTTATCTCCAGCCTATAACCATATATTAGAAGGAAGCTGGGGTTCTTTGGACATGTTATGAGATCAGATGAACTGAATGGAGAAGGAAATGATGCTGGCATCTGGAGACGAAAGGAAGAAAAGAGGGTGCCCAAGGAAAGAAATGGATGGACGACATACACGAAAACCCCGGAATGAACCTGGAGGAACTATAAGGGACGAGACTTCGGAAAGAAAGAAATGGAGAAGGTTGATCATGTCGTTCGCTATAGTGTTCGAAGAACTGACAGCTCAAGGTACAACCATCTATATATCCCAACTCTCACCCCATAAATCCCCCTATAATCTCATATCACCAATATATCTTCATATAGTAACCCTATGTATCCCAACAAACACCCCGTAGATCCACCCCTAATTCCATATCCCCAATATATCTCCACAGTTGCCCTATATCCCAACAATCACCAAACCCCGAGTGTTAATAATATTCGAAAGTTTGAACCGTTATTGCGGTTCCAAATTAAACGCTTGACTTGCAACAAACTGCTTCTTCTATCCGAGGATATGATGATCACAAGCGTCAATTTCCTCGAAGTAGATATACCTCTGTCATTATGATCGTGGCCACATGATAACGAATTTCCCTTCCTGGTCACATCAGAAGACACCGACAACGGAAACCCGCTATACAAACATCGCTCACCCATCATGTATACACGCCTATAATTACTGAAACCCCAAACTTCCGACGCCAATGGCCTTCGTTGACACAAGACATTATCGTCAAATTTTTCCATGGATCCATTCATAAACACTGCTTCCCGTCTTCTTAGCGAAGCACCCCATCCGAGGGACCCATAACACCCCGCGGCAATCTTGTCAAATAAGCGTATCGTTGCGCCAAAATAATGATAATAATAATTTCCGCTTATTTTCCAACTGACAACAACACAGTATTATTACGTGCCTAGTATAAAGGAAAACGAAGTGATTACAGGAGTTCAATTTAAGTTGACTGTAGACAGTAATGCAAGGCGCTCATTACGCTATACATCTAATTTAATCAACGGCACCACATATGGAGAAATAAATTAACAGTGGACCTTACGGAGGATACGGACATCGAATTCAATTCCTCAGCATTGCGTCCCAGGGTGTTATTCACCGGCCTCATTTACGCTGCCTCTAATTCTCTAAGCGGAACGGTAGTTACGATATAATGATAATTATTATTGTTAATGAGTAACTTCTATTGATAGGCTGCAGAAGACAGACAAACCGATGCCTGAGGAGACCACAAAACACGGTAATCTATTGATCAACGAGCCTCGAGGGTTGCTTGTGTGTCTGCCTTGATCTAAGGATAATGAAAGACGTTGGTTGTAGTAAGGGACAGTCACATCAGCGCTGATCGCTTCGTATACAGACCGCTATTGTCCGCGAGTAGAGCCGTGTCTAAGGTCCATACGGCACCTCGATCGTCTTCCTATTTGTATTAGCCATACGGAACGAAACGACGGTTTAGGGTGGGAAATTGTGGGGATGGGGCTTAGCAAAGACGCCTCTGCAGATGCCCCGCGGGGTTTCTGCAGGTGGGGGACGATCTTTTATAATTGCTGGGCATTGGCATGTGAACGAAAAGGTGTCGTCTTTATTGTTATTGACGGGGTAGATTTCGGAGGGTGTGGGTTTTATCTACGACTGAGGGTAACAACTGGATGTCTCCTTGACAAATTCAAAGAGAAGACGACGAGATGGCTGTGGGTTTGGGGTTGGCGGATAACACCCCTCTGTGGCAACTTAGGACAAACAATTAACCTTTCAAGTCATTATATCAATCGAGACGGAGTCATCAATTTCATGATGAACACGACCATATACAGACCTATAATATATATTATATATATAGACCTATAATATAAATTATACATTTATGCATAATTAGTTTTATGAACCAATTGAATACAGAGAGTGGTTTAATTAAGTTATTTATTTATTTATTCGTTTATTTTTGTCGTTCATTTATTACTCACGCGTATGCATTTGTGTAGCGCCATTTCTTAAATCAGCCGATCCTCTGTCTTCCTTGTACTCTCGCCAAAAACGACATTCGTGTCATTCGCTACTCATCCCTGATTCCCCTCTCCCCTCTGCAGGCTACCTCACCTCGACCTCCTCTGGACTAATCCGTCTCTTTTTACAACTCCTCTGGTACGACGCAACGCTCGTGAATAAGCTGGTGCCCTGTGCTTGGCATTCGAGCCGCGAGAGGTTTAAAGTTGACGATGGTGATCACGATTTCGATTACAAATACGATAACAATTACGATAATGGGTGACTTTGATTACGATTATCGGATACGATAACAAATACGGATTCGATTACGACTACCGTGCGATTACGATTACGAAAAAGAAGACAATAACAACTAAGATAACAATTACGATTACGGTTGCGGTAATAGTTACTGTTAAGATTGCGGTTACGCCTACGGTTTTGCTCACCATTACCAATACCGTGAATTACCATTACCATCATTATCACCATTCACCATTACCACTATCATTGTCACTGCCATTACCATTAACGTGAATTAGGATTACCATTATCATTACCATCACCGTGATGGTGATGGTAATGATAATAGTAATCGATTACCATTATCATTGTCACTAACATTACCATTACCGTGAATTAGGATTACGATTAAGATTACGATTACTTATTACTCGTAGACTGTATAATTGTCATCTAAGAGAAGCAGCGACGTCAACAAAACTAAATGCCCAAATATGTAAATGGGTTGTACACGCAGTTAACAGAGGTCGTTGCGCTAAGCAGTTATCGTCACGAGATCGTTCGGAGCGATATATCACGGGAGTCTCATTGTGCTGACGTCGTTCGCGTTACGGCGTCAAACATGTCTGCTTGCAAAGCGCCATTCACTGACTCGACAATGGCGGCCGCTCGCAGTCCTAGTCAGCGACGACTGGCTAATGGCGGTCGTGTGGTTTTGTCTGCTGCTGTCGACCGAACCATGGAAGGGTTGAATGGCTAGTTTCTGCCCCATTCAGACCCATCTTTTCTGTGCTATTCTTGCGATCGGCGAAAACTTCAATGATTTCAATCAAGTGCCTGACAATGGTCAAATCGGCGCCGACTCCGACGCTCTTCAGTTAATTACAGTCGTCGACAATTGGCGTTGCGTTCTCCGTCATCGCTTCCATTTGCTGCGGTCATTCATTAGGTCACGAACAACAAAAGTCTGTCCTCGCCAACCGGGCGATGGACCGACCCTCCCTACGGCAGCTGCTGTCCTCCTCCGTTGCAGGGCAGGCGGTCGACGCAGGCAGCATCTCGGGTCATTGGAGTCAGAGACCAGCCACACGTTGACTCAATCGTCTCTTCGAGGCTTCCGAGTTGGTTTCTATGTCCCTACATCTGTCAGTGATAGAACCAACCCCAATTCCCTATCCATCCGTCCGTCCATCCATCCATCATGCCTACCTATCTTTCTTTTTTGATTCCCTCTCACACGTCATCCGTATAACCTGATTCTTTCCTCCTTGCTGCCTACCAACTCTCCATCCTCCTGTACTTCCCTACTTCCTCCTCCCGTTTATTTTCTTCTTCCTTCCTACATACCTCTCCCTCTATTGAGTCTCTAAATAGCCACATCACAAGAACCTATGCACATGGCAACCAGACTGATGCAACCAAGAGACATTGAAAGCCAGTTTCAACAAATACAGTCAACTGCATCTTAATTGTTTGAACGACCATGAATTGAAATGTTCGCTGGAGCAGTTCGGACCAACAGCGTTGAAATGGCCCGCACCGAGTTCTAGAATGGCGTAGCTACTTTTAACAGCTGTAGCACTAGCATTGAATTCGCTTTCAACAATTGACATGTGCACCAAGCGTACGGAATTCATCGTATTTATTATCATAATCGCGGATCTGTCTTGCTTTGTAGCGCCAGCCTTTCAACAATCGACAACGATGCGCCATGTGCAGCAACGATCGAAAACGTGTTTCGGTTTCTCTTTAAGGTTTCCGAAGTCGAAGTACAAGGACCTTTGAGCAAACACTGGGAGACGTTGCGGTCCTTGGATCAGTTACCTCGCCTCTTTTGATCATCCTCCTTCGCCGAGGGATGCGGTGGCTGCTGAGGTTGGGCGAGGAAAGGCACCTATGATTGCTTCCACGACTAGGTATCATATCCAATGATTCTTGGTTCGCACGTTCTCCAGGCTCCCTTCCTTCCCCGCCGCTTGGAGCGCTGCGGCTACTTGTCAATGAATGCCAGGTGTAGATCATGAAGACGTTGGATTCAGGGCTGACTGGGCGGAAACCGCGGTCATCTATACACACACACACACACACACACACACACACACACACACACACACACATATATATATATATATATATATACATATATATATACACATATTACGGAACGTATATTATGTATATACATAAACACAAACAGATGACAAGACACACGTGCATAGTGCTGTATAAAGCCTCCATATATGCATATGTATACATATCAGGGACACATACATCAATCAAAGGCTATATACAGAATATATGTTGTGTTGTCTAAAGCCTCTTCATGTGCATGATATTATATACACGTGTATAGATGTATTATAGATATATGTATCATATATATACATGTTGTGTATATGTGTATTTGTTGCATGTATTTGTATATTGAAATTTCAGAGTGCTTTCTGAATCACTTGTGTGAGAGTTCAACCGCTGCACTGAACATCTTTCAATTCCCCCCACCCTCGTGTATTACAATATTATCCAGAGAGCAGTTGCCCCAAATATGTCCAGCAGAAACAACGGAGTAAGACAGATTGATGACGGGCAGACAGACAGACAGATGGATATACAGACAGACAGACAAACATACATGATGGCTAACTGGCAGACAGAAGGACAGACAGATGGCGATGTTCATCGGACATTGTCGGAATGTGCCAATGTAAGTTGAAATGTACTCAGTGATGAGTTCACACCATGGATACATCATCAAACACTCCTTCACACATACACAGGCAAATATACACATACATATATATATATATGTCGCTGACTCCACACACACATAGCTATATATATATATATGTATATATATATATGTCTGTATTGTATATGTTTATATACGTGGTTATTTACAACTGATAACGATAACCTTATTGCAATCAAATCAAACGATTGCCTTATTGACAATTAAGGTGTAATAATGCAACATAAAAATTGTTAATCACTATATATATATATATATATATATATATATATATATATATATATATATATATATATATATATATATATGTATACGCGTGCATGTTTCAATTTATGCATGCACGTATTTTTCAAAACGTATTTATCTTTTGTAATCCATGTATTCCGAACGTTTAGGCCCTAAGCCTTTCATAATATCTTCGGTGCCGTAGAAGCGAAAAACAAATCCCACTCGATGTGGAATTCTCGGTTATTATCTCCATTCACGCATCGGAAACCGGTTCGATATCTTCTCAGATAAAATATCCACTCGCGTAACCCAATCGTCTTAGGTAAGATTCTCACAGAAGCCCAGAATGGAGATAATATGCACGAGCGTATATGCGCTACAAAAGCGGAAATGCCGCTTCGTACGTCATTGTATTGGTTTCATGCGATATAATGGTCAGCTGTTGTAGTTTTTCCATGAAGATTGCGTGTCCTACAATGAGAATCTTGTGAGTTTGAGGTGTACACAGCGACAAAATCCTTTAAAAGGAGCACAATAAATATTCTTTTTGTTCTTAACCGCAGAGGATGTATACGTTATATTCGTCGGTCCTGTCACATAAAGATGACGTGTTGACTAACGATAATAGGGGAAACCGGAGCCCGCGTTTCTTGCCTGGAATAATGCCATTTTGTATAAAGGCATTCAACGCCATTAAGAAGAAGATGGTGGAGGCTGTTTCTTTAGTAAAGGATATTGAATTCAAAGAACGTGTTGCTGAACGATAATAAGGGAAATTCTTTTCTACCAGTGAAAATCGGCATATAAGTAGAAGACTACATGTGCAATACATACGCGCATGCACACATATCTCTCTCAACATGCATACATACAGGCAGACAAATACACGTGCATACAACACATACATACATACATACATACATACACACTCATACATAATATGTACATACATACATACATACATACATACATACATGCATACGTACACGCATGCATATATGCATACTCGATAGGTGACGCTCTGCCGTGTTTACATCAGTTCAACCCGGTTGTACTGTGCAGGTCGAGCTTTTTGTCCCTCGCTCCCGGACTTCCAATCTTCCATGTTGCGGCGCAGAGAATTCTAGATTGCTTGTTGGCTTTGTAACCTGGAATTGACTCCCTGTAGGTTGTCGCCCTTAAGACTGCACTATTTAGCCGAGGTTGGGTCGGGAGGGCTCCTGAGTAGATGTTCTTGAAGGGATATATAAATAGTCCAAATCAATAAAAATCTCGTACCAACTTCTCGAATCAACGCTCATTCATTTCTCGCGCGCGTATACACCACAGGCATCACGCATCGGACAATTCACCGCCCGTAAACATGCGCGTAACGACCCAGAGACGTGAATCGGCCGAAAACCCTCCGCCGAATAGCTGGTCTCATCTCACGGAGTCGCCGCCGCACTTGTCCCTATTAGCGCCTGCCTTCCACATGCTACGGTGAATACAATCCCATCCTCGTTGCCGTACAAGCGCATCCAACCGTATTGACCGTCGCAGCCAGTCATCGCTGTCGACACGTATTCGCTCTGCGACGCATTCACCGACAATTCGATCAACCGGCGTTCGGGCAACAAAACGGACATTCGAAAGACAATGTAAAAAGTCAAACAATGCAGCTTGCGCCGCCATTGTCTAGCGACAGATTCGCCTTTCTGCGGCGCCTTTGTCCGAACCGAGAAGAACCCTTTCAGTGGCCGCCTTTCGAATCGTTTGCACCTGAAGAAGGCGACTGTATTCCCGTCAATACGCGTTTTACGACCGGAGCCCTTTAGACGGTTCGCCGTTTACCGCCTTTATCTCTGTTATTATTCGCTGCTGCACAAGCGAACAGTGTGAGCAGCGTCGTTGTACGACAAAGAATTGAGGCTGTGACGATGTATTCCTCTGCCATGTCCGTTCTGCACGCTCTTGCACCTGGACTCGAACCCGGTGTCTTTTAATGCCGCGGTCAGTCGATTCGATGGGTGTGACTGGGAGAGAGAGAGAGAGAGGGAGACGGGGAGAGAGAGACGAAGACAGAGACAGAAAACAGCAAGAGAGAGAGAAGAGAGATAAGGAAGAGGAAGAGAGGGAAAGAGAAAGAGGGAGAGACGGGGACAGAAACAGAGACAGAAAGAAAGAGAGAGAGAGAGAGAGAGAGAGAGAGAGAGAGAGAGAGAGAGAGAGAGAGAGAGAGAGATGGAGAAAAAGTAAGAGACAGATACAGAGACAAGAAGATGAAGAGAGTAAGATAGAAAGAGAAACGTAGGCAGTTTGACTGTCCCGCCCAGAGAGAGAGGCAGACAGACGGACAGACATGAGGACAGACATACACGTGCACGGACAGCCATAGACACAGAGATAGACAGGGACAGATGGAGAGAGCGAGAATGTCCCATTTAGACTCATGGAGAGACGGAGAGACAGACAGATAGAGAGACGGACACAGACAGAGATAGATAGAAAGAGGTAGACAGACAAGTAGAGACCTAGAGACAAATATGCAGAGAGACAAATATACATGACCCTTTTTAGGCAGACATGGGCAGACAAACAGAGGCAGAGGCAGACAGAGACAGACAAAGTGTCGGGGCGTTTATGAACGTTCTTAAGAGAGCAGTTTGTGCTCTCGTCATTGCTCGGCATTCTTCGTCATTCTTCGGGTCTCTAGTCTCCACAAAAGGCTCCAAAGTGACGCCCGACAATACCAGACGTCGCGACCACGTCGCCCTATGACAGAGATCTATGGGTTGGCCATACAGAGCGCGTTGCACCGTTGTTCCGTTGCACAGTCGATTGTTGTATTTGGCGTTGTTTGGCCGCTTTGAAAAAGTTACTTGCAAGGAAAGAATGGTCCACGCGACAATGTCCCCGACAATGGTCGCAGCAGACCGCAATGTTGCCTTCACAAAAGCCCCTTAGTACGAACATCGCGGGTAAAAACGGTGAAAGTAGGGCCATAAATTAGGTTCAAGCATTTGAGTAGCGCAGTTATGTCGCGCCCCAACTTTAACCGAAGTCGTATTCTTTTAATGCGCACGCGTGTATTGGCTTTCCGGTTGTCGACAGGAGTCTTCATTGTGCTCCTCTACATATGCTACAATCTCAACTGCGTTTTCGTACGATCAATGATGTTTTGCGATGCTCAACAATGAACGTCCGTCTGGCTCTATTGATATATGACGCTTGCAGAGCATTTGTGTAAAGAAAAATGGCTTTGGTTGGTAGTTGTAGCACTTCAAATAGTCATCGTAGTAGTTGTAATGGTAGTAGTTTTAGCAGTGGAAGAAGTTGTAGTAGTATAGTAGTGAAACCACTAGTGACAGTAAGAATAAAGAATGCGCTTAATAAAAGCCCAGACATTATGCATGTGGGCCCTATACAGACATGCACAGAACAGTATATAGAAGGACATTTGTAACCTGAAGAATTTGAAAAACAAGACATCGTCAAATTCAATCAGGGAGAGTGTGGTCTACAAACAAAGACATATGTTCCTTAACGGCTCTTTTTATGTTTCGTGCACGCGTGCAGTCTTTACGTGTATGCGTGCGTGCCGAGCAATGGATGAGACACTGGGGGCAGAACAGAGGATCCGAGATCGTTGCCCCGAGATAGAATTGTCCTCTTTTCGCCATTCCGAGGCTAAGAAAACGAAGGCGCAGGCGCTTGGTACACTTTGCTGCCTCTTCTCCACATCCTCCTCCTCTTCTTCTTTTTGTCATTTTTCTTCTTCACCTCCTTGCTCTTCTTCCCATTCTCCTCCTCTTTTTATTCCACTACTTCTCCGTTTCTTCATTTCCCTACACTTCCTTCATCCCCTTCTCTTCCTCCTCCTTCTCCTCCTCTTTCTCCACCTTTTCCTGGTCCAACTCCTCCTTCCCCTCCTCCTTCTTCTTTTCCTTCTAAGAGTAACAGAAATCGTGTCCGACAACCAAACTTCACGCCTGCACCCAGCATCACATCTCCTTCTTAAACATCAGTCAACCTCCGTCGCTCCAGCTCAACAGCTCACAACCCTCGCTCTATCTCAAAACCGCTCTTGACATCGACCGTCTTTCCCCACTCTCGTCCGTCAAGAATTCATGTCATCGGGTCAAGAGGTCACCCTCTTAACGTTTGTGCTGGTCGCCACTGATATCATTCAACACCAATGTCGTTACCGCTGGCCTTTCCGCCAGCCAATCAGCTCCTTTGTTGCGCGGAAGTGCGGAACTGGTCTTAATTTCGAGCGGATATCTCGCCTTCCCATTGGCGGATTAACCAGCGGACGTGTGGTAATCCGATAGGAACCAAAACTGATTATTAAGACGTCACGTAAAACCGGCGTATATTGGAAAATCGGCAGGAGCTCTAGTTGGGCTTCTTTTGCGCGTGTGGTTGCCGAGGAAAACAGCTCAAGCCAGCGTTGAATAGACCTGTGCATGCGTCAATTCAAGAGCGCAAGACATCATTGTCTGCAAAGATATCCAAGCAGTCGAACGCTACAGATGACAAGTGGCGATAGACGAGAAACTCCCGTCGTTCTAGCCATAATTGACGGCATTGTTCGGGCTCCTTGTCTGTCGTGGGAAAGTATCGCCGCAGCTTAGGAAAACTTTGCGAGCCGTTTTTCTGATCCTATAGGGGTTTGACAGAAGTGTATACCCCCTTCGGCATTGACGGTACACATCTTCGAAGACGGGCCCTCATTGTTAAGGGTTTCAATGTGGCGGCGGGGTTGCATTTGAAAGGGAGAAAATAAGCCGACGGGGAGCCTTTTCAAACTGGCAAATGCCTTTGTCAGCCGGCATTTCGTTTCCAACAGACACGGCGCATCTAATTTTACATATCAAATAAGCATGACGTACGGTGTAAAAACTCCACTCCATTGTACTAACACGCCAATGCGTCGTGTGTTCGTAAAAACGTCACAATACGGTTCGCATAGTTTCAATTGTATTGTAGGACAATTTGGTAGGATGTGAGCGTGTATACTAGCCATGGGAACCTAACCCTATTGTCCGCCCATGCAATGCATGTGGCCGCGTTATTCATATTCTATCGTTGACATGTTTTAGAAAAGTATTTGAAGAACTTGATAGATAATGCGATTAATATTCACGCAGGTGTCGTCAATAAGAGATGACACTGGGTTTGAACATATTGTAATAAAGCAACCAAAACCACCAAAAACAAAATGCAACATAACGTAGCATGACATGTTAGTAACTTGAGAAAAACGGAAATTTTTGACCCAAAGTACAGAGTCCGTTAAAGAAGCATAAGACAATGGCTTATTTTTGACAGACAGACTGAGAGACAGACAGAGACACAGACAGAGACACAGACAGAGAGACAGACAGAGAGACAGACAGAGAGACAGACAGACAGGCAGACAGACATACAGACAGACAGGCAGACAGACAATGTAATATCAGTTAACATTTATATAGCGCCGCTTAAATCAGCAGCGCTCTCAACGGGCGTCTGTGCGTTGGCAAGGGAACAGAAAAGTCTTAAGGCTTCTCCGAAAGTGGCAAGGTGAGAAGGTCAGTAATTCCAGGCTCAGGGACTGTGGAAGACAGCTTCAAGCTGAAGGGTCAACATAGGGATAGTTCTCCTCGACTGGGCCGTAGCACAGTGCATGCGCGGAACAAAAAGAAGGCCATGAGTGGAAGATCGCAGGGAGGACCTTGCAGGAAAAGAGGACACCGAAACGCAGAAAAATATTAGGTAGATCGGGGCAATTATTGTAGCGCCTCTAGCGACTGATCGAGTCATCAAATAAAACCAGCGTATCTGTAAATTCCAGTGACACAAAGTAACGATCGATAAAGCTGCAGCGATAGTTTTTGATTTGGAGACAAAGCGTTTGACCAGCAGGATATAGATATAGGTTATGACTTCGATTCCCAGGTATAATGTAAGCGCTATAGTGCGACGAATGTCGTCCAATGGTAATGAGGAGGTGATTGAAGTGTAATTGATGCACAAATTGTATGAAAAGTACATGTAGGCATACTGGAGACAAAATGAAACATAAGTAGAAGTACCAGACATGTATGCATGCATACATACATGCACACACAGTACATATATATATAAATACACACATACATATATACACATGTGTATGCATACATACATAAATATATATATATATATAAATACTTTTACATATATATACATATCCATGTATTGGAATATATAAACTTATTTATATATATATATATATATATATATGTACATGTATAGTACCTACATATATATATATGCATAGATAAGATACATATATATATAAACATATATATACGCACATACATATACACAGTTACACATACAAGCAAAGACACAAACATGCACAAAGAAATGAACAGAATAATTGAACATTTGATAACATTTATTTGATGCAACATTTCAGTCTGTGAGACCGTTTCAAATCAAACAACAGAATCCATCCATGTGAGTCATTCAATTTCACGCACAGACAACAACCGATGACGTGTGTTCGGTCATCTCTCCCTCTGTTCGCTGGGTGGCGCCACGCGCTCCATGCGGCGCGCACCCGTCGATCCCTCCTCAGATACAACCCCCAGAGCATTGAGGTGTGGCGGCCGAGTGGCGCTTGTAGCTAGCGGCTACGTCGGTCAAATCAAGAAGGAACTCCCGGATCTTTGTATTAAATACAATTAAACAGCACACGTTTTAAGAACAGGAAGTATAGCCGTTAATGACTATATATATATATATATATAATATATATATATAATATATATATATATATATATACCATTTTTTTTATTCCACAATGAGATCTGTCTTATTTGGCCGAGGCCGGATGGGGAGTGCCTATGAGTAGATTTCTTGAAGAGGCGCTATATCAGGACTCGTTGATCGATCGATTGACAATATACATTCCTACGTACATGCATGCATTCATTCATACATATACATCTCATACAGACTTGATATCATTTCCATCTTAGTAAGGCTGACATAAATATTCTCACTGTCATCCACTCTTCCGCATTCGTCTTCTTACCTTGACCAGTTTTCCGGATGCGTCCGTAGCCTCTCGGTAATCTTCGTCGCTACCCAACGGTCGATACTGTTGCATCAGGTCACACAGATTGTCAATGGCCCTGACAAACAACAGCAACAACAATAAAAAAATAATAATAACATTATTATCGCATTACAATATCATTATAATTGTTATTATCATTATCACAATTATTTTTATTATCATCATTAAAATTATTATTATTTTATTATTATTATTTATTTATTTATTATCATTATTATTATTATTACTATTATTGTTGCCATTATCTTTTTATAATCACTACTATTTTTATTATTATCATTATTGATTTTTATTATTATCATTGTTATTATTTTCATTATTATTACTATTATTATTACCTCTGATACCTCAGGTTTTGAAAGTTTAAATCAGTAATCGGTTGTACAAGACTCCATTCTGTAAGGCTAGAACAGGTCAATATCGGATTCAGTAAAGATGCCTCAGAGGGCAAAGGCATGTTTTAGTTAGATATTTAGTGCACACAATTTATTATTGAGAAGCTTAACCTTGCGTTACAAGGCTAAGTGCAATTGGCATTCAATCAATGGTAAAAGTCATTGGATACTAACAGAAGCAGACTTCCGATGACGATGGTTCCTTGAGTGAATGATGAGTTGACTTGAGTCCATTCGGCGTCGTTCTTAACAAAGTTGCTCAGTGCTCTGTCTTTGCGCAGCTGAAGTTCGGCCAAACGAAGGTTGCAGTTCAGTTTCTCCTCCTCTTTCGCCTAAAGATGAAGAAGAAACTTGTCCATTCATTCATTAATTCATTCAATTATTCATTAGTTCATTCATTCAATCATTCATTCAATCAATCATTCATTCATTCGTTCATTGAGGCCGTAGAGAAATGAATGACATACTGGGCGCACTAGCATAATAATTTCTAAAAGTCTACAGTTCACTGCATTATAGGCTCTTTTTATAGGATAGTATAGCTTAGGAACATTACAGCTAGCATTATTTCTAAAAGTCTACAGTACACGTCGTTTTAGCGCTAGCATAATTCATGAATGTTACATTACATTACATCAGGCCTACATTATATAATTTAGATTAGCTCTGGAATGATTTATAAATGTGCATGCGCACCTCGATGAACTGCTGTAATCCAATGCGCAATGCTTCCATGGCGTCAAAGTTGGCCTGCTGTCGATTCAACAGTTCCTGAAAAGAAGAGAAATCACACAGAAGGAAAATTTAGCCACATTAAGTTACTTAGACAAAATATGGCTTTAGATGTGAAAACGGAATTTCAGAACAAATTATGAATAAAGGGAAAATCGAACTCAATGAAATAATAGTCTATCAAATATTTGATCGATCGCTTGCTGATTAATTTTATATGATTGATTAACATTAAGAGGAATTAATAGTTGCTTATACAATTGTTCATTCGCTGGCTCATTCATTCTCTTGTTCATTCATTCATTTATTCTTTCGTTTGTTCATTCATTCAATCTATCATGCATTGCTTCATTCATTGTTTGTTCATTCGTTCATTCTTTGGTTCAATCATTCTTTAGCTCATTCATTCATTCATTCATTCATTTCGTTCATTTAGTTTTTATTTAGTTCATTCTTTCATTCATTCTTTCCTTCTTTCTTTCATTTGTTCCCTTATTCATTCAATTCACTCAATCGTTCGCTTCATCTATTCATTCGTTCAACCATTCATTCATTCGTTCCCTCATTCATTCATTCAACCATTCATTCATTCCTTCGTTCGTCCATTCAGTCATCGATTCATTGATCTGTTGGCTGAATGATTATGATCTCCACCTGTCTGATGGCGTTGAGTGTATCGAATCGTGCGAGGACTTCTCTATTCTCTTGGAATTCGTCGGTCGCTTCAACAACGGACGTCATGAAGACATAGAACATTCTGTGAGTCGACAACTCACGTCTCAGACGGTTACGATAGTCGAACATCGACTTCGTTTCGGTGTAGAGACTAAACAGACAATTGACAAGATCGTGGATGAAGGAGAATGGAGGAAGAAGAAGTGGAGGACGAAGAGGAGGAGGAGGAGGGGAGAACAAATTGAAGTAAACAATGGGTTTTTCTGGACCCTCTTTTATCTGGCAGATTACCGGATAAAATTGTTCCAATTCTTAAGTGATTTTTGATTACATATCATTGATGATGTAAACTTTACGGAGTGGAGCTCATCAAGAAGGATTCGTTCGAGTGGTTACGATATTGAATATTTTTTGCACTTTTGTCATTTCTGTTCTCAATTTTTAAGTTATGTCTGTAAAAAGTTGATACATTGCAATGTCATGCAAGCCTGAAATATGCGAATAATTTCAGCACTATAGGTCGACGGGAAAATACCTGAAAAAGAGTTGAAAGAAGTCGTACCAACCGTGACAAACATTATGCATCAACCGTGACAAACTTTACGCAAGCCAAGTTAAATAAAAGAGGATAAAAAGAAGAAAGAGGAAGGATTAAGAGGAAGGAAGAGGACTTCAATTTAGAGGATTTGAGGATGAAAAAGGAAGAAAAAGAAGAGGAAGGGAGGATCAGATGATGAAGGAGGATGAGAAGGAAAGTTAAGGAAGGAAGAGGAGGGGAAGAAAGAGCAGGAGGAGGAAGATGAGAAGTGAGTGGGAGGCGAAATACGGAAGGACATGGAGAAAGGAGGACGAAAAGGACAGCGGAAGAGAGAGGAAAAGGAGTGGAGATAGGAGGAGAGGACACGGGGAAGGAATTGGATGACAGACAGACAGACACACAGACACACGGACGGACGGACAGAC
>OY365817.1:26796170-26962679 GCA_959347315.1 Bimastos eiseni
CTTGTCACCGCCTAGATGACTTCCAAGTTCAATGATGTTTTCGTGCAACCACCTGACCGCTTCTTATGTGGCACTAATCCATATTTGATGCACAACTCTTGGAGGTTGTACAACTTGCCTTTACTACTGTCCATCAGGTAGAGAAACGTGTCATGACATATTCCCTTGTACACATAGGAGAACCAAAGAATACGGTTCTTCTTGTAACTGACATTCTTCTGTTTCTTGCGCAATGTGTTTTCAGCAGCATTCAGGCTACCTTAAAGAATTCCCAATAGCACTAAGTCCTTGTCAAATGGTATCATCTCCTGCATATTCATTTGTATCGTATCGATATATT
The DNA here is from genome assembly GCA_959347315.1 of Bimastos eiseni. NCBI lineage: Eukaryota > Metazoa > Annelida > Clitellata > Crassiclitellata > Lumbricidae > Bimastos > Bimastos eiseni. Next base: position 26,796,511 of record OY365817.1, read on the forward strand.
CGGGCACAAACTGAACGATGCACTGCTGACCATTGAACAACTGGCAGTGACAATGACAGTTCATCTCAGTGATGGAAACAAACTCAAAGACTTCAGCTGTCCTTTCTACCACTGTATTCAGTTCCTCGTTGTCAGAAGCTGGACTCATTAGAAGATGCTTCGTCAGTCGTCTGCTTCACATCACGAAGGTCTGCTGAAGAACAAGGAACAGCTGTGTCAGATGGAGAATTTGCAGACATGTCATGAACTGTAATCAACACAACAATATCACATAATAACATTGGATCCTAATCACAAAAACTTATTATAGCAAAATCTGACAACCTGCATAATAAAATTCATGAAGAAAATTGGAGACTGTTCAGTAAAGAACCGTGTCATCAGAGAATAATCATAGAAAGCTTATAACATTTGTTCACCCAACGCGGGATAACACCTTGCAATGACTCGTTTGAGTCACAGTCTTAGGCACTTGTATGAAAACAGCAGTGTCATACTTTGTGTTGCTGTTGAAACACGTCTGGTGGATGGGCGTAGTCTAGAGCAGCTAAACCTAAAATTTTGACTAGTCCTTTTTTTGCTGGTGGCGTTGGTTATATAAGATGTATAATGCAATTGGCACTGCCTACAGTTAAATTAACTCCTGTAATAACTTGCCATCATTCATTCCTTCTATGTTTGTAATCACACTGAGGTCTGTGTGTTTGAAAATAAAGGCAAATCATAATTATTATTGTACATAATAAAATAATAAATACACGTGGAGACTTTATCATACTTAGCACAAACAAGAAATTTGGGAACCGTGCATTCTGAGTCGCAGGACTCACAGAATGGAATAGTCTCCCAACTATAGTCCGTCAAATAAAACAGAAGACCCATCTATTCTCCCTGATCTATGACTAAGAATGCAGTGCAGCACGCACTTGTGCAAGACTTGTCTTGTCAAAGCGCGTTATAAATGCCTAGTTGTATTGTATTGTATTGTACAAGTGGCAAGAGAAATGGCAAAAAAGTGGCAAGAAAAATGGCGGAAAAGTGAAAAAATGGCAGGAAATGTGGCAATAACAATGACAAGAAAAGTGGCAAGAAAATTTACCAAAAAAATGGGAGGAAAAGTGGCAAGAAAAATTGCGTGAAAGTGGCAAGAAAAATGGCGGATAAGTGGGAAAAAAATGGCGGAAAAAGTGGCAAGAAGAGAGGCGGGAAAATAGCAAGAAAAATGGCGGGAAAAATGGAAAGAAAAATGGAAAAAAATGGCAGGAAAAATGGCGGGAAAAGTGGCAAGAAAAATGGCGGGAAAAGTGGCCAAAAAATGGCGTAAAAAATGGCAAGGAAAGTGGCAAGAAAAACGGCTGGAAAATATGGCAAGAGAAATGGCGGGTAAAGCTGCATCAAAAATGGCCGGAAGCGTGGCAAGAAAAATGGCAAGGAAAATGGCGGGAAAAGTGGCGGGGAAAGTGGCGGGGAAAGTGACAAGAAAAATGGCGGGAAAAATGAAAAGGAAAATGGCAAGAAAAATGGCAGGAAAACAAAGGGATACAAGGAGATTAGAGGATTTTGAACTGTGGATATCGAGCAAAATGTAGAAACTTAGCTGGACACAAAACAAATTAAGAAACGATGTATATGGTAAGCTGAAAGAGGCGGCCAAACAACGAGACGAGTGGAGACGGACATTTGAACCTGCATCTTCTAGAACAGAAGAAAAAGAAAAGATTATTACAGATTTGATTTTATTATCACGACTGAATAATGTCAATAACAACGCTATCTATACGAAGAGAACTGCGCTGACTTCGCCGGAAAGAAAAGATCAGGAAAACTACGCCAACAAATGTTTATTTTTAATTCCTGAGGGTTCCAGGCGACCTCTGGCAAATCGTAACGTTTGCCTTACGTGTAGAAACCCTCTGTGTGGGTCTCAACAAGGCCTAATCATGTTCAGAGGTCCAAAACGCCGGTGGCGGATTACCCAGCCAGAAAACACCAACACTTTTCCAATAGCCTCCAGCGGTCGCAGATTGATGTTCAAAATTCTCAAGCTACTGAAAAGAAACAAAGTTCAAAATCAGCATCGCAAGTCGCAATCGTTCATTATAAAAGTCTCGCTCCATATAAAAATAAATATTTTGACTGGCTTGATCTTAAAATTCGTCGGATTTCTAGCGCATGTAGTCCAGTATATTTACAAACTTTCGTGGAAAAAACATTCTTCATAAAAAGTCCATTATGTTCATATTAAAAATTAATTATTTCACGGATTTTTAACCAATCTAGCTACACGGTTGATTGGCCCAAGCTAAAAATTGATCGCATTAAGATCTAGGATTGCAAGCAGCTGACGCAAATATAAAAGAATAAGGGTGGCAAAAATTTCGTTGTGACATTAGCCTATTGCATTCTACGCGAAGTTTAACTTTGAAGCAGCCTACCTCTGATTACATTACATTACCTCAAGCGTTGGAGGCAATAATGTCATGTGACAAATTTCTTACTTTATCTGGTATGATTTACCTGAAATTGAAAAGGCTATTGTCCGCCATTTTTGATGCTTTTTACTTACAACCGTAGTTTTGATTTGGGTTAACTTTGATTTAATTGATGGTAGAATTGTTTTTTTACTCGTTTTGAAGAGCCATCACACCGAAATTTATAACTTCATCTGATCGGTTGTCCAGAACTGTTTTACTTATGGCAGAAGCTGACAAATTGAATATCGACAGTATAATCGCACGACTCCTGGAAGGTAAATAGGAAACTCTTTAACACATGTGAATATGTAGCGCTACTTTTAAATGGAGGTATTAATTTGGCTTACGTGGCAGATGCAAAGCCCATTGTTGTGATGGTGGCACACTTATTGTATGCTGGTACATCATATAAATTGAATAGTTAAGTTAAATAAGTCAAGTTGTCCATGTGAAACATTCGTTTCGTTTTACAGAAATTGAATTTAAATAATTAAAAATGTACCCAAGGCGAAGATTTACGCTGATTTCAAAGCTGTATTTGGTAAAAGTGTATTACAGCGTATTTTATTATACCATGGCGCTTCTAGTGTATTTTAGCGTATTTTATTATTTTATGTCAATAGATGTCCAACTATAACTTAAATGGAGACGGGATCGATGAAAGATCGGCGAAGATATCATGCATAATTGGAAGTTCGAATGATGACAAAATGGCGTCTCAATGAAATCTAGTAGAATTTCTAATTAACATTTTAGTTCTGTAAAACACACTTCTAAAATTCCTTTTAGCGATCCAGTTTCCATTTAGAGCATAATTATTATCATCAATCCAGTTTCTACTTACAAATTTCATGATATAGTGAGGAAAATAATTAAATACGCTAAAATACACTGCAAGCACACGAGGTAATAAAAATATGCTAAAATACACTTTTACCAAATACCAGCTTCCATTTAAAGCATTATTATTAAAGCAGCTTCTACTTACAAAACACATAATATAATGAAGAACATAATTAGATACGCTAAAATACACCACAAGTACACGGGCTAATAAAATACGCTAAGATACTCTTTTACCCTGTATTTGACATATTCAGTTTGAGAAGACGTTTGCAGAGGGTGTTATATATTTATATTAGGAAATACCTTGTGTATTTATACACAAGGTATTTTCTTGTGTATAAAGTTTAAGATGTCTGGAGGTGATTGTTCACATCGTAAGCTGCAGACATGACCAGGACCTCGTGACCTGTGATTTCCGACCTCAGTCTTAAGTTTAGAGTAGAACACGTATGAAAAAACTCTCTTGCAGCGTGCATTATTTCAGACCATGTTGAATGTACTTATTCCATGGTGCTAGGTACTGCGTTAAAATGTGCACATTTTCGTGGTGTACAGAGAACGAGGTCAGCGTAAAACAGGCGTACACAGATTCAGATTAAGTTGATTGGACTAAATTTCAACCACAGTCTTTTAGGGCTTTGGTTGTCTTTATTGCCCATTGTTTGGCCAATCATAATCTATCAAGAATAATTATGGTCATCCAAGACTGGACAGAATTGAGCACAGCACAGTCTCCATGGTGATTTAGTTATTGATACTATGAATGCTGGTAAGAAAATAGGTTTCAAAAGAAATGTTGAAAATATATAAATTTCTGTTATGTATGTATGATAAAGGCATGGTTCATTTGCGATCGACACTTTGACCTCGTTACGCATGGAAAAAATAACTTCTGTAACCAAAGGGTATTTGAATATGTCTAAAAACGACACTAACCCGAGTTCACGACGTCTAACCTGGCCCTAACTGACCCTCATGATGCATATTAACATATTCTGGTGTCTTTTACTGTGTGCCTGCGTCAAAGGTTGCGCATGCACTGAGGTCTTGGCGTTGGAATTATTTAGTACGTAGTATTTAATTTAGTCTTGAGGCTTGAACTTTCGACTGCAGAAGATTTATCCTCCATTAAAACATAATGGAAGTGAAGTTCCCACTAATTTTTTGGAGATAGTGTGCTCTAGAAATTTTGTGTGTGCCACATTTCAGTTAATGGTTCACAATTTTGTGCACAAGTCCGACCTGAATGAGATTAGCTTCTATAAACATTAAACTAAGATCATATCTAAATGTCTATGGTTGTCAGTTACGATAACCAAAGAAAAGTCCCTTGTTTCAGATAGATAAGGAGACGAATCAGCCAAGCGACCAAAGCTTCTGAAGTAAGGTAGGCTGCAGCCGACTCGGAGAAGCGATTTATGTCGTTTCATAAAAAATCGTGACTCATTATTCTTGCTACAAAAATTTCTGAACAGCTATCATTGTTTGTGTACGTTTGCTCCACGGCCCGTGTTTACATGCGCACAGCTTAGAGGGAACATTGAATGCAAGACATGCATGAAAATCTGAAGACAACAGACTATGCATTGTGGAGGGATATATTCATGAGTATGATATCAGTGTACCAGTTGGATTTTCTGTCTTGTGTTTGTAGTACGAGGATCAAAACCTGGAAAGAATGTCCAGCTCACGGACATCGAGATCCGAGGTCTCTGTCTCAAGTCACGAGAGATCTTCCTCAGCCAGCCCATACTCCTCGAGCTAGAGGCACCGCTGAAAGTCTGTGGTAGGTGCTTGGAAATGTTCTTTTATGTAAAAGACCCTGTTTTTAATTGACTGGTACTGAGGATTTCAACAATATTTGTCTGTTGATCTATCTATGGATTTTCTGTGGCACCTCTTCATGATACCTGAGAATTTTAACAATTTCTATCTTTCTATTTAAACATCTATTTGTTGATCTGTCTATGGAATTTGTATAGCACCTCTTCAATAGATAGCTATTTATTGGCGCTCTTGATCTTGGCCTGGCCAAAGGGGAAAGTTCAAGATGTCTGGAGGTGATTGTTCGCATCATAAGCTGCAGACATGACCAGGACCTCGTGACCTGTGATTTCTGACCCCAGTCTTAAGTTTAGAGTAGAACACGTATGAAAAAACTCACTTGCAGCGTGCACTATTCCAGACCATGCCAGCAACAGCAAAAGAGAATGCTATTGAGTTGTTACCTTGGAAGGGCGCTCTTTACATTTTTGAATGAATGAATGAATATTGATTAGTTTAAAAGTTATGACCAATGAAAAATCTGAGTAGCGTCTCATTGGCCATGTGTTCGATTTGCTGAATGCTTACATTGAGAGGGAGCTATATAAATTTTTTGATGAATAGATATAAATTCACCTGAAAGTGATGACCAATAATTTATCTGAGTGGCTCTCACTGACCATGTGTTTGATTTACTGAAAAGGTACTTTGAGAGGGAGTTGTATAAATTTTGTTAATGAATGAATATCATTTCATTTATAAACTGTGATTACCAACAATGAATCATATCAATTACCTTGAAAGTTATGAATATTTTTAATGAGTAAAATGAATGTTAATTCATTTCAAAGTGAAAATTCATCATAACACTGCACTGACCACGTGTTTGATTATCCTCTGACAGGTGACATCCATGGACAGTATTACGACCTCTTGCGACTCTTCGAGTATGGAGGCTTTCCACCGGAGAGCAACTACCTGTTTCTTGGCGACTACGTGGACAGAGGAAAGCAATCCCTAGAGACCATCTGCCTCCTGCTGGCCTATAAGATCAAATACCCCGAGAACTTCTTCCTCTTGCGTGGCAACCATGAGTGCGCGAGCATCAACCGAATTTACGGATTCTACGACGAATGTATGAACTACCGGATATTTATTTATTTGATATTCATATATATATATATATGTATTATTCGTATACATGTAATTCATATTTTCAAGACTGGTTTTGTGCAGATGGGTCACATATTTTTTAAATATTGAGTAAATGACATGACGATTATTTATTGGATTTAGCTACTGAGATCTGCTAATCAATTTGATTTAGAATTAGCAAAAGCACATAGCCAAATTGATTAGGGTTAGAGGTATCTGGTTGTCTAATACTGCGGTGTCAAACGTTTTTGTGAAGGCAGGCCAGTAGCAATATTTTCCAGCAAGTAGCGGGCCAGAGTGCCAAAGGCTGTAAGGATCTCAGAGGGAGCCATGCAAACGGTTGAATTTGGCTTAAAACGTGATATGCATTATCAATTATAAATGTCACAGAAAACTCATAAGGCCTTAATAATTACGCCTTTATTTTTATTTTGTTGTCTTTAGACAAGGCTCCGGTGGGCCTGAAATATATCATCGGCGGGCCAGAAGTGTTGATTGATTAGAATTAGCTACTGAATCGGTTGGCTGTGTTGTCGATCGGTTGGCTGTTTTTGTCAATTGGTTGGCTCTTTTTGTCACTTGGTTGGCTGATTTTTCATTAAATTTCAGGTAAGCGGAGATACAACATCAAGCTGTGGAAGACATTTACAGACTGCTTCAACTGCCTGCCCATAGCTGCGATCATTGACGAAAAGATCTTCTGCTGTCATGGAGGTCAGAACATTGCAACAGATTTACCCCATTACCGAGCGCCGGATGAATGGATAACTGATGACGTTAAATAAGGAATATATTCCCTGTGTTTAACTGAGGAGTTTAGGGTGTTCTCAAAGTTGCTAATACCTACATATCTCCTTCAGGCTTGAATTAGTCCCTCACAAAATATGTGAGGTCTTGACATAGATACACGAGCATAAGGGAGAAGGAGCTTATTGTTTAGTGACCTGTAAATGGAGGTCAGCCACACGGATCCTTCTTTTCCACTTGACTCTGCCACAAGTTTCTTCATTTTTCAATTTTAGAGTCTTCAGGTCCTATTTTATTCTATTCTATTTATAGATTTATAAAGCGCCTCTCACAGTACAACCTAATCGGAGGCGCTCCCAGTGCAAAAAACCCAGAAAACAGAGTAAGAAAAGTTTTAAGAGAACGAGCAGAAACAGTTGTGCTACTGGGAAGACTGCTCCATAGCAAAGGGTCAACAGAGGCATAGGCATGATGCTGAGCTGTGGCAGTTGTAGACCGAGGAACTAGAAGGTCCTGACGGTCTAAGGAGCAGATTGACGCTAGGCACAGGGCGCAATTATAACCCGGTATAATTACATAGCTCGGTTATAGTTATGCCTTAACAGGCAGTAGCATTATAGTGAAGTTGTTATGTAAGTTGCTTGAATGAAGTTGTAATGTAAGTTACTTCAGTGAAGTTGTAATATATGTTGCTTCAGTGAAGTTGTAATGTGTCTTCAGTTAATTTGTAATGTAAGTTGCTTTGGTGAAGTTGTAATGTAAATTTATGTAAATTGGTTATGTGAAGTTGTAATGTAAGTTTTTCAGTCTGGTTGTAATGTAAATTGCATCAGTGAAGTTGTAATATAAGTTGCTTTAGTGAAGTTGTAATGTAAATGGCTTTTTGTCTGTTGCTTTAGGCTTGAGTCCAGATCTGCAGTCTATGGAGCAGATTCGCCGAATAATGAGACCAACCGACGTCCCTGATCAGGGTCTGCTGTGCGACCTGCTCTGGTCTGATCCGGACAAGGAGGTGATGGGATGGGGCGAGAACGATCGGGGGGTTTCCTTTACATTCGGGGCAGAGGTCGTCGCGAAATTCCTTCACAAGCACGATCTGGATCTCATCTGCAGAGCGCATCAGGTCGGTGGTAGTCATTAGTTTTCAAAGGCTTCGGTGCTTGGAAGATCACCACTATCTTCATGACTGCTAGTTATAGTTAAGTAGGTTATGTTTGGCATGATTGATGGCACCGGGAGAAAAGGCAGACCAAACTGAGAATGGCTCGACGGTGTCAGAGACTGGTGCAGACAGAATATACAAAGACCGAGTCTAATGGGATCGATTGGTTAGAGCGGTCATTCTGTAACGCTGAGTGTGTGCCGAGTGAACGGGTTTGGCCTCGTCCGAGGCGTCACTGGAGCAAGTCTTTTGTGCACACTTGCTCTGCATTACAATGGCAGATCCGCCGTCGAGGCGTGTGTGCACTTCTGAACTGATTGTAAGAATGGAAAAGAACAGTGATAAATGCAATTGACACCAACGGGTGATGAACTCATGGACATAGATTATGATATGCTGTGATTACTAGTTGTGATTATATTTTTTGCAGGTGCTTGCTTGATCTAAGTTTTGATTGTTAACTGGTTGAGTTTTTTCACCAGCGAAAAGTAAAGTGCTGTATTATGCCAAGCAAATTTCTGTCGTCTGCATCGGCCATGGTTGTCCATCCATCCACCCAGCCTAATTTGGACCAAAAAATATATGACTTTGTTTTTGAACATATGGTAAAACATATTGGAAATATTGTAGTGGAATACATTTCAATTCAAAATCTTTTATTTCCTTCCAATTCTACATAAATGCGTTTGAACATTGAATTAATATGCTTCACATACTGTTATAAATATAGAACAATTATTTATAAAGTTCCACACTTTTCATATTCGAACAATGTCACGTTCATTACAAAACTGTCACGTCCGTATCGCATGAAAAACTCATAGCTACACAATTTTTTTCCAGGTGGTTGAGGATGGCTATGAATTCTTTGCCAAGCGCCAGCTGGTCACCCTGTTCTCGGCTCCAAACTACTGCGGAGAATTCGATAATGCCGGAGCCATGATGAGTGTTGATGAAACGCTCATGTGCTCATTCCAGGTCAGTGCTCACTCATTATTGGTTGACTGAGCTCATCCTGGCTATGTTTTAAGCTCATTCAGTGTTGTCTTAAGTTCATTGTTGCTCTGTTTAAGCTCATTCAGTGTTGTCTTAAGTTCATTGTTGCTCTGTTTAAGCTCATTCTGTGTTGTTGAAGTTTGTTGTGGCTTTGTTTAAGCTCGTTCTCTGTGCTATTCCTGTTGAATTGTAGATACTAAAGCCAACAGACGAAACGAAGGATTTCCCGTATGGTGCCCATTGTGGCTTTGTTTAAGCTTGTTTTCTTTGTTGTCCAAGTTCACTGTTGCTTTGTTTAAGCTCATTCTGCATTGTCTAAGTTCATTGTTTTGTTTAAGCTCATTCTTCATTGTCTAAGTTCATTGTTGTTTTGTTTAAGCTCATTCTTCATTGTGGCTTTGTTTAACCCTTCAATGACCAGCTGCTTATGTTTCCCATACATTTTAGTACACGCGGGTCGTTAAAGGGTTAAGTTCGTTCTGTGTTGTTGAAGTTTGTTGTAGCTTTCTTTAAGCTCATTCTGTGTTGTCTAAGTTCATTGTGGCTCTATTTAAGCTCATTCTCAGGCCCAACCTTAAGGCAAGGCGAGAGAGGCAACTGCCTTTGGCCTGGTGACATTTGTGTACATTTTATGCGGAGTTAACTTTTACTCACTTTCGATGCATACAATATTGCTGTTGGCCATTTTGTAAATTTTTATCTTTTTAGAAACTTTAATTTCAAGCCGACAATTGTATTAGTAGTTATTAATTTTCATGCAGTAAGGATATGCCACCAAAACGAAATTGCGATTTTGGCAGAAAATATAAAACCGGAAGTCAAAAGAAAAAAACAAAACGCATTGCAAGAAAGACAAATCAAGGCATTAGCAGGATCTCTTGACAAATTTGTTGTACAAAGAGAGCAGAATTCCGACAATTCAACAACATCGGAAGAAGAAGATCAAGACGCCACCGTCGCCACGATTTTGGAAAAGAAGGCTAATCGCAATATAATCAATATTGAACCCTCTGATGTTGGTGTTGTTGAAAACGCGCAGGCGCAAATAGAATATCTGGATTCCTCGAAATTGGGAATTGGTGGGTATGTTTAATATAAACCATCAATTTGGCAAGAACATTTGAATTCAGACACTCATGCATTTATTGGTTCTAAGGGGCCAACAGAAATTGAAAAAACATATTTTCCAGCAGATGCGAACAGTCGGAAATTTTCAAATGCCTGTTGCTAAAGATCTATGCCAAAAGGAGAAATTCTAATTTGGAATGGTTTGAGCTTCAAAACCGGCTAACAAAACAATGTACAATTTAGAAACAAAACCAGCAATTAATAAACAGTAAAAAAAATTCATTGGCATAGTGTGTTTCAAAGGCTATTGTTCACTTTCTTGCTGAGCACAATATGGCTTTACTACATCAGGGTCACAACGGAAACTCCAGGGCCAGGCCTGCTTATTCTGCATTGTCTAAGTTCATTGTGGCTCTGTTTAAGCTTGTTCTGTGTTGTCTAAGTTCATTGTGGCTCTGTTCAAGCTTGTTCTGTGTTGTCTTAAGTTCATTGTGGCTCTGTTTAAGCTTGTTCTGAGTTTCCCTGTAAAAACTTTTCACTATTTCATAAATAGTTGTTCATGAAAAAAATTCTTCGTATGGCACGATTCACCATCACACAACTTTTGGATATGATGGGTGTTAAAAACACCTAAAAATTTTAACATATGCATTGTGAGGGTCAGTTAGGGTCAGGTCAAGGTAGTGTTTCCCAAACTTTTTGGTCATGGGACTCGCTTCGGAAAATCTTTGAATGCTGCGACCCACCTCACAAAGACGAACAATATTGTGTTAAAACTTTTCAACATCAATATGCAATGCATGCATTGAATATACTCGGTATAATGAAGAAACTAGACTAGACTCTACTCATTGGAATGTACTATAGTGACAATACAAACAATGGTCAAGAGAACAGTTTCATTTTGTAAGCATGGTGACCCACTTGACAAGATGCCCCGACCTACTTTTGGGTTGCGCCTATAGTTTGGAAAACACTGGGTTAGAGTTAGTGTCGTCTTTAGACATATGCGAAGAAATTTTGGCCAGAAGAACTGTTACATCTGAAGAAATGCTTTACGAAGAATTGCTTAAGAATAATTGTTTTAAGAAGATGTTTACAAAAAGTTTGCCTATGGCATATTCATGCTGTACTTGTGATCATACTTTGGCTTTGTTGGTTTGAAATTAAAAATGGAAATTATTATTATTCCTGTTGAATTGTAGATATTAAAGCCGGCAGACAAGAAGAAGTTCCCGTATGGTGCCCTCCAGACCGGCCGACCCATCACTCCACCTAAAGGAACCGTCAAGAACAAGGGCAAGATGTGAAGCTGAAAACCTAGTCACCAGAAAGAACCAAAGAAAACCCTCTGCGACATTTCGAGTGTTTTACCTATTTTACAACCAACCTGTTTTTAATCTTGTTCGTAAACCCCCTAGAATTGAGTTAATTTACTGAGATGGACTGTAGCATAGGTTTTGATATCCCTGCATAATCTGCTCCCAAGCACCTGAGATACCACTTATATATTTCCTACTATGGAGTAAATACAACTGCAAACCCCTTGACTAATTTCTTACAATATGAGCATTAAATGCCAAGCAGTTTTACGTTTGGATGGATTCCTGTACTTGTCTGTTGGCTTATATAGAAGTCTATTTGTACAAAACTGTGATGACTTACTCTCAAGCTTTCAGAGCCATGGTTAAAAAACTGACCACAGAACATCTTTTTGCTGTTCATTTGTTTTCTATTGAAGCTTTAACACCAGCAATTCTCAATCTGTGGCCTGCAAGGCCTCAAAGAGTGGCCATCGACCTATCAAAAATATAATATATATATATATATATGTGCAAATAGTGAATATAACATGACAGAATAATTTTTTTATATTACAAATTATCATATTTTATTGATATCTTTATTAATCTAAAATGATTAAACCAGAATTTATCCATTTGTTGTTTTATCCTACCTAAAATAAAATCTTTTAACATTTAAAATAATTATTTTTAACCTTGTGGCCCATCATGACCTCCAACTAAATGAAAGTAGCCTAAGTCGAAAAAGGTTGGATCCACTGCTTTACACTTAGCTGGAAAATGTTTAACAAAGTGGTGGATGATGGTGTTAGAAACTGGTATCGAAATATGTAGGGATGAACGGATGTCAATTTCCTAACGAGTTGTACAGTGTCCCATTTTCGAATATTTAGAAAAGTTTCATTCTCCCGAGTTTATTTGTGGTTTACACATTTTTATGAATTTTTACCTAAGTTTACACTAGGAAGTAATAACTAGTAAGTGCTAATAGCAACAGCATTTGTGTTTTTGGTTAGGTCGATTGTCGTTTTATACTTGTAAAAACTCCAATTTTCATTTTCAAAACAGAAATTCTGAAACCCGTTTTTTTATATTACAAATTACCACTGTTTGTCCGACTTTATGTCGAGTACTACGAAACTCAACGCAAACATAAACTGTGACTCCCTTAATAGTGCCTTATTTTTAGTTGGCTGGATTTGTTACGGACTCACTTCCCTGGTTTTGGCCTGACTAGTGTGGACTGAACGGTAGACTAAGCAGATGAGTAGCGCGGGAAAATATATTCTTAAGTTCAGAGGAATGATTTTTCTGGGTTTTGACATGCCTGAGCAGTGATGTTGCGATTCAGGTTAATACGCGTCTTGAGACGGATAGGTAAGTTTACTGGCGTCGTCATAGAGGGTTAGGGTAAAGGTCAAGGAATCTACTTTACGGTCAGTGTCTTTAGAAAATGTGGTACCTACCGCGCAGGTCGCTGCAGACCGCAGCATGCCTTGTAATGGACACCTTATGTAAATGCGCTGTATAACTGCACACGTAGATGAGCGCGGCAACATGAAATAGGGTGCGGAAACAGACAGCTGATTTGCATGAAGTGTAGAATTGAGGTTCATTTGGAGGTGTCGTTTCAACGGGAGAGGGTTGCAACAGGAGCGAAACCAACCAAGACAGCCAGCTACTACGTCAAAGCACGGGAGTCTGAGGAAACTCAGGTATGGAAAATATATTACTCGTCAGGTCCAATGCGAAGTTTTGTATAACGTTTTACACCCGTCTTGCTTGGGAGATAAAATTATTTATGTCTCATTAAGCCTACATGAGGAGTGCCATTAACACATAGACACCAGTCTAAAACTCGTGATACAAATATGATAATACATGAACCTGGGTTTTGAGAGGCTAACTGTTGCTGCCGCTCGTAGGCTAACAGTTGGTATTTGATATTCTATCCGTGTAGAAGTTACAGGCTACATTATTTTAGCTTCCAGCATTGCACGCCGCATTTTCGAATATTTTGACTGGAGTAGACCTAACTGCATTAAAAGTGGCCTCATATTCAACTGGTTCTTTAGATTTGGCTAGTATATTTCAGTCTATTTACAAATTATTTGGTTAAATATTTTAATTTTGTTATTTCGGTGCAAAATTTAGTTTAAATATTTTTGGTCATTTTTTTATTTTGGTACGCAATTGCGTATTTTGCGTCCATTCAGCGCCTCCACTACTTGGCAGATAAAATTATTTATGTCTCGTTTATTCCTTAGTTGTTTGTGAGGCGCCCTTATAGAAGCTTGGCCGTGTTACGGCGCCATATAAATTGTCGTTATTATTATTCTTAACGTCGTTTCAAGAGCAATTTCTTACATATTGTCGTCTACTTGTAATACTATTACATTCACCAAATCCTTATAGGTATAGACATTGCAGTTTTACCAACGGTTCTTCCAATGTTGTCTACTCAAAATTATAACTCTGACCACACTACTGACTTCATGAGTGGTCTATATTGTAGCACTACAACATTGGCTGCGTTCATTTAGTGTTCAGTCAAGACTGAACAGGAGTTGCATTTTCAAATATTTCGACTGGAGTAGACCTACTGCATTAAAAGTAGCCTGATGTTCAAGGTATATTTTTGGTGTAGAGATATACTATAGAACTACGAGTGCAGTTAGGCCATTTGTACTATTGTGACAAAGAGATTAATAATAACGAGTTATTGAGGTTGGATTAGCATACCAGTATTATAGATAATCAGTTAATTGTTTATGTGGATGATATTTATCTGCTCTTTTTTCCATAATCTTGAGTTTTGAAAGTCCATCTTAGTCCACATCTTGTGTCTACGATGTAATGGACACATACATACCTTGTCTTTTTGAAGCCATCTCTGAGAAATGCGTCTTTCTTTCACAAGCTGCTCTAGTCTGAATTGTACTGCCATGGTTTGAATGGGAGCGCCTCTGAAAAGGTTTCTTGGGAAGCGCAATATGAATTTTCAGGGTAATTAAGGGCAAGACTGTAGTCGATTGTTGAAAAGTAGTATGTTTATGTTCTTAGTCTACTTTTTGGGTACTAATCGCTGTCATTTCACTCCATCATTGCTACATTCGACTTTCGAAAGAGAAACCCGTTCCTCGAATCATTTGTGTTCTTGGCCTGTTTAACCTCGCATTGCTGTACATGCCTGTTTATTTTGTATATGCAGTGTCAGAAGGTTTGGGACAAACAATTGCCACTCCTTAGTCTCTAATTTGTGACCGTGGACGCACTGCACAACCGGCTGAAACCTGTGGACGTTTGCCGCCTTCTGTGTTAAAGCTTTCCAACAACAGTTCCTTCATTTCCATTCTTTGATAGACTTTAAAAATTTCCTTTTGGAGATCTGGCCTAAGTTGGTGCATATGGCTTCTATGTTACATTATACGCTAGACGCACAAGATGAAGCTTGGGGATAAATGTCGAAATTAACTCCACCTTGACATATTTTGCATTGTCTGTCTGATTGTGCCATTCCATCTTTCTCGCTCTAATTGTCTCGTCCTGTCGAGTCCTTAAGACCATATCAGTCAATCTATCATCTGACGAACGGTCAGTCTTTCGTTCAACCGTCCGTCAGCCGGCAGTCCACGTCCAACGTCACTCCATTTACCCATGCTGCAAAGCGGTTCTCCAGACCATTAGTCCGTTCGACCGAGCGTCCGTCCATCCATCCAACTATCCATCTGACCGTTGACCAGTCCATACACAGCTGATCCATTCTTTAGTTTGTCCTAACTTATCCCAACCATTCATCACAGTTTGTTCCATCGTATCTAACAGTCAGTCGTTCTAATGTGATCGCTGTCCGTCCTAGTCCATCTTCGGTCTGCAGGCGCAGTCCGTCGTCACTCCGGCATTCGTCCGGCAATCAATCCATTAGTCAGCCATCTATTCAACCGTATGAAAGCGAAAGTAAATGGAAATAAAAAAATTACTCCAAATTAAAGCCAAAATTAAATGGAATCGGGGCACAAGAGCAAAGCTGTAGCCATGTGGAGACTCGAGGGTAATAGGGCAATTGGTAGAAGTGAACGTGGCAAAAGAGGAGCGTGGAACTTGGCACATGTGGAATTTGGCACAAGAGGAACGTGGCACAAGTGGAACGGACACAAGCGGAAGTGGAACGGGGCACAAGTGGAACGCAGGCGCATATGGAATCGGGGCACATATGGGGTACATATGGAACTGGGGCACATATGGAATCGTGGGCACAAAATTTTTTGCCTGTTTTGCTGTCTATATTAGTTGTCTATTTGTCTATCTTAATTTTTTGCTTTATTTTGCTGACTTAATTAGATGCCTATTCTGCTGACTTAATTAGATGCCTATTTTGCTGCCTATATATTATTTGCCTATTTTGCTATCGTACTTAGTTGCCTATTTTACTGTCTTTGTTAGTTGTATATTTTTGCTGTCTATATTAGTGTATGTTTTGCTGTCTATTTTGCGGTCTGTTTTTATAATCAGTCGTCATGTTATTGTTGTTTCAGGTTGCTCTTTATATTAGTTGCCTATTTTGCTGTCTATATTATTTTTTTTGCTAGTTAACCTATTTTGCTGTCTATATTAGTTGTCTATTTTGCTATCCTAATTATTTGCCTATTTTGCTGTCTACATTAGTTGCTTATTTTGCTGACTTAATTAGTCTCCTATTTTGCTATCTTAACTAGTTGCTTATTTAGCTGTCTATATTTTTTGCTATCTTAATTGTTTGCTTATTTAGCTGTCTATATTAGTTGTCTATTTTGCCTTCTTAATTAGTTGCCTATTTTTGCTGTCTATATTAGTTGTCCATTTTTGCCGTCTATATTAGTTGCCTATTTTGCTATCTTAATAAGTTGCCTATTTTGCTCTCTTTTTCAGTTGCCTATTTTCCTGCCTATATTACTTGTCTATTTTACTGTCTACATTTGTTGCCTATTTTGCTGTCTACATTAGTTAGTTGTCGATTTTGCTATCTTAATTAGTTTGTCTATTTAACTGTCTTTATTGGTTGTCTTTTTTGCTATCTTTATTAGTTGTCTATTTTGCTATCTTACTTATTTGCCTAATAGGCAAATAATTAAGATAACCAAATAGACAACTATAAATTATTTGCTTAAGTTTGATGACTGAATTGGTTGCCTGTTCTGCTGACTTAATTAGTTGCCTATTTTTGCTATCTTACTTAGTTGCCTATTTTCTGTCTTTATTGGTCGTCTGTTTTGCTGTCTATATTAGTTGCCTATTTTGCCGATTTAATTATTTGCCTATTTTGCTATCTTTATTATTTGCCTATTTTGTTGTCTACATTAGTTTTAGTTCCTATTTTGCTGTCTATATTAGTTGTCTATTTTATTTTGCGGTCTTTTTCTCTTTTTGCGGTCTATTTTAATAATCAGACGTCATGTTGTTGTTGTTTCCGGTAACTCAGCCACCGTTCGTTTTCGGACAGTGCCAGTCCCAAGCCTGGATAAATGAGGAGGGCTTGTTGATTTTTTTATATTTTCTCCTGTAGTGCCTGTGTGCATGTGACTTGATCTATGTTCTCTCTTTCTCTCTCTCTCGTATGCACAACATGGAAGCTACCGGATTATTACCAAGACCGCTCACTGATGCAATCATGGAAACCATGGGAAACTAAGAGTCTCCAACGACGATCATCTGGATTCAGCAACTTGGTTAGGTGCGTACACTCATGAACCCTCTATCGCATTCTGCTGTAATGTTCATATTTAGTGTTTAAGTAGATCCTGGTGATATATTGACAGAAGTATGGTCGGTCGCTTTTGTCTTCCACGTGTTTGTATTATCAGAATGCTAGTTTTAATTTTTTAAATATGTGGAGGAATTATTTATTTACATTCTTGCTTTCTTTCAAATAAGTTAGTTGCCTCTTTTCGTATAGATAGCGTCGTTATTTAAACCTTTGACGTTACGCCGTGTTTCTGTTTGAGCCAGACTGTTTTATGAAAAAAGTTCACTGAACGATTTTCTGAAATTCTAAAATATCCATTGCGATTTGAGATGCTGATTTTGAACTTTGTTTTTTTCATTTGCTCTTGTGGTGATCGAAAACTTTAAACTTCTCGATCAACAAACCGCGACCGCAGGAGGACCTGGAGGCTATGGAAAAACTGTTCATTATCGATCGATCCATTGGCGTTTTCTGACTGGGTAGCCGGCCACCAGTATACTAGTCTTGGACCTCCGAACATTTTCTGATTAGCAGAGTTGTATTGTCTCGAGACAGTGTCTCGGTCTCACGACGTCTCGAGGCAGTTTTTTAGTGTCTCGGTCTCGGAAGCCTGTTGTCTATTTTAGACATGTCCAAAAAGGATTTCTTTATACCATTCAGAAGATAGGTCGAAGAAGAGATATCGAAAAAGATAAACTGTGGCAATATAAAAACTGTCCTCTGGAATTGATACTATATACATTATAAGTTTCAAATTGAAATTATAAATGAACCTTATTCCCGAAAACTGATACATCCGTATTTTACAGCATTTTATATAGGATCACTTGTCTATTACTGTCTCGTACTGTCTTGAACGTAGCGTCTTTGTCTCTGTCTTGGTACCTCACTGTCTTGGTCTTGTAAAGTCTTGCATACAACACTGGTGACCAGGCCTAGTGACTATACAGCGTTTTTGTGATGACTCCCTATATAAACTTCAAATCTATGCTATAAAATAAGTTAAATGTTGAAAGGAAGTTATTTTGACTTCTTTCATGGCTATTTTATACTGTGAGAGGTAAAATATCTATGCAAGCCACTTTGAGAGCTTTCAGGTTCCAATACAATCTAGATGCAATCGTGCTCCCTATTACAGAGGTCCATAATTAATATGCCAGTTTATTATACATTAGTGTTTTAGGGAAGACAATTGTTCCTCGTGTGGCGCGGTGGCCGATTGCTTAAAATGCCTTCAACTGCAATTGCGCCGTCGAGGCGTGTGCAATGAGCGAAAATGTTGGAAGAAGGGAAATGTCAAATTTCAGAATAAACAAAAGAAATGGGTTTTAAGACTCTGGTCAATAAATTTATTTTCGCAACGTTTTACAAATGTTTCACACTCTTGTGCGAAGTCCGAGCTCAATGCGATAAGTAAAATGAAGATCCTTATTACTTTTTAAAAGTAGATTTTCCTTAGGCTTTGTTTAAAGATAGCCTAAATACCAACGTCTCTGGTGTTAGGTAGGCCGCAGCTGGCTAAGAGTCTATACAGACTGTTTTTAAAAATATTTGTCCGGACACATAAATTTTTTAGATTGCATCGGCATATGAATGCGTGTGGCCAATTGTCCGCTGCACCTTCGCCCCCAATCTCGAAACAAATTTCTGCCCATGCAGGGATCTGACTCGTCTGAGCCACCGACCTCTCGGTTGACGGTCGATCGATTTTAACACCAGACCGTCTGTGCCCGGGGCGGAGACTTAGGATAGTCGGGAGGGCCGTTTGACTCCGGCCTCACACGGACTTCCTTTCGACAATGCCTCTGATTCGTTGCAGCCCTCGTGACCTGCGCCTGGATATCAAGTGGCGCTTTAGAAGTTCGGATATGATGTTAGCTCTGCAGCCTACTGAGAGTCTGGCTCTGACTGCGACCACGATTTCTCCCAGTTCAATGATTTCTCTACCCACTGCTGTTCACTGTAATCATCATCACTGTGTTGTTAAAAGGCCTGTGCACATGATGCCGCATGATATCGCACAACGCAAGGAAAATACGCACTCTGCAAGTTACCTAGTCCCGCTGGGCTGCAAATATGTTGTTTTGTTGATTATTTGTTTTTTGTAAAAAATATTAAAAAAACAATAGTGGCAATCTTTTGGTTTTTTGGATTTTTAAAATATATTTTTTTTAAATTTACTAATATTACTATATATTACTAATTGTGTGTTATTTCAGTCGGAAATCAAGCTAAATTAATTAAATAAACAAGTCGGAGCTCTTTTTCATGCTGCGTTTTATGTTTTGTTTTTATAACAAAACTGTTAAGATCCAACGGAAATCTAAAAAACAAATAAAACAAAAAAACAGACTTTTGGTTTTTTGGCACCGTATACTCCGTATAGTATGAGGACCTTCTACAATATTATGGTGTGGCGCCATTAAAAACGGGCTCGGGGCATGCACTTTTCTGATAAAGTGATAATGCCTTCCGCGCAAAGTTTGGAAGTGCATATTGAAAAATTTCAAGGTCATGCACTTGTCCATTCTATGGCGTAGTTTTTGCAGTGGTTTCATAAATTTACTGTTTATTAAAACGATGATGTAAAAGACCGGCTTAGTAAGGCAAAAATGCAAAATTGGAAGTGGCAGCCTCGTATAGTGTTAAAACCTACAAGGCACCTTCAAGGCTTCGGTAATCATCTAATTCAAAAGCTAAGAGATATATTTTACGCTAGAACAGACTAAGATGACTTTTAATTGTCACAGTACCGAATCAGCGATTAAAATAAATGTGTTTTTTGAGTGTAGAACGTTAGCCGAAATTCATTGGGAACTGGGAAGAGCCACTCTTGCCATTTCAAGTCTATGTTTCTGAGCACCGAACAAAGCCATTTTGTTTTGTTCAGGGGTCGATTTAATGATTTTCTCCGCTTAGCGTTAAGTTATTGATTTATTATTACACATATATTATCAACGCTTTTCTCACAATTCCCGTATTATTTTCTGAGTGTCATTTTGACTGAATTTTAGTCGGACACAGATTAATATACGTGGTTCCTTAGACTTATGGTGGACCGCCTTCGCTAGGTCAGCGTGACAAGTACAGTAGCATCTCTAATCATTCTAATGCTTTTCAATCGTTAGAGATGCAATAAAAAAATCGTTAACAAAGCGCATATGACTACATCTTATTACGCATGCTGAACTACTTTGCACACCAAGGAAGACGTAAATCTTATGCCGCACATTTCAATGCGTGTTCAGATAAATTATTCGCTTGTTTCAGAACAGTGTAGCTTAGGGATCAACCCGAATCATCGAAATCCGAATCCCCAAAAACCCTGAAAAGGCCAAAAAGCCCGATTTCCCCGAAAACAGTAAAATACCATTAGAAACGCTATGACTCAAAATAACGCAATTCACTCATCAATCCAGCTTCTGCGTGAATTCTTTTAATCGATCCAGCTTGCACTTAGGCAAAATCTTTTTCATTAATCCAGATTCGTTTTCGGGGATACGGCGGAAATCAGTTTCAGGGTTTTGGCGATTCACTACGCACCCGTGCTGTTTGAAAATCTTTGCAAGTAATGTGTATGTGGTTTTGTTTTGAAGATAACATGCAGTGTTGAGAATATTTTTTTATTTATCATGTAGGCAATGCATGCCTAATAGTTTTGGGTGGGGAAGGAGCAAAATTTTATGTGTTTGGAAATCTGTTACCGCAATGTTATGGAAGCCATTGTTTAGTAATACAATTGCATATTTATACAGCACCACTTTAAGAGCCTTTGTAGAGTCACTCCCAACCCAACATACTATAGCTGATTGGTTAGAGCGGTCGGCTCGTAACACTCACTGTATGCTGAGTGAACGGGTTCGACCCTCGTCCGGGGAGTCACTGTGTAGGGACCTTGAGCAAGTCCTTCGTACACAATTGCTCTGCAGCACAACTGCAATTGCGCCATTGAGGTGTGTGCACTTCTGAGCAAGAAATTTTGAAAAAGGGCAATATCAAATTTCAGAATAAATAATATGATGATTAAACAGGACTCTTCAAGCATTTGTGCAGCAGAGGCAAAGAGAAGTCAAGGGGTTCATGAGAAGAGGCTGGTTTTGAGCATCTTTCTGATTCTTATTTCTCGAAGCAGGTGTCAAGATGGGACTGACTGAAGACCAGAAGCAAGTCAAGGCGCTGCTCACCGAGACCATCACCCTCCTCTGCAAGAACGGACTCCACTTCCGGTCTGAGTTCAGCATCGACGGACTCATCGGCATAACTCTCGACCAGGACAACGTATTTCTAGTCAGCATCAAGGAAACTATAAAATGCGACAGCGGCCAAAACAACGACTTCGTCCACACCAGCCAGACAAAGACAGAATCCATCTCAAGAATGTCGCCTTCTCAGTCGCGCGGCAAGAAGCATGCGCGGACAAACGAACCAGCAACTTCCGAAAAATTGTCCACCACGTCCCAGATGCGCGTAAATTTCCCTCCGTCAACCAACGAAGACAATGACTTCGCAAATCGTTCGGAACTGTCCGACGTTAAGTTTGAGTGCGTTACACCAGATAATGGGGATCACGGTCGGTTGGGACTCGAGGAACCTTCTGTCATGGAGGAAATGTATTCTGGTCCAATTATGACGTCGTCTTCGCGACATCATCGCTCACAAGATGTTCAACGAAATGACTCTGACGCAAATGCCCAACAAGACTCCACAGCTAGCAGACACTGCGAAACCCTCGAACCGTTGCATAAAAGACTTCGGACGGGCGAACAAAAAAGAGAGGAGTCGCCTACCGACGATGACAGAACTGATGGTGTCGCGCCCGGGTCGAGGGTCTGTAAAACCGAGCCGCTAGATGTCGTGGAAATACCCGACGATGAAATGGAATCATCGTTGAATTCCGACAATTCCTATCTGATGTATATGTCGATGTACGGGAGTGGAGCGGATGGCGGGGCAGTTCCCACGGAAGCGGGTTATTCTGCCCAGTACGATATGTCACAGATGGGCCAACATTCCAGTGTAGCTGGATGTTCATCGTGGAGCGCGACACAGAGGAACAGCAACGTCTTCAACAATCAGGATAAGGTGAGTTATGAGATTTAAGTCGGTGAATGTGCTGTGTGGATTGTGCTGGCCTTATTCACGCCTTGTTTGTGCCAAGGCTCGCTTACTATGAAGATATTGTTTAGAATTTGCAGTTTGCTAATTATACGTTCGAATTGGGTATATGATGGGTTTAGTTATGACTTAGTTAGCAATGTTTTTCGTTTATATGTACATTTTTTGAAAGATATCAAAGTCTATTGAGTTAAATTATTTATAAATGTTAGTTATTATATACATTTAAAAAATATTTTCTGTTATAAATTATTTATTAATGTTTTTTTTATTTAAATGTAGATTTTATAAATATGTTTATTTATGTTTGTTGCTGTTGGAGCATTTTTAATGGTAAATTAAAGAATTGAAGTTGGGGTGATGAAGTTTTGATCTGGGCATTGAGGAAAATAATGTTTGGTAAAAATTAATAAAGTTCTATATTAGGAGGAATCAAATGTTTCTTATTTATCAGAAGTCGTGTGATGCTTAAGTTGTACATAAGTATAACGTATCATTTAACTCTGAAAATTGAATATCTTGAATCATGCTTGAATTTATATCTGTCAACTTTGAGAGCTGAGTTGAAACTCACTTCTTTGTTATTTAAATCCTACTTCATCAGCTGGATTCAGTAAAATTTGAGAGTTGACTTCTAGCTCTCATCTTATTTGGATCTTGAAAACTTTTACTTTACAGCACAAGTCACCACTCATAATGGTAAAATAAAAAATGAAATGAGATCAGAACATGTTATCTCTGCCAGCTAGAATTCAAATATCTGTTTTGCTCTGTCTTTGAACTGAAAGTATTACGTTGAATGAAATTAGGGCATAACAGAGTAGACAATTTCCATCGAGTACCGAATCCGAGCATTTGGATGAATTATTTGCCGGATCCGGGTACGAACCGAATAGTAGCAGCAAATCTGGCAGCGAGTACAATATGTAGGCAAAGCATAGTTAACCTGCCATGTGCACAGTTACAGAGAACTATCTATAGTCAATGTGGAGTCTACAGCAATATCCTTCACATAGCGTATTGTCGCACTCTAGGCTATAACAATATATTTATTATTTAATAACTTTATTTGTGAAAAAAATGTAAAACCTTATTACAAAATTTGAAATATGAAGTTATTAATGACGTCTTTACTCTCTAATGTTTACCGGAAAGTGGGTGGAGCCAATTGAAGAGGGAAAATTACTGATTTGGTAGCCACCTGAGGAATACAACCAAAAGAAATTAAAATATATAAATTAACATGATAATTATATTAAAGAAAATTCAATGGAATGTTAAGTTCTTGTTTAATTAATCAATAACTTACAAGTAAGTCCGTTAGTCGTAAATGTTCCCACCTGATGTATTTGATGGAAAAAAAATTTTTATCAAAAAAAATTATTTGTAGCTATTTGGGGAGGGGTAATATTTGCCGAGGCGAATACTTCCAAATAGTCCAATATTCGGCCGAGGCGATTTCCGGTTATGCCCTAAATGACAATTGATCAGATACCTTGTGCATTAGGCTGTGAATATGGCTTGCACAAACCCGTTAAGCAGTACTGTTTGTTCGTATATTAAACTGTTATTTTACGTAACTAGTGATAACTATAATGATTACATATGATTCGACACAACGCTCGTGAATAAGCTGGTGTCCTGCGTTTTTTCTGTTGAATGATACTTTAGAAGTTTTGGAGATTATGATTATAAGTACCAATATTAAATAATAATTATTTAATAACAGCTCTTTAATAAATACTAAATAACATTTGTAAAAGTTATAATAATAATAAAATATTTAGTAACATGGCTCTCTAATCTGGATAAAAAACTCGTAATAAATAATACTGAATCATTATTATTTAATAACATAGCTCTAGATAAAAATGTTCTGTGTGGCATTATTTTGTTGGATCACTCGCTTCATGATAGTTGAGTATTTAGTGTTTGATCGCTAAGAGAAAGTGTTGTCCAATGTGAGGTATACAAAGAAGCTTGGCTCCAATATATTTTCTACACAACGCAGTAATACTTTGTGTTGTTTTACATTGTGGCTGGCACTTACTAAGATGACTCTCTCAGTCTTCATTTTGCTCTGCAGTTTCTCTTTCCTGCTGCTGCCAGCGCTCAAAGGTTCATTTAAAGGCGTTACGTGCCCCTTCAATTACCTAAGTACACATGCACACAAAATGTCAATTACTACCATTTTGTATCATTTAAAATCCATGCCATCCATCGATTGAAATCCGTAGGTTGGTTCAACATGTGTACGTGAGCCCACCATTGGTGACTTTCTAGTTTACAGAACATTATTTTGCTACTTGATGGTGTAGTCTAGTTGCAAAGAACATTTAACATCGTTATGGGCCAGCACAGAGAAATCTCTTTTGTTATATACTATAAAATGTGCTCTACATTAAGTGTCCTCATATGTATTGGGTTATCATTTTTGAGATGCTGTTACTGTAGAAATTATTCTGCTATTTGATTGTTTCTGTTGTTCAAATATTGATGAGTGCTTCTAATTTTGGTTTGAGTTTATGGGTGCCTGATTTTATCAGACATGGTCTGATTTGTGATTAGCAGACCACTGTTTGCACTGTTATGCAATATTATGTGGTTTTATGTTTTAGTGTGGGTGAATATAATGGAGTATGTAATGAAATTGAATGCATTCTGCGGCATTCCTTGTGCTTGGTCAGATTTTTCTTTGTTGTGTCCATTTTACAAAAAGTCAGTCAGTCAAAATTTATATTGCGGCCCTACTCAGAGTCACTCCCGACTGAGGCCGTTTGGAGGTGTTTGGTTTTCTGACATTTCATTTCATTAGTTTATTTTGACACTTGTTGCGGTATATGTGATAAAATCGGGGTTTGTGAAGGAGTTTGTGAATTTGGCAATTTCTTGTTGTATTGTATCTTTGTATTGTTTATTGTATTTATAGATTTGTATAGCACCTCTCACAGAATGACTATTCTTTCTATAGTGAGATTTTGTACGAAAATAACTTTTCCCGTGTTTCGACCCAAATCTGACCCACTTACCCACCTGCTTACATGAGTTTGCGATTATTTTCTGATAGCCTAGGTGGATATCTCATGACAGGATGAATATAATGCATACTGCAGTGCGAAAATGCATGAAAATGTATGAAAATAGCATTCCCACATGTTTCGACCCTGTTTTTACCCACTTACCCACCCGATTAAGTCAGTTTGTGATTATTTTCTTATAGCCTAATTGTGTTACTCGTGATAGGAAGAATATAATGCACAGTTTCGCCAACAATAGCGAGAAAATAGCTTAAAATGGCTCTTCTGTGTGTTTTGTACCAAATTTGACCCACTTGCCCACCACATTAGATCAGTTTGTGAGTATTTTCTGATAGCCAAGGTGCGTTACTTATGATAGGAAGAATATACTGCATAGAGTCACCAACTACAGTGAGATTATGTGTGAAAATGGCATTTCCCCATGTTTCAACCCAAATTTTACCCACTTACCCACCTGATGACATTAGTTTGTGATTATTTTGTGATAGCCTAGGTGAATAACTCATGATGGGAAGAATATAATTCATAGATTCACCAGCTGCAGTGAGAAAATACGTGAAAATGTATGAAAATGCCATTTCACCGTGTTTCGACCAAAATTTGATCCGTTTACCCACATTTCGTTTAATGAATTAAATAATGTGCTAGCATATGATCAATTTTATTTAGAGATGATTTTAGAAATATTAGTGGTTGATATTTCGGAGATCTTGCATTCGATGGATAAAGTGCTCTATACATCACAACAATATATGAACAGCCTAATAAGGATACTCGGGTGGGGGTTATGTCCTAGATACCAACAAAGAAGCTGCCTTGCTGACCGACATTGAAGTTGTAATTACGACCATTTATGTAGCGCCATAGGTAGCAAGCTACTTCTAGGTTGCTTTAAATAAGAACTCTACAATTGCGACCGCCACAGATGGCGCGCGTGTAGTGTAGTGCACATTATACTCTCACCTTATTATTAATATTAATATTATTATTGTATTAGAAGGACTGAGTTGGTAAGTCTAATGATGTGACATTTGAAGGCAGACAGAGAATGCAAACCAGAGGTGTTCAGGTGAAAATTCCAGTCTTGGGCCAATGTTCTCAAACTAATGGAGTAGCCCATGTTATTAAGTGACTACTGAAATTGATCCTGTGCAGAAATGATGCGTTGATATTGAAGGCTTCAAACCTAACCGGTTGCAGGTGTTTGTATGGAATCTGATAAAATTATGAGAGCTCAAAGACAGGTCTCTGAGGTCTTGTATTTGGAATTTATTATTATTACTATTACCATTATTGTTCTTATTATTCCTATTATTGCTACTATTACCATTGTAATTTATTAATTTTAAGTTAACTTGTTAAGCCATTGATGATATAACTAAAAGCATCGTAGATATGCTTGAGCAGCTGCTAATATGGTAGTATAAGCAAACAAGTCTTCAACATCTGTTGAAAATGCTCCAGCGATATCTCTGATCCAACAGATTACGTGGGTGTGTATGTGTTAGTATGCATGTAGCGATGTGTGTTTCTGTTGGTCTGTATGTGCTTGTGTTATGTGTACTAGCAGTGTGCATTTTTAAGTATAAACGCACACTGTAAGTAGACAGTATCTGTCTTGCAGACATACACGTACTATGTGATCTTGGTTTCCAGTTACTCGAGTGATTCTGGGTTGGAAATTGCTTTGCCAGTCAGGACGGTACGCGAGAAACCCTTTGCTATTGCCCTGGTATTACTCGAATTCTGTTACAATGCAGTCTAGAGTGTAGCTCCCAAAATGTAATTCAACTTTAACAAATTATTTTTGAATATGTCAAGGCAGCTTTTTGTATGTATGTGTCAAAAACAATTGTTGTATGTATGTATCAAGACAACTGTTTGTATGATACTAGAAATCCTCTTACTTTGAATGCTTTCTGGAAGAAAAGGCAAATTTCATACAGCAAAATTGCACCCGTTGAAGTGTTTTCTTCTGTCACCTTCAGCCTCACAGCAGTTTTTGGAAAGAATTTGCTCTTCACGTGGAATCTTGACTGATGAACGAAGAAATTGCATGAAAGAATCTCTGGAAATGTACACTCTTGAAATCGATCAGAGACATCTTTTCGTAACATTAACTTAGCCAGTAACTTTCAGAATGCAAGGTTTTTGGTTCATTTGTTGAGGCAAGGTAGGCTGTTCTTCAAGTGATCGTGCCTGGCTGTCCTCTGAGCCAGGCCATTGCTCACCTTTCCAGATACTTCTGTCAGAGTGCAGATCCTACAGCAGAGCTATTTAGTCGCCAGAATGCTTTACCTTGTGATTGACATCGTTTGACAACATCTTGTGAATTTGGTTGATTCACTCATCAATTCAGCTTGCTGGCGAGATGCTGACTCACCCTACATCTGTACAGCCATTGATTCTACAGTAGATGCTTTGTAAATGGCAAACAAACGACATGGCAGCGCATGGCTAAAGATGTTGTTGTAATATTCCATACATTCGCCTTCCAGTCTATATCAGAATGCGAGGTTGACTTCCAGCAGTGAAAAAGATTTCGTCAAGTACGCCACATGTGCCTGGTCTCGTTTGTTAAAAAATCAGTGTTTTCAATTATAATTTCATAGACGGTTCTGCCTCAATTGTAGATGTATTCTCGATTCTTGAGTCTGAATTACTTAACAATTCTGAGAACTTGAGCAATGTGCACCGATGTCTCTTATCTTTTATCCCCATTGAATAGGATGGAATATGACTCTTGTGTGGCAAGGAAAAATTTCTGCAATTTGTTTTAATTCTATTACAATTTACTAATAATTGGCCATGTTGTTGATGGATACCATATCATCCCTCAAGGTGAATCAGAAAAAAATAAACATATTCACCAATAATGATATTCATAGCAAGGGAACAGAAATTGTCCTGTGCTACCTGGTTAGGTAACGTTCTACCGTATCAGCGTGCCCTTGCGATGTAGTAGCCAATGATGGATTTGTGTGCGTATCTTGCAGACAGCGGCAAATAGCATCATAGAAAAACGTTCTTCGCCGCCGCTTCCGCCGGCGCATGGTTACATCCGGGCTGTTCATGCACCAAAATCCTTGACGGCGGATAAAGTATCCCACCAGCAGCAGCAGCAAGTGCAGCGGCGACCCAACGACGAACTTCTCCTAATGCTTTACCGTCACGGCAGGTACGTCTGTCAGCTCTGCGGAAAGCGTATGCCTCGGGAGCGTGACCTGAAGGCGCACATGGCTAGCAAGCATTTCATGGCAAAGGACTTTGCCTGTGAACTGTGTGGCGCCGAATACGGCTACAAATACAATCTACAGCAGCACATGAAGATTAAGCATCGCGTCGACTCCTGAGCGCTCTATTTGCGGACTTAACCTCCCTCGAGAACTTGTGGTATCCACACTCAGGTCAGACTCGCCCTGGCTTTGGGTGCCATCCGTTAGTGCCGTGAAACTAGGAAGCATGATGCATCTTTGGTCAAAGAACTTGGTACCTTTGTGGTTGGAAGCATTGATACCTTGCCAATTTCATCTTGGAACTGTTGCAATATTTTGAGCTGTGTGATTTTGGTTTAGAAATATTTCTGTGTGGTCTTGTTCTAGCGTTACGGTTTCTGCAACGGCGCGTATTATATATAACCAGAGCTTAAACTTGATTGCCTCTTGTGGCACTATATTACATAGCGGTCAATAGCAAATATTTGTTGATTAACAGGAAGCAATGGGAGAGACCCTTATGAGACCGAGGTCACCCACATACGTAGAAATGATAGCAACTTGTTTTATAATATGAATACTTAGAATATGAGGTCTTGTCTAGATGACTAAGATCCACATTGAAGCACATTGAGAATGAAAACATTAAACACACAGTCACACACACACACACACACACAGACATACATACATACATATATATATATATATATATGTAGTGTGTGATGGTCTAGGGCCAAGTTAGAAATTTGTGTCAAGAATTCTGAGCACTGTATTAGTTTGCTCTGATGAGTACCTACTGCTCACTGTCAGTGATAAGATGAGACTTGAGGTAGTACACTGGCCATCTGGCCTCATGCCGAGGCTAAGAAAATAAAGTCTGTAACATTTTATGTCTATAACTGTGTTTCTTCTTTTTTGTATATATATATATATATATATATATATGTGTATATTTTATATATATATATATATATATATATGAATATATATATATATTGTATGTGCTTATGCTTATATGACCAAGGCAGAGTTTTGTAGTAGTTCAGATATTTCTGACAGAGTTTGAGAAATGGTTAATAAATTCTTTGTATTGTTTAGTATCTAACTAAAACATACTTGTTGTGGTGTTTATTATTATTGTTTAAGTGATCATGGTACATTTAGTAAGGTGTGTAAAGGAAGCAATTAAATGGTTTCCTGCATGGTGATGAGTTTTTGGGGTTTATGTAAAACGTTTGAATGGTGCTTTCTAGATTATAATTACATTAATTGGGGGTAGAAACAATGTTTTCGGTTGTATCGATGTGTATTATGTGAGAGATGACTTGGTTGTTAGACCACTAAGCCAGAGTATTTTCATATTGAAGCTATTAAAAGCTTCTCTG
Organism: Bimastos eiseni; assembly: GCA_959347315.1. Classification (NCBI taxonomy): domain Eukaryota; kingdom Metazoa; phylum Annelida; class Clitellata; order Crassiclitellata; family Lumbricidae; genus Bimastos; species Bimastos eiseni. Next base: position 26,826,505 of record OY365817.1, read on the forward strand.
TCAATCAACATGATTGCGTGATACCAGTTCTGGACAAAGTCTGGACAACCTACTTTCTGAAGTGTTCATCACAAGTTGCTTCAGCATATTTTACTAATTGATATGCTCTGATCTAAGAATTACATATCTAGTTGTGTTACCTGCTTCTTGCAATTACTAGTCGCCAAAGGGAATAACTAATTGTTGTAAACTAACAGAACTCACCGATGTAAAAACTGTCGTACCTCCATCTTGATAGTCGTAGTAGTGTTTATTTATTGTGCAGATAATGATGTGTTTAGCAAAAATGTTCTTATCATTGTGTACGTGTTGCATCTAATTTTGGTCATTGCTTGACTGATCAGAATACAGGAGTTATGATCTTGTAAACTTTCTGGATAATAGGTTTTCTTAGTTATTTGAAACCAGTTTAAGTATCCACCAGACCCCGTATTTCTAAAATATTTTCCGTTGATTAGGACTGCATATCAATAGATGGCTGCTGTTTACGAGAAGCATTTCTTCTACTTATTGGTTGACTGTGGGTATTCTTGGTGATACTAAGGATATAAAAGAGTGTACATTCTTTGATTGTTCATATTATGATGTGCCCGTAATGCAAACGGTTCAATAAAGTACATACTTACTTATTTCTGCTTCTTATTGGTTGACTGTGGGATATTCTTGGCAATATTAAGGGTATAAAAGAGTGTGCATTCTTTGATTGTTCATATTATGATGTTCTCGTAATGCAAGCGGTTCAATAAAGTACATACTTATTTCTTCTTTTTATTGGTTGAATGGACATATTGGTGGTGCTACATGTATACTGAATTCATAGTCAATCAACTCTAGTCATGTGAGACACTGTGGATGAAAACTACTCTAATTTATGTGGACCCTAAAACGAGCATATAAACTATGTCATATAAACTATTGCCCAGAATGATGTGATGTGACCTTGCTATCGGATGTGGTATGTAAATGTTAAGTTTAATGTTAAACATTCATTTTCATATATACTTAAGACAAGTGTTGCTGTGTAAACGAAGAGACGGCTATGGATGTTGAACAGTCTAAGAACTTCTCCTTAGGCCCCCTACACTGACCATCAGGGAAGGAGGAACCATTGCACACTATCTATCAGATAGTGTTGTATTAGCATTGGTTGTGATATTCGAGAATAAATATCTTGTACAACAGTTTCTGCAACATTTTCATGGCAGTGCTAAGCTTAGCAATGCAGGAAATGTTTACCTATTGCATGGGTCTGAAGAAAATCTAGTGCATCGTTATTTTTATATGCATCTCTTCTCTCAACTGTTGCTGATTTTGATTAAAACTGTTGTGAATCAGTCTTATGCCAGCATTTAAAGACGATACTGTTGTAGAGATTTGCCCACATTCTCGTTAAGATTCAAGGCTTACCTCTGTAATGCATTAAATATTATCTGAAAATCTAGTGAAAACAAAACGATGTTGTGTTTTTGCCGTAAATAATGCACGCTGACACGGGCTTATTCGTTTCGTACAGTTCACTTTTCTTTCGGACTTGTAGAGCCAGAGGCACGGCGGCAGCGGTTCGGGCTCGTGGAAAAAGCGTCGTGTTGGCAAGAGTTACCAGTGCAGAGAGTGCGGGAAAGTCCTGAGCACGCTGAACAGCCTAAAGCTTCACCGGCAGAGCATTCATAATGGCCTCTTCCAGCTAACGTGTCCCGTGTGCGGTAAGGGCCTGTGGCGAGAGAGCGACCTTAAGGGACACATGGCAAATAGACATGACATGCAGAAGGAATTCCGATGCGACGTTTGCGGAAAAGAGTTCGGGTACAAGTCCTCGCTGAAGGACCACCTTACGCGGATTCACGGATTATTCAGTATGAAAACGAAGAAGTCCGGGTAATGCTTTCGTGTCTCGCGTCTAGTTCGGATTCGGATGCTGTCCGTGATGCGAGTCCTGTGTGCGACGGAGACTGTTGTTCTGTTACGTACAGTTACTTGTAATCAAACAGTTTTTACTGCACCGAAGTGGCCGAGTTTTTTGAGAAAGTAGGAAACCTTAATCTGTATTATTTTTGACTGTAATAAATTATTTGTCTCATTTAATTGTGGACTAGTCAGTAACACAGTTTCTGGGTTAGTCATGCTTATTGTAATTAGTAACTTCTGCCGTGTCAGTTACTAATGCACTAAGTAGCTTGAAGAAGGCACAGTAAGCAATTTATAATGGTAATGACCTGGGGTAAGTTGTTTAAAAAAATTTGTCTTCATTACCATGCAAAGTAAGTTGGCATGGAGTAAGTTACATATGGATATTACATATTTAAATGGGAGGACAATATATCATTTAACTTATTGTGTTGGGGGCCCTATGGATGTGATAAAAATGAGCACGTCTATTATAGTTTAGACCCGCTGTAAATGTGCTGGCTACACCTAGTGTCCGTTTTTGCAACCGTCACCCTTTATCACAGCAATAGCAAATGTGCATACGCCTAACGAGGGTCGTAGTCGTCATCTCATCATCATCGTCGTCATATTCTTCAAGAGGTGACTGAGTGTTTTAAGACTTGCTAATCTTTGTGGAGAGGGGTTGAAAAAATTGCCAGTGGGTGTCGGCACACAAAGTATTCTGAAGGATAGTTGCTTTAAATTTAAATAGTCAGTACTAGGATATGGTTCAGCAGTTATTGGGTCAGTCAGAGAGTCTGCACTCCTTTCTCACTCAGAGAGATATTGTTCTCGTGTTCATTTTGTTCTGTATCGCTCTTTTCTGGACCACATGTGCTGTGTACTTGGTTATATTGAAGATTAATTTCAGAGACTAATTTCACTGTATGTGTTTTTGATCTCGATTAGCATTTTCGGAAAGGGTTGCAAAAATTGCCAATAGGTCTCGGCAGCAAACAAAGTATTCTGAACGATAATTATTTTAAATTTAAATGGTCAGATACAAGGATATAATTCTGCAATTATTGGGCCTGAAGTCTGCAGTCTTTGCACACAGAGATATATCGTTCTCGTGTTTATTTTGTTGTCTTGCACTTTTTTCTGGACATGGGCTGCATACTTGGTTATATTTAGGATTAATAGATCCTAATTTCACTGTATGTGTTTTTGATCTCGATAAGCATTTTAGTAATTTCGTTTCTCGTTCTGTTTCACTTTTAATTTTGTGCCAAGAAAACATTTCAACAAAGCCAATCAAAGTGTTCAGTTTTCATGCTTTACTATACATTAGGTTAAGTAACAATAGCATCCATAATTTTGAAAATTATAGCATGTACATATTAATATTTTAAGTCATGTGCACAATCTCGAAGTTTCTAAAGCTCTACTTAAAAGCTAAATGCAGGGTAACAGAGAGAGGGGCAGAGGAGCTGCTTTGGTGGATTCTGTCTGGATCGAGAAGGATTGGAAGGTGGAAGTCAGGAGTCAGGATGGATCTGGGTAGGAATTCTTGTAAAGGTGGCACTAGCTCAGAGTGGAAAGCCTCCGAGTGACGGGATTAGAGGAGCTTGAGGTAGTAAGTGGTGGGTGTGCGGCGTGCATTTTATATATATATATGTATATATATGTATGTATATATATATATATATATATATATATATATATATATATATATATATAATTAACGTAGGTATCGATGGTATGTTTGTGAACTGTATTGAAATGCAGCCATTTTGATTTTGAATATAAGTTTTAACCCACTTTACGAAACATGCTCTAATGCATTTTATTGAAACATGGTAAACGATGTTATGGTTCATTAGCATGCCTTGTTGTGAATATTGAAATGTGTTAGCTTTCACATGTGTCTAGTCTGATGAATGTTGTTGACGACTGAATTATGGAATTATGGTTTGTTTTGTTGTATCCGAGTTGCGTTATGTTGTGTGACTATGTCGTCGACAAAGCGTTCATTTATTTATCAGTGCAGTTTTTGAGTATAGTAATGAGATTACTCTGTGGTCAAAGTTTAATTGCTTGTTAAGTTGAAAAGAAGAGAAATTGAAAACGGTGTCTTTGCGTGTAGTCAAAGTTCTCGAGTGGGTGATGAACTACTGAAATGGGAGAAGATTTGGTAGGTATATATGTCTTTAACAGAGCACATTTCTAGGAAGCAATGTGCACTTGACTGTCTAGGGTGTCAGTGAAGGTAGATGAGACTGAAGACAGAAAATGGTGATTAGCTGCCAGTGTCTTTATTGATAGGTGCATGCATTACTGTTAACAAATCCCTAAAAGTTTTCTTTCTCCGACTTGCAGACCAAGATGGCCGGTGTTCTGCCACGAGCGAGCTCGAGAGATCACTGCTGGAGAAGAAGGCACCAATTTGGCAAGGATTACCAGTGCAGAGATTGCGGGAAGGTGCTGAGCTGTTACACGAGTCTTAGGCTGCACCAGCTTAACATTCACAATGGCCTCTTCCAGTTCACCTGTCCATTGTGTGGTAAAGGCCTTCGTCGCGAGAGAGACCTGAGAGGACACATGGCCAGTAGACATAACATGCAGAAGGAATTCAAATGTGACATTTGCGGAAAGGAGTTCGGGTACAACTACACACTTAAGGATCACCTCCAACGGATACACAATCTTAGTGGACATTTGGTATCGCACGAATCGAGCAAAAGTTCTGACTAAAAACGTTCTGTTAACGTCATCTTCTTCACTATGATTTGTTTCCCGTAAGGGCGATCAGTGCATCTGTTTATTTTCAAGTTGGACAATCACCAATTCGGATTCTTTAACGTACTGGTGCTGTTGAACTTTTTCACCAGTTTCTTTACAAAGTCAAACTGTTGGAAACTGTCTGATTCATAAATTTGTTTGTGTTGATTGCGATTTTTTTGATCAGCTTGCGGTTGTTAGCACTTATTTTAATAAGTCACTGTTTAACTGGGTTAAAAATATTTAAAACTTTGATGCAGATCACTTTGTTGGGATATGAATGTAATTTGCTAGCAGATGCTTGTGCAACACATTATTCTGTAATCAAGCCAAGCACATTTCTGACTTGCAGAGCAAGAAGGACGGTGTTCTGTCGCGAGCAAGCTCGAGAGATCATCCCTGGAGACGGCATCAGTTTGGCAAGGATCACCAGTGCAAAGATTGCGGGAAGGTACTGAGCTCTTACAGAAGCCTTCAGCAGCATCAGCTTCACATTCACAACGGCCTCTTTCCAGTCTCGTGTCCTCTGTGTGGCAAGGGCCTTCGTTGTGAGAGAGACTTGAGAGGACATGTGGCCAGTAGACATAACATGCAGAAGGAATTCAAATGTGACATTTGCGGAAAGGAGTTCGGATATAACTACACTCTTAATAATCACCTCCAACGGTTGCACAATACTGTTCCGTCTTAGTGGACATTTGGTATCGCACGAAGCGACCAAAGGGTCTAGCCGAGTGACTTTCTGTTGACGTCTTCTTTGACATTATTTGTTTCCTGTAAGGTTGCTCAGTGCATTTGCTACCTTTTTCATATTGAACTGTTGCTGAGTTGGATTCTTTAATGCGGAGATCGACTCTGTGAAATTGTTTGTCTCGAGTTTGTTTATAAATTCAGACTCTCGGAATCTACGTGATTTATAGATAATCTTGTTTTTTGTACCTATCAACTTGTCATTGCCAGCACTTACTAAGTTAAGAGTTCATGAATTGAACTGGATTTGAAAAGGTTTTAAATCTGGAAGTTATTGTTTACAGATCTGTATTTGTGCACGGTTTTTATTGTTTCCTTTTCAAAACATGTTCCGTGATATGCTGTGTCTTCTGATTTTCAACAGACTAATAATATAATTGTATATGTTATCAATCAGTCTCATAAATTTCTGATTGTAAATATATGTGCAGCTTGTGTGTTTGTATCGCAAGCGCCTTAAGACTTTCCTGTTCTTTGCCTAGTTTTGTGTTGAGTCGTGAGCGCCTCTTATTACGAGTGGCGCTTTATAAGTTTTCAATTCAATTACAATTATATGTTTGAATACACATAAATGTGGATTATATCTCATCATCACTGTTGCAACAAGTAGGTTTTCATTGGTTCAATTAAAGAACATGGTTTCATCCCAGAATTTTTCTGCAGACAACATTTCTTAATTGCAGAACTTATGGAGTATATTCTTGTCGATTGTTAAGTTCCTTAAATGCCATCCTTTGGAACAGTGCCATAAAATACTAAACAGTTTGTTTCTGAGGTCAGGATAAGGAATGAAAACTCATTGTCAAGGTCAAAGCATTTTTTTTATATGATTGTAAAGTACCACAACATCAATTGAACACCATAGGAATCCAATTGTAATTGTGATTACTTCTTTAGCGCTGGTGCTATGCATAGGACAACAACTGGTGAGAAAGTCACTTCTTAAGTGTTTTGGCTAATGTCATTCATCATGCATATAAGTCGCTTTGGCCTCTTTACATGGGCTTGCTTATTAAGTTTTATTATTATGCGTTCATAATTCTATCATGGCACGGTGATACTGAAATTGGCAAGTCGAAGACTTTTTTCTCACATATATTGGCTGATCTTTACAAATTTTTACTGAGTCCATAATAATTTTGGTGTGACTGATGACAGTTACATCTAAATTTTGTAAGCTTAGTCACAGCTGAATTTTTTACAGTTAAAGTAAGTAAGTAAGTAACTGGACACAAAACAATGCCTTCAGAGAGCCTCTGACAGATTGCTTCTTACATATCTGCCTGATGCTTGCGTTCAGTAAGAGGGAAAAGGTCATCTGTCAATCAATCAATATTAGTTTATTCGGATAAAATACAGTTGTCTCAAATCCATGGATAACTTGTGAAATTGCATGATTGTCAACTTAGTGGTGGCACTGCAGGTGGTCTGGTTAAATCGCCTGATTGGCTGATCCAGCCTATCTATTGCGCCACATCTGCGATTGTGGGCTTGTTTAGAAGGAATCACTAAAACAATGAATAGAAGACCTACTTGGAAAGTTATTACTTTTCTACATTGAGAAACATTTCCCTATCAGGGAATGCTATTGTAAATGTAGAGGAATTAATGGTAAGCTTGCATTAAGCAAATGACATCAGGATGTGCAAAGTTGGGGAAAACCGATAAGACTGATTCTCTTTTGCTGTGACACTATCAGACAGCATGTTAAATGTGCTCATTACCAAGCTGTCATTAGGGAATGCCTATCCTCCACAGTGAAGAGTCACATTGACGCTCCAACACTAGCCTCATCAGGTTGGGGTGTGGATGAAGATGGTATTCTCTTTGCAGGGCTTTCTACAATTACATATAATATATATATAAATATATTTATATTTATGTATATATATATATATATATAACCTCAATTATCCCCATATAATTATATAAAAACATTTACTAGTTTGTTATTAATTCTACCTAGTTTAATTGATCACTGTCACTCACATAAGCATTTCTGTGTTATTGTCATTTTGTGCTAGTTCTAAATATATGAATATCTTCATATATCCACAAAAGTTGTAACAGTCTTTTCTGCAATTGGTCCAAAAGTTGTGTTATTATTAATATTATTATTAGTTATCATTGGTTATTAATTTTTAAATCACAGCTTGCAGTGCCGTTGATTGATTCTGTGTCATTAGATAATGTCACTTAATAAATGAATAATAATAATAATAAATATAACATTAATATGGCGTTATAAGGCCTACACAAAGTGCTGTACATCTTTTCCAGGTGGAGTTGATCGAAGGCTCGTCTGTCTTCATTTCCATGGCCCTCTATCGTGAGCTCGAACAGGAAGTCAGTCCGAAGGCTTCTCGACTTGTTCGTCGACTTGTACACGAGATCTTTCCAGACGAGCGCACACTCGCGTCGAGTAGTTGTCTTGGAAAGCGCCAGTCGTGCTGTCGTGGCCTCGACCAGACAAAGGTTGACGCTATCAAAGGTCTGCTTTGACTCCGATCTTATAGATTCTCATGACTTCTATATTGCGCTGGTATTTACGGGTATGTCCAAAAGCATTTGACAGATAATGAATGGATAGGTATTTGAGGAGGTATGTGATGGAATGCAATGGTGTAGGGGTTTGGTCTGTGCTTTGTAGCCGAAATGTTGCAGGTTTGAATCTACCACAAGCCACCAAGTGGAAGTTCTGAACAAGTATCTCTTCCCTGGGTGGTGTAAAAGACAATGGACCTGCCTCCAAGCAGGGAACTTGATGTCATCGTCATCGATTTATGTACAAGCTATACTTCATCAATCATCATATCGTCATGTAGTGTTTCGGGGTATTACGTAATGTGTACTTTTGAGGTACTTGATATGGCTCGAAAAGTAACATTGGAACAAACCCTTGCTCAACTTGTGTAAACATTCCCAATGGGATGAATCTTACCTCACTGTAATGATGCTTGAAATAATTACAATAATATTCATAGTCAAATGATAGTGGAAATTCAAAGAAATTAGACATCTATTCCAGGGCTTAACAGTTTCACCTTCTGCACACTTTCTCTGAGCAAGAACTTAACGAGGAATAGGCAATTCGGCGTTTTATTTTCCATTTACAGTTTTCTTAAATCCATCTTGTCCATTGCACATCTAGGCTTATCCAAGGAACAATGGAGGTACACATAAACCACGCAATTGTTCAGCTTCTGTGTTATGTCCCAGGTTTGTTTAGATTGTGGATATTTTTGAATATAAGGCTATGCGGAACTGTTCCTCGATTGCAACCCTTTAGCAAATGTACATTACCATGGACATGTTGGATTTCAGATCATTTAAGCAGAAGACCTTGAAAGGTTTCTACATACAGCTCACTGGCTCCCTCTCCATGCTCGCATACAATTTAAAATTCTCGTGCTAATCTTCAAAGCTCAGAGTTCTTGTTTCTTGAGTAAGTCCATGATGGAGAGAACACCCATGCAGCCATACCAGTCACAGAGAATGACACTGAACTAGACTAAGAAGTTGTGTTAATGTAATGTAATCAAGCATTTATATAGTGCCGCTCAAATCAGCAGCGCTCTCGAGTGACGTCTGTGCATGGGAGCAGAAAGGTGATACTAATGTTATGTGTAGCGAAGGAGCCTAGTGCGTTATTATTATTATTATTGTTATTGTCATTATTATTACAACCACTTTAAACTTGCGCAAAGTCGTGCAGAAATGCAAAAGGAAGCATGGGTATTGGGTAGCCCAACCCAGCGAAGTGGAGTTCGAGGACCATTGAGAAATAGTGAGTGTTGATGCGTTTTTGAAAGGAGAAAAGGACTGTTTGAGTATAGGATAGACATTGGTAGTCAATTCCATTCTTACGTGTAGTGACTTTAATCTATGCTGTGCCTGCATACACACTGTGTATGCACGCAATCATATCCAATCTGAAGACTTCTGTGGGCGCTGTTATGTTGAAAGAGAAAACATCAGTCAAAGGCTCTTCTAGCAGGACCCGATTCAAAATCGCAATTGCTTGGCCTGGTCCTTGGCAAGGAAAGCTTCCTACTGGTTGATCAACTATATCCAGTGTTGTGTGTGAATAGAGTGTGGCCTGTCTGGCAATTGCTGATGTTCCAACGAACCACTGACCTGGCGTGTGTTGATTCTTGTAGAGTACGTGCTGGGTCGAACGCCTGAGATGACGCACACAGACTTTGTTCAGACAATCAACATCATGTGCTCCGATGCACGAAAGGCCATGAGGGCTAGATACCATAGACATCTCCTCCTTGCTGAACATTCCAAATATGCTAGCAAATAGTGACGGAGTTATGCTACGCTTGTGAATAAGCTGGTTCCCACAACTTCGCTTTTGTGGATGCTGTAGAAATGTTGAGTTTACGATTACGAGAATAGGAATGCTGCAAAAATAAGACACTTTGAATGTTATTCATGGCTTTTGCGTGCAGAATTTCTGGCATGTGTGACTGTGGAAGTATTATCCACTTGTCAGAGTTATATGTCTGTAGGAACTTAAATGTTGGAATGTTACTTTGGAGAGCTATGTCAAGTACCAAGGTATAGCAAGGTTCTTTATAACAAGGGTATTACTCTTTTTAATTAGCAACATCTTTGACTCCAGTTAATAATGCACACTGGCATTGCCGTACTGAGGGGACAGCGGGGCCGTGGCCCAGGGCGCAAATATGGAAAGGGCGCAAATTTCAGGATGGAATAACTTATTATTCTAAAATGCTCTCAAAACTTTTTCAAAAGTTGGGGGCGCCAGATTGATGCTAGGCACAGGGCGCAATTATAGCTCGGTACGGCGCTGCACACTGGAGCTAAGATCAAGCGGCATTGCATTGCTTTCTTTAATGGAGATCCAGCCACAACTCCACACTTTGTTCAAACACAGGAGCTTTTTGTGTTGCAGACTATGTGCAGCTGAAATGCCCAGACATGACAAAAATGGAGTTTGTAAGGGTCATTAACATCATGTGCTGTGATGCTCGCAAAACCCTCAGGAATCGTCTGACACGAATGTTGCCACAACCACCTTCGGTTTAACTGTCAGCGAGATTGGTCATCAACGAGACTGGCCATCAACGAGACTGGTCATCAACAGGGATGGTCATTTGACCCTTTAAACTAATCGATGAGGACTTCAAATATGCTGACTTTGTTGTTTGTTACTTGAAAATGTGTTGTGTGCCATGAAATGGTAGAAACGGTATTATCCAAGACCAGGTTAATACGCTGAACTAGTCCTAGTGTATTGATACTATATACATTATGCGTATGCACAGAGGCGGCAATCTCGTTTGATAAGTGGGGGGACACACGTATAACTTTTCTCCCTGTAAAAGGTGGGGGGACTTGTTCCCTCCACCCCCGGATCGCCGCCCCTGCGTGTGCAAAGTATATATATATATATATATATATATATGTACATACATGTGTATGCATATATATATATATATAGATATATATATATATATTACAATGCATCTGTTTAGATCTGATCAAACAAATAGCAAAGTTCTGGTGCCTTTGCTAAGTTACATGTGAACAATACCAATCAGTTCAGTATAGATAATTTATGTGCATACATGTGTATTTGTGTCTGTATGGATTGATAGGTGTACGAGTGGGTTTGTGATGGATTAATGGATAGATCGTGGGAAGAGTTTATGATTGGGTGGGGATTGATGGTACTTTTTCTTCTACACCAGTACACCGAGACTTGATACCCTGTCTTTACTTGTATCATATTGTATCTCAGACAACATATAGCCTATGAGTGCTTTTAACTACCGGTGTTCTGTCTCTGTTCCATCTCTGCCAGCTCGGAAGCTGCACTGTCCTCTCGTTCACGCTTTCGTCACGAGTCGTCTCGACTACTCGCTATGCTTGAATTAAGCGTGGTATGATTGGACAGCTGGTGCGAGTTCATCAAGCAAGTGCCATTTCAAAAGAAAACCCCTTTGACTTCCAAGCAATAACCCTTTTAAATTTCTTAAACCTCTATGGGATAAAGATAAATCCCTTACGAACAAAGACTGAAAGCAATTGCTCCCACACATTACCTTCAAAGGCCTTCAAAGGGGCGGGGGGCACCCAGTGAGAGGTGTATGGAATGTGGGGGACGTACGTATAACGTGTCCGCTCTCTGTCAAAGGTGGTGGTACATGTCCCGCTCGACTCCCCTGGATCGCTACCCATGCATTACACCTCTATCTCCATCGACCAAACATACCCAGCCCCCAGTTTCCGACTCTCAGCGCCTCTCAAATACCCCTTTATTGCAGAATATCAACTCTTCAGTTTGTCGATCACTTACTTACATCCTACTATCACTAGATTTCGCTGGATGTGACAACCTACCAGCTTGTAATACCTAGCCTTCAGTATATTATGGACCACTGTTCGACCCCAAAGCAAATATGAGGTGAATTTTTGGTATGCCCTAATAAGAAAAATTACTGCATGTCCGGCTCTAGACATTTGGCGGCCTTATGGGCAAAGCTAAGAAAAAAAATTAAGCCATTGCAACGTTTCTTCATTTATGGACTACATATTTTTTAAATTAATTTTGCAAAATTGGCGGCCCCTAAAAATCTGCCGTCCTAGGCGACTAGTTTATTAAGTTTACCTAATGGACCCTGAAGGATTGAGTTCATTCTGGATTTCGGTGAGCAAAGTCGTAACCGAAATCCACAAGTAGATTTACCTCAAAGATGTAGTATGGCAGAGTCGTACACACTACGACTCTACCATCTTTGCCTACATGATGTCTTCTAGTTCTCTGCCTCTTCGGCAGGTTCATGGGTCCGACGTCGCCATTCGTCTCGCTGTTGAGCCTCTTTTTCAGCTTTCTATATCCACCTGTCATCATCCAGTCTAGCATCATCGGTCTTGGTCTTCCTCTTGTGCTTCTTCCTTTCATTCGTCCTTATATGATAAAATAGCAGCTATAGTAGCGAGTCTCCTCTCAGTGTGTGTCCAATCCAATTTCTCGTTCTTATTGTGCGTAACAGGGTTCTTTCCTCTCCAGTCTTTTCGAAAACTTCTTCATTTGTTTTGTGTTCTGTCAAGCTAATTTTCTCCATTTTTCTCCATGTCCGCCATTCATACGCCTCGAGCCTTCGTATGTCTTCTTTTCTCATAGTCCATGTCTCTGACCCGTACAGCACCACACTCTATGCCAGTCTTTATTATTCTTATCTTTAGAATCCTGTTTAGTTTTCCTCTCAGAAGTTCACTCCTTGAAAATGCCTCATTTCCTATTGCAATCCTTCTTCTAATTTCCATGACATTTTGGCATCTGTCATTATACTCCCTAGGTAACAATTATTCTTTCACCTGTTCTATTTCTTTTCCTCCAATGTTTATTCTGACTACAGTCTCCTTTCCTTTACTTATCTTCAGTACCTTCGTCTTCTTGATGTTCACTTTCGTTCCGTATTCAGATGATATTATGTTCAGCCTATCCATCATTGTCTGTAGACCTTTCCGGCTCCTTAATTGCCAACATTGCCGGGTCATCTGCAAACCTCAGCGCCTTGACCCACCTTCCTCCGACATTTAACCCTTCCTCCAGATCATCTACAAGCTCTTCTATGTGAATGTGAAAAAGTAGTGGGTAGTGGACATCCTTGTCTAACGCCTCTGCCCACCTTTCCTGTTGCTTATAGTAACCTCCATCTATTCTTATTCGTATCTTCCAACCCAAGTATAAGTTCCCAATTAATCTTCTGTCTCTCCAGTCTATTCCACCCGCCTCAAGGCATGTAATAGCCTTCTCCAGTCAACTCTGTCAAATGCTTTTCATGATGTAGGTCCTATAGCTCTACACTAATTCGAGAGAATTATCAAAAACCATATATTGCATAATTATGTTTAGAGCTTATTATAGGTTTTTCCATAGAAACTCTATTACTATCCTATCTCTGGGTTTTTGACGTCACACACGCTAGCTGTGACGTCACTGCCCAAAATCATGATTAGGTCTATCTAGCTACATGTAATTCGGTCAATTGTTTTTGGTTTAAATAATATTTCGGATTGAGTATGGCAAAGACTGCGACAGCATTTGACGTGGACAACGTCATCGGCTCCCTTCTCGCGGGTAACAATGGAACTCCTGCATTAATTTGGATGTTATCACGTAGATTAATTTTAAAAATACAGAAATTACGAGACCCTACATGGTTGCAGCCTAAGAATAGGTATAATGAAAGAATGACCACTCAGCATGGCGCTTGGTAATCGTGCAGCTGGTTCTATATAGATTGCGCGTGCATCGTTGAAGCTGACCAACGCATCTGCAGGCACAATCATAATCTTTTAGGTGGACTCATCTGAAATTGAGGAACTAATGGGGACCAGTTTGCTAGGTTTCCATAAATATAAAATGTGCTTAAGCAGGAACCATAGGCCTAATAATTATTAAGAGAAGCGGAAGAGTGGACAACAGACTTCAGTTTTTGACAGCGCTATCGGTGCTCCTGCGCAGCAACCTACAGCCCTACATGAAGTGCATATATATAACGACCAAACCCTCATTTACATCTCTGTAGACTGTAGGGTAATCGTATCGTATTTGTTTAATTATATTGCGCCTCTCACATAATCCTACTCAGAGGCGATCTCAGCACGGATACCCCGAAGATAAAGAAGCACCTTTTGCCAGAGAGAAGCTGATGGAGATAAGTCAGTCATCAGTTTAATCCTTAGTGGTGGAGGAAAGTCATTCCAGGTAGGCGTAGATTGACGCACAACAGCAAGCGCCTAGCGTTGGATCAAGACAGTCTTAGACTTAGACTCCTAGGCACAAAATGATCAGGACGCTCAACAATGCGCAACGAGCTAGATGAAGTTGCAGCTAACCGTCACTAGCATGTTGTGAAAAGGTTTATCGCGTATAATATATGCAATTTTATCTATTTAAATATATTAGCTAAAACCGGTTTCTGTTTGTGCCTTTTACTTACTTACTTACTTAGCACATTGCATTGTGGGATGTGTCTGGTTCGGTTATCGGTAAAATTCGGTGTCAACCACCATGTCAACCACTGTTCTGTATTCTTATCCTATATTAGCTAGTAATCAGCGCCCTGAGCGCACTTAGGGCGACCATATTGTTGACTGTAGGTTAATAGGTTAATTCGCATCTACCAGAAAGCCCATCATCTAGTAAAGAGGCGCCATTGGACGCTTGAACCTGCCCAAGGTTAGATAACTTGACGATGATCTATCCAGGAACTCTGTGTGGGGAACTGTAGGTTATAAAAAACACGCCATACAAAGTGTCTTAATACACCGTACAGCGTGAAAAGATATTGGGTAATCCTAATCGTAATCTCCATAGTTCTAAAGCGTCACTTTAAAACAAAACGCAGGGCACCATCCTATTCACGAGCACTGCATCAAATCACTGAAATCAGAGGGGTTGTCCAAAGGATAGTCCATGGTAGAGCATAGTCCGGTTTCCAGGAGGTCAGCGGAGGCAGAGTAGCTGACTAGCTGTTAAGGAGGGTGTCGTTTTATTCGAGGACTGACAGAAGGAATATCAAGTAAGTAGTCTGGGTAAGAATTCTTGAAAAGGTGAGACTTTAGTTTAGAATGGAAAGCCCAGGGTGATGGATGGAGAGCTTGGAACAGACGATGTTGGATGACAGGCGGTAACGGTGGAGGAACTGAAAATGTCCGGAATTCAGGAGGCAGATTGTTCCAGAGACGTGGTGCAGTGTTGGATATGGCTCGGTTGGAGAGGTGACTGGGGGTCGAGTAAGGGTGAGACAGGATGACAATCGGGTAGAACGGGCTGGTTGGATGGTGAAGAGTTCGCGAAGGTATTTTGGCTTGGAGTATTGTATGAAATTGTAAGTTTAAATAGTGATAGTACTTCTAAATTAATGCACTCTGGGATTCTTAGCCAGCAAGTTTATTTCAGGATTGGAGTGATGTGAACATACTTGGGCGTTCTGGTGATGGCTCTGGCTTATGAGTTTTGAGTAAAGCTCTATTTGAGCATGTTCGAAGAGGGTCATAATTATTGTTTACCATAGGGGAATATATTCTTACCGTCTAGGTCTAATCTCTGAATCTCTTTCCATTCTTCCCGTCATGATTCACTGATCCTTCACAATTCTCGGCACCGGATCCCCTCAGTATCTGACCAATCCTTGTCCTCTGTTTTTCTCTGATAGGAGCCATAAGAGAAATGGTCTGTTCCTCTTCCACATAATGCAGTCAGGAGGTATGCTTGAATACAATATATAGTATCGGTTGGATTTTCTGTCTTGTGTTTGCAGTGCGAGAATCAAAACCTGGAAAGAATGTCCAGCTCACGGACAACGAGATCCGAGGACTCTGTTGCAAGTCACGAGAGATCTTCCTCAGCCAGCCCATACTCCTCGAGCTAGAGGCACCGCTGAAAGTGTGTGGTAGGTGCTCGGATATATTCCTTTTATGCTTTAAGATACCTGTTTTTAATAGACTACTAAAGTTTTTAACAATTACTATCTAAATATATATCTATCTGTTGGTCTTTCTATCGCACCTCTTCAAGATAGCTATTTATTGGCGCTCTCAACCTTGGCACGGCCAAAGGGGAAAGTTCAAAGTGTCACGAGGTGATTGTACACATCGTAAGCTGCAGACATTACCAGGACCTTGTGAGCAGTGATTTCCCACCCTGAGCACCACACTGACTATTATGTGTTTGATTATCCTCTGACAGGTGACATCCATGGGCAATACTATGATCTCTTGCGTCTTTTCGAGCGTGGAGGATTTCCATCGGAGTGCAAATACCTGTTTCTTGGCGACTACGTGGACCGAGGAAAGCAATCGCTAGAGACCATATGCCTCCTGCTGGCCTATAAGATCAAATACCCCGAGAACTTCTTCCTCTTGCGTGGCAACCACGAGTGCGAGCGTATCAACCGTGACTATGGGTTCTACGACGAATGTACGAATTGCCTGATGTTTATGATGTGTAAAAGTTTATTTGAAATTCCTCTAAATTTGTAAATTATGACTAGAATGAGTGAGCGTAATTCGTCAGTATGGAAATCTGTAAAGGAACTGACAGTTTCTGATTGACAAGTCTAATAGACGTTACTAGATGCTGTAAAACCTGCATGTTGGTTTTTAAATTGGGCCTATCTATGATTAATGTTCAACGCAAGCAACTGTAATACTTGGAAAGAAACTGTTTAGAGGCCACTGCACTGACTCAATGTGCATTTAGCTCTATTTTAGTGTGCTTGGGCATACATTCGTCATGTAGTTACTCCAAATTAATGAATTTTTAAAGGCCACAAGTAGAGATTCATACCCAAAGACTAAGAAATAAGCTGCCACCCTTCTGTTCTGCATGTTTGCACATCTTGTCTGGTGTAATTGTTAGACTGCACTTTGCTTTTTTTCTTATCACAATTTTTTCTTATCACAATTTTCTTCAGTTTTTGTCCTATTGTTTTTAACATTCTGCTTCCGTTTTACATGTCTTTTCTTAGTTTTTGAATTCTCTCTGTAAATTCTCTTATTCTTCTTGTGATCTTTTAAATTCTTATGTTTTGTCAATATCAGGTAAGAGCAGATGCTCAATTAAGTTTTGGAAAGCATTTAATGAGACGTTCAACTGTCTGCCTATAGCAGCAATCATCGACGGCAAGATCTTTTGCGTTCACGGAGGTCAGAATATTACAGCAGATTGTTATCAATACATTATTAAATAAGTCAATGCATTTCATTGTAACAGTTAGTGATTTCGTTTTCTTCAGTAACCTGTAGTAAACTTGTGCCATTTTACAATTGCTGAATTTGAGCTTTAAAATTGTCCATTTGTGTTTGAGCCTACCCTCATATAAAGACAATTAGCCTGAGTACATACATTAAGTGTATATATTACTGCTGCCAGCACTCAGAGGGCACTGCGTTCTGCTTCACAGGCCCTTCTCAGTGTTCCATTCTCACGCACTGCTATGATGCAACGTCATGCCTTCTCTATTGTGCAATTGTATCGTCTTTCCACTCTGCTTCTAAATCTGTTCTCTTTTGCCATGGTTGGACTGGGACAGCCTCCGATTAGATTTCTTGAAGAGGTGCTATATCAAGCTTCATTGATTGATTGAGTGCATTAAATGCATCTATGATGCGATCTGTCATGACAGAATCCGAAAACTACCAATAGTGATGGATCTCTTTCCCGCCATTTATAAGCTTTGAATGTAGCATCATACAACTCCATTTTAACACGATTCTGACCTTGCCTCCAAATACTGTCTTTGCAGTGAAGTTGTAATGCAAGTTGATTCAGTGAAGTTGTAATGTAAGTTGCTTCTTGTCTGTTGTTTTAGGCCTGAGTCCAGATCTAAAATCAATGCAGCAGATTAAGCAAATTTCAAGACCAACAGTTGTTCCCGAAAAGGGACTACTATGCGACCTCCTCTGGTCTGATCCTGAAACAGGAATCACAGGGTTTCACAAAAATACTCGTCGAGGTGCTGCATATACCTTTGGGGGCGATATGGTTCGAGCTTTCTGTGAGACATTTGGCTTTGATTTGCTCTGCCGAGCGCACGAGGTCAGTAGTAGACGGAAGGTTTTATTAGTTTGAAGTTTGAACAGCTCCTAAGCGAGCGTGGTTTGCCCAAGCATTGTCGGCGTTTCACCTTTTCAACAGAATGTGATTCCTTGTCTATCGCTTGAAAGCGATGTTTTGCTTGAGAGCACATTTTTATTTAGCGACCTCATGACCTCGATCATGTGGCAAGTAAATCTAGGCTGATTGTAACAAATGAAGGGATTTTTCCCTGATAAGTTTAATAATTATTAGTGAGTGTATAATATCATTTTTTTGTTTCCTGTATGGCGATCTAACTGTGATGCGTTTTTATGACATTAGAATTTGACGATAAGTGATGTTAGCAAATTTAGCAATAAAGGCAGGTCGGGTCATGTGCTTCATGATTCGGGTCGAATATTTGGCTTCAGATGTCGTGTCAGGTCCAATTGGTTGGGGCAGATCATGAAATTGGACCCATGGACAACTTTGAGTACTAAATCGTGACCGTTTCTGAAATTCGGTCATAGCATATAACATGTGGTAATTGGTCAATTATCTGTGGGCTGTTATAGAATCTTTTAAGTTTTGTGTTCAGTTTCTGATGTGACCTCTGCATAAGCTAATCTTCTCGTTTTCCAGGTTGTTATATATGGATACAAGTATATGTTTTATCGGCGTTTGGTAACAATCTTCTCGGCTACAAACTACTGTGGAGACTATGGCAACTCTGGAGCCATCATGAGCATAGATACGAAACTACAGATATCCTTCCAGGTCAGTTTGAGGACATTATGATTTGTTTAAGCCAAGAGTCTTGGTCAGTTTACACGGATCTATATACATCTATTTAAATTCGCTCTTGGTTTGTTCAGAAGGTTCGTGAACTGAAATGAACAGTGGGTCGCCATAGATCTTGAATTACTTAGTAAGTAAGTAAGTATTTTCTTTATTAAAATTGCCTGCAGGCGCACAGCACGAACATAGAATGGCTATAGAAACATTTATTAGGCCTAATTAAGACATTTCTATTATCTAATGTTTAGTTTAGACATTATGTTACTTGGCACCAACTTATGGCCAAGCAACATTGTGATGCCGTTTTGATGTGTTTTCAGAAAATTGCTAGTATGTTACCAAGCTTTTGTTTGATTCACTGTCATGAACTTTTGTGCATTCCATGTTATGTTGCCATAAGTTCCATTGTTTAAAATAAATATGCTTGCACTGGTTTAGATATTTCACACTATGGATTAAAGCTTTATCACTTACCTGTTTCTTTTAAACTTTAGATTGTGAAAGCATCCGAAGTGATTGATTGAGTAAATCGGAGGTGAATTGGAAGGGATAGTCCTCGATGATCTCATATACTTGATATTTAAAAACGACTGCATCGTATTTAGAAGCAATTTAAGAGGGAACTATATTCGTTATGTGATGATTTGTGTATCATATTGTTCATCTTTCAAAATAGACCCTTGGTTGCTTACAGATTGTTTGGCTGTATACGTATTAAATAACTTTAATTTTACTGGAAAATCAGTGCAATACGTCAAAAAAGACTGCAGGTACATGTAACCGTCCATTGATGCCTTGTAAGAGTCTGTTTAAATTTTATGCTTGGTTTTGTATCGTATCATATCTGATTATTAATATAGCGCTTCTTACAGTACTGGTTATTCAGAAGCGCTCTCAGCGTGACAGCCCTGAGGAAATAAGTAAGTCTTCAGGCAACAAAGTGATGAGGGTGGAGCCCGATTTTTTTAATCGGGCTCCCGCCCTCATCTCTTTGTTGCCTGCTACGGATAACGGGACGTATGTCATTCCACATAGAAGGGCTCACGATGGCAAAGGCACTGTGTTGAGTTATAGCAGTCCTTGCCATGGAACAAGAATATCAAGTCGATCCGCAGACCGCAGGTATATGTAGCCATCCGTTGATGCCTTGTTTGTGTTCGTGTTGTGTTGTTAAGACAGATATTGTTAGAGTTGGACGATTATCCAGAAGGAGTCAGATAAAGGACCCAATGGAATTACATCTACGTAAACTTGCTTATAGCACAGTGTCTTTGACCTGTGCTTATGGTATACACAAGGCATTTGCTGGATAAGCTGTTATTCTATAACGACAGATGAAATCATCGCATATACGAAAGGCAACCCCATTACACGGCGTGTCTGCAATGCACCCAAGGGATTTTGTCAGACCATTGCCTTACCAACATGTTCATTAACAGGTCAAGTCCCATATGGGCTTTCTACAGGCTTCACATGAGAATGTGGATCCCCTAAATAGGCTCCATATGGGCATGCTGTATGGGAATAGTCTTTAGGAATATGTTTACCTGTCTAGCTCATTCACATCTGCATCAAAATGTTGCAATTTATCCTCATCATGATTTGTATGGCCTTATGGTAGAAGACATGAAAGAATGTTCGCCTAGATCTTTGAAGAAGTGCAATGATGTGGGATACGATCACACCCACAACCAGGGTGAGTGTGCAAAAGTACACACCATCAAACGTAAACGCTAGGCGCTTACGGACTTACACCACGCACTCATTCGAAGCAAGTTATTGAAAAGCAAATTTGTTTGAATTCCAGTCTTTTTAGCTGGATTAATATTCTCTTTGCCTCAAGATATTTGGCTGCATTATGTTTTTAATTGGTTAGAGGCTGTTCCACTTAATGTGATATTCTAATATTTTTCATTGGTTAGAGACTGAGCCACTTAATATGATGTTCTAATGTTTTTCATTGGTTAGAGACTGTTCCACTTAATATGATGTTCTAATGTTTTTCATTGGTTAGAGACTGAGCCACTTAATATGATGTTCTAATGTTTTTAATTGGTTAGAGACTGTTCCACTTAATGTGATATTCTAATATTTTTCATTGGTTAGAGACTGAGCCACAAAATGTGATATATCGGGCACGAACAGGCAATAATTATTTTGTCAGGCATTGATTGATGATCTAAATGTTAATCGTTTGTCTAGATAGATAAATGATCATAGGCAAATTTCATTCCCGCTCTAGAACAGTCTATTTACTGCCTGATCTAGTCTACAGCGCAAGCGGTCGTCGAACAATGAACACTCGTTGCCATGGTTACCGTTGCGAACAAAGTGCATTTAATTTGCGGTTGTAACAATAAAAGTTGCAACGCCAAGAATAGCGTATGTAGCTAAGGAAGTAAGTAAGTAAGTAAGTATATTCTTTATTGAACCAACTGCATATCCGAATTTTGGTGTAGGCTACAATACGTTTAAAGGACAGCATTCTAATTAAAGAGGATCTTCGATATATATTACCTGCCTGTTGAATAACACGGTCATGGAAGTCGTCTTCTAATTAGCAACACATTTAAAAGCACAACATTCTTATCAAACATGATTTTCGTGCTAGATTGTTTGCCTAAAGAATTTTTTAAAGGCTCCACGAGGGCTAAGGGCAAATCACAGCCTTATTAAAAATAGCGCAGCATAAAGCCGTAGGTTGTCCTTTGATACCGCGTGAAGAACAATACGCGGCTTTACTATTTCCACTGTTGTACAAGGATATCATTAATATTCATATGCTTCATTCATATACCTCAGCCTATGGGCTTAAAGTAACTGGCCACGTGACGCAAGATATATCTGGCTCAATAACACAGCAATAGCAGGATTTACGAAAATAATCGTGCCCATAAGACTCGTGCTTAAGTATAAGCTAGATGTGATGTAAACAATTCTGTTCAAATGCATGGGAGCTGCATGGATGTGATGAAAATAATCATACATAAATTAATTGAAGCTGGATGTGATAAAAAGAATCACACATAAACAGAAGCTGGATGTGATGAAAAGATTCCTGCTTGACCCTTTAACGACCAGCTACGTTTTCCCGTATGTTATAGTACACGCTGGTCGTTAAAGGTTTACGTAGAAGCTGGATATGATTAAAAGAATAATGTTTAAATGCATGGGAGCTGGATCGGTGAAAAGAATTGTTTAATTGGAAGCTGGATGTGGCGAAAGGAATCGTGTTTAAATGGAAGCTGGATTTTACACGGCCCACAATGGTGTATTGGTGCTGAATGTTACGCCAACATAATGAATATGCATACTTATCCGGAAGGCGTGATTTCATGCATATTAAACATATTTCAACGCTTTATGTTCATAAATATTAATGAATCCTTGTACAAGTGTGGGAATCGTAAAGACGCCGCTAGGCCTGCATCCGATCGCTTCAAGCACTGCTTGTGTTATGTATGGAGTCTATAGTCAATACATGTAGACTACACTGAAGTAGTGCAGGAGGATTCAACAACATCCACCCTTCTATATACGCTTCCCTCGCATGGTCGCGTTATGCATTACTACATAGTTTTAATAGCGAATAATAATCATCATCATTACGACTGTGCTGTGAAAAGCGGTTTATATAGGTTTATTCAGTACCAGCCAAATATGAGATTATTTAAAACTAAACTTCGCCTCTATTTGCTTGAAGACACCTCTAAGCATTAATGTTTGTGTTTGTGTGTCTATTCAGTAGATCCAATGAGCCCTTAATTAATGCACTAATTAAGATTAACCTCTATCTATTTTTATTTTATCTGATTTGTGAATGTTATTAATATTGGTAGGCCGGCCTACCCATTGCCAGTTTATAAATTCTACACAGTGCCTCTGGTTACAGTGGTTAGCGAGGTCTATGACCCCTCTAGATTACCCTGTGTAACCAGATTATTCATGTACGAAAACTTGTTTGTTATTTTCTCGTGTTTTTTGGTTACCAAATAAAATTGAAATTGAAGTAATACAATACAATACTCCCACTATTTGACTCATTCTGGCGTAGCTCGCAGACGAATACGTCACTTGGAGTACATGTCTTGCTGACGGTTATACCATATGCGTCATCGATTTCTGTATAGACAACAGTTCTAAATATGGAAGTCTTTGCGTTATTCAGAATGAATGCTTGGAGCAAATAATTTTCTTTATTGTTTTGATTACCAGTTACATATAATTATAGATAATCAAAGCTAACCGAGGCATATAATTCGTGATTGCTAAAATGTTTGATAGGCAGTTTGTGGATGGAATTAATGCATTTCTGTGCGATAAGCTTAAAGTTTCAAGTGCAAGCTTGAATCTATGGTCAGGTATGTCTAATAGCAAGCGTTTAAGTTTGCGCCTATGATGCGTGATGTGATTTGTTTGGTTGGCCTACTGAACTAACAAACATATTCTAGACTAGATCTTATATATATATATATATATATATAAATATGAATATCAGACAAACTTAGGTCTGTTTGTCTGATATTTATTATATGCATTACAATGCATATAATAAATCCGAAGACAAGACACGGTTTGGCCTACTGGGCTTACAAGGTCTGATGTTCCTTGAATGGTCACCCTTGCCCATTAAAAGTACTAACCGCGCTCAGCATTTCTTACGCGTTAGACTGGCGAACATGTGCATTGTGCATAAATACATATATGGACACATAGACAGACAGGCATACAATGCATGCATACATGCTATTTAAGCCAAGAGTGCTATATAAATATATATTTATATATAGTGATAGAATTGGACTTCGGTATTTATATTTCGTAAATAAATATCAGACAAACAGACCGTGTTCTTGACCGAACACCAGCAATCTATCATGATTGGGGTAGATGGTTATTGATATCGGCCCAGGCCACTTATAAGTAAGGGCTTCAGGACCGTAAAGTTCGATTTTCTAAGCGGTAACATACCTACGTTTTCTAAAGCCAAGAACACCCGTCAGAATTTTAGGTTTTTAGGTCCTTTAATTTGTAAAGTCAAAAGTTCTAATTTTTAGAAAATTGTTATTTGTGATGTTCACATGGCATTCTTAACTCATTGGATATGTCGGTAGTAGGACACAGCGCATGTGAAGTTATTAATGTACTTCGCCGTCGTAATTTGTGTCCGGTGTGCGACTGTGCATAATAGGCTATGTAAAAAAACTTAAGGAACCTAACGAACTTTCTTGTAAATACCTAGGTGTTTTTTCCAGCACTTAATAGAATTACTCAAAATATGACCCTATGCTTTCATTTGGCATTTTGCCTGAGCTAAATTAGGCCTACCCTTACCCTAAACGTTTAATATTATATGGCCAATTTGTTATTAATTACACCCAAGTTGTTTGTACACACAAAACGGAACAGTTAGCATATATTTATAATTAATTACGCCTATCCTTTTGAGTTCTTGATTACACACTTGCATATTTTACAGGGAAAATGACGTTGGAAAATATAGATGTGAACAACCTTGAACTTGTAAGTAGACTACTAGTAGTCAGCAGTTAATTGATTTTGTATAGTCTGATTGATATCAAGATTATAATTCTATTAAAAATGTTTCTCCTGATTTGGGCTTAAGGGAATTTGAGGTTTTAAAATGGAATTTATCACTCTGTGACGGGTCAATTCACTGTTTTGTTTTCCTCTACAACATCAGCTGTGGCTTACAGTAGCTAGACATGCACTTGCACTTTGGAATGTGAAACCCAGGTGTTGTTGAATTGGGATTGATGGTGGGAACTTCTGATAAGAATTTTACTTAAACTGGCCTACGGCCCTAGGTAAATATACTGTATATACATATACAGAGAATTTTAATTAGGGCTGTACTGAATAGTTGCTTTTCACTATTTGGCCTAATACGAATAATTGGACCAATTATTCGGCCGAATACGAAAACGAATAGTGTACAAAATGGTCTACCGAATAATTAAAAATTTTTAAATGTTAGCAAAAAGCTTCATTTCAGTAAATTTGACACACAAACTAAAAGTAAACGGTTAACTGCATGCAACTTTCGCATCCTTTTACTAGTCTGTGTAAACTAGAAATGGAACTAATTTGACTAAACTTAGAAATGAGACGGCTGACACTACGATACCGTGATTCAGGCAGAAGAGAGTTACTTCAGACTCGATATAGCTTGTGCAGAAACAGATGTCACGTGACCATTATTCGTACTCGGTCCGATCGCTACTATTCGGCCGAATACCGAATAGCTATTTGACCCACTATACAAAGCGAATATTCATCACAGCCCTCATTTTCTTTTGTCGTGCTTTGTCTTTTGTCATGAAATTGGATGTCCAATTCAGCAACAAAACTTGGCGAGCAGACGGTTGTGCATTTCGAAATTGGTTGTCCTATTCAGAAATTTATATAACGCCAATTTCTTGCGATAACGGCCAGTTGTTGATGCTGAGTTTGACGTATTGTTAATGTAATTTTAATTCACAGTAGTTGCTGTTTAACGACACTGTGTGATAACAAAGATCATTAGCGTCGACCTCCTCCTTTGCCCAGACTTGAAACTGGCACAGTGGCGGAGTTCGTAATTTTAATTGTGGTCTAATCGAGCGTTTATACAGCGCCATTCAGAGGCACTCCGACCCTATAGTCGGGGGCGGAGACTTAGGGGGACGGTCCCCCAAACCCATGACCAAGTCTTCGCTTATGCCTATTGTCAGTGCTTTCACTAACAAATGGTATCGTGATGAAGGGATATTTTTTTGAGCGACTGTATACATAACGCTTGAAGTTTGTTAACAGGCGGAAACCACTTACCTGCCAATGATGATCAAGTTCGGCAAGATAAGTGAGTGTACATGAAGCTGTCTTTTCACGAACTTATTGTCGAAATCATTTGATCAGTTGTTTTTGACTTCACAATAGCCTGAATAGTTTACTTAAATGTTATTTTGTGTGCACATGTTTCTGTATAGCGACCTATTTGTATGTGACGTATTAAATGTAATGCATTAGAACATTTGCATAGTTCTGCTCAATATCAGTAGCGCTCTCAACCGGCGTCTGTGCTTGGGCCAGAGAACAGGAAAATCTTAAGGCCTCTCCGCAACTGGTAAGGTATTAAAGAGGGCTTGTAATTCTAGGCGCAGGGACTGTGGAAAACAGTTCCAGGCGGTGTGTTCAACATTCAACGTAGCTATATATATATATATAATAGGCAACGCTTCTGAGCTGAAGCAGAGCACATGCGCGGAATAACCAGAAGACCGTGAGTGTTAGATTGCAAGGAGACCATTGCAAGAACAGTATACATCAGAGGTGTTGCAAGGTTTTGAAAAGTGTGCTTTTTGTTGTGCATTGTCTTTTGTCGCACATGGTCTTTTGTTGTACGTTGTCTTTTGCTGTGCATTGTCTTTTCACAGATAAATTGATCATCGAGGTGCCCTGGAGTAACTTATACGAAAAGCCTACGACCGTTATATTAGAGGGCGTCTACATGTTCGTTGTGCCTGAACCAGGTAATGCTATGTGCAAGTTTATTTTAAACTATATATATATATATACATACATGTATATAAATACACATATATTATATATTTATATACACTGTATCTGAAAATAAGGGGACCCCTAAACATAATATGAAATTAAATAGCAAATATTCGTCGATTTTTAAAATTCCAATTTACCGCTTTAATCCCGACGTATTTGTCTAGTACTGCGTGAAATATCATAGCTCCCATAATCCAAAAATGACGTCATAATGACGTCAACAGCATTCGATTTTTAAGGGCTGACTAAAATTTCATACACAGAATTTTCAATTGTTTATAAATGTTGTGGATAAACCGCAATAAATTCAGGTACAATTTTTTCTTTTGCAATTGAATAATAATAATTAGACTACAAGATGTGTTCAAAGTGTCCGCCTTATGCCACAACACATGCTTCAAGATGCGTGCGCCATCAATGACCAGCTGAACGTATTCCTCCCAGGCATTGATTTTTTAATTTTAGGAAGTCACTAAGGTGTATTATTTTTAACCTGGACGTTCATAAATTGTAGATTTGTGGAGAAATATGATTAAAACGGTTTTTGAATTGATAAAATTGATTTATATTACTATTTTGTTTTATATTATCATTAGGGGGTCCCTTTATTTCCGGACACAGTGTATATATATATATATATATATATTTAGATATTGTGTATATGTCAGCATGCTGGACTGTTGTGCAAGAGGACCTCCTTGCGATCTTTCCCTCGTGGCCTTCTTGTAAGTAGAGTAAAGGTGAGCACACAGGGGTGCACAGCTGAGGAACTGAGTTTGAGACCAATATCCCCCGTTAAGTTGACTTCTTTCCTGCCTTCGCTAGGGGGCAGCGTTTGTTAAAATGAAATGGGCGCCTTGCACGGCTGCCTGTTAAACTCTACTCATGTAATAACTTGTTATCATTCGTTAATACTGTGCTTGTAATCGTACTGCGGTTTGTCAGTTTGAAATGAAACGAATATTATTATTATACGGTCCAGTCGAAGAGCTTTGCCTATGTTGGCCGTTCAACTTGGAACGGAATTACTTGGCCCTATATAAATGTTATGCTATATTTGACTAAGTTATGTCATATTACGAGATGTTTTGTTGTATTATGTTACGTTGTCTTGTGTCTTGTTGTATTATGTTATGTTGTGTTATATTATGCTATGTTATGTCATGTTATGCTATGTTAAACGACTGTGTTGCCTTGATTTCTCACTTGCTTACAGATAAACCGTGTGATGAAGAATTCATAATATTACAGCAATGGAAAGAGAAGACTGCGTACCTGAGCTCCTTAGAAGCCAAACTGAATATAGGTATATTATTATTTGTAATGTTCTCTTACGTATCCAATATTGAAGTACGGTGTTTCAGTTTCCCATCTGTATTTCTGGAAGAAATATGACACATGGCGAAGATGAGGAGAAGAAGAAAAGGAAGTGGGAGGAGAAGGGGAATAGGAGTAAAAAATGAGGACGAGGAAGAAGAAGAAGAGGAGGAGGAGATTAGAAATGGGGGAGAAAGGGAGGAAGAGGAGAGGATAGAGAATAAGAAGAAGAGGAGGAGAAGATAAGAAGTGGTAGAAGAAGAGGAAGGACGAGGAAAGGATAAGGAAGAAAAAGACGAAAAGGAGGAGGAGAAGAAGAGGAGGAGGAGGTGAAGAAATGGAAGTAAAAGGGGAAGAGGAAGGAAGCGGAGGAGATGACAAAGAAGAGGAATAGGGGAGGTGAAGAATGGGAAGTAGATGATGAAGATGAAAGTAGAGGGTATGATAAAGAAGAAGAGGTGGAGGACGAAGAGGAAGGCAAGAGCGAGTAGGAGAGGACAAGGCTGAGGAGGAAGAGGAACAAAGGAAAAGGAAGAAGAGAATGAAGAAGAAGAAGAAGAGGAAGTGTATGCTAATCTGGCCCGTTGGTTGAGGAGTGGCTTGTAACGAAGAGAGTACGGGTTCGAATCTCGTCCTAGGCAGCTACTGTGTATGGACCTTGAGCAAGTCCTTTAACGCACAATAAATTTACGCAATTGTGCCGTCAACGCATGTATACTTCTCAGCTTGGGAAGCGCAGAATGTAGGCCTATTGTAAAGCATCGATAATTTCTCAGCGCCCACAAAATCCACTCATGGAGACCAGCTTATTCACCGGCGCTAAATAGAAGGGCGATATCAAAGGCAGTTTTATTGTATTGTATTGTATTGTATAATATTGTATTGTATACACTACCTTATCGGCGCAACTTGGCCAGAGACTCTGAACTTATCTGTCAGCTGTCGACGGGAATCCGTTGGCTTGGTTTCACGCTTGTGCAATGACCCACCACTGGTGATTCTTTTCAGCTTAGGCCTACTGTGCATAAGTTTGCTAACAGACGTATATGTTACTTGTTGACTAGGACATTTAACCTCATTTGGGCCAGCGGATAACTTGAAGGGGCTCTACATAAATGTTCGAAAACATTAGACTGCATTTCTAGTACTTGGGTCCCTCCAGGTGGAAGAGCCCCCCCCCTTTCTCTTCGGCAGGAACTGCTCTCTCTTCCCCATGCTGCCTTCCGGAGGCGCCTGAAGACGTTCCTGTTCTCCGTTTAGCTATGCGTTGTGTCGTAAGCGCCTCTGACATCGAGTTGCGCTATATTAGTGTTCCATTACAAATGGAGAGCCTCTGATGGGGCGCTATATCAAGTATTTATGATTGATTGATTGAATTGCAATTACGCAGTTGCCAGCACCGCATCAGAGGGCGAGTGAGCGGCTGGATGAACCTTTGTGCTCGATGTTCCATCTAAGCTGTGCTCGGACACTATCTCAACAAAAACTGGAGGAACATTGCTTGCGATGCCGTTGTGCCTTACTTTTCAGCTGCGAACATTACCTCCAGCGGAAAGTTAGGCGGCAGCAAATCTTACATTGGGGAGTTGATTGCGACGATGCTGAGCAACCTGGAAATTCGCATCGAAAACATCCACATTCGTTACGAAGATGGCGACCTGTATCCAGGAAGTACCTCCGCTTTCGGAATCATGCTCAAGACGTACTTGCTAAAGGCAGGGCTGAAACCAGTTTTAAAACAAATTAGAACCGGTTTAGAACCAGTCTGAT
This sequence comes from Bimastos eiseni, assembly GCA_959347315.1. NCBI lineage: Eukaryota > Metazoa > Annelida > Clitellata > Crassiclitellata > Lumbricidae > Bimastos > Bimastos eiseni. Next base: position 26,855,918 of record OY365817.1, read on the forward strand.
CGCTTGCCGTGCTGTCTGCGCGTTGCCCTATCGGCCCTTTTGTGTAGTAATTGATCATTTTCATGGCTAATCTGATATAATTATATTCCTGATATTTTTGGCATCAGTCTATGTCCTGGACTGATGCCATAGATACGATGGCTTACCAGTCTATTTATATCCGGTAAAATGATAATTGTAATAAATGCTACTGCTACTACTACTACTACTACTACTACTACTACTACTACTACTACTACTACTACTACCACTACTTCCCACACTTTCCCCTACTACTACAACTGCTCCTCCTTCTGATGCTGCAGCTGCTACTGCTTATAATAGTAATAATTGATAACAATATTTAACACTAATTAATATGAATACGTGGCTATGTCTAGAAGTAGATGTCAGATTGAATCTTTCTTTCTCTAGACCAATTCAGAACAGTGGACTGGTGTGACTATGCCGGAGAACAAGCCGACCATTATCAAGGTAAATGGTGCCACCCCATTGCTTTGGTTATTGTTATCTTGATTATAGAGATTTTGAGAAATTATCGTGAAGATACTGCCGGCAGCGAAAACTCGTATTTTGCGTGTTACATATATTCATGTGTTTATGCAGCAGATCGACGGAGAGCTAAATGGATTTATGAACTCCGCCACTGTTTGCACTCTTCAGTGCCAGACCCAAGCCTGGATAAAGGCGGAGGGCGACGCTAATAATCTTTGTTATCACCCAGTGTCGTTAAGCTGCAACTACTACTAATTGGTATATATATATATATATATATATATATTCTTGATTAAAACCAATTATTGCAGACCGCATTTTGGTGTACAAAAGCTTAAGCATGCAGTGAACACTTAGCCGATGGATGTATAAGTGTGCGCGTGCGTGTATGTGTGCGTGTGTGTGTATTGGCTTTCTAACGCGCCTCTCGCAGTATAACCCATAATCAGAGGCGCATGCAGTGGAAAAGGCCCTAAGAGGAAAGAAGCTTTCGGGTACGGGCGTTCTAGAGTAGGGTAGACCGCAACCGATTAGGAGACTCGATTTACGTAGTTTCTTAAAAGAAATCTTGACTCGTCATTTTCTTAAAATAAATAAACATGCTCACCAGAACAATTTTTTACCGTTAGGCCTAGTGCCATAAAGATGCGCAGCACAATAGTGACATGCTAGTGATGCCACAGTCCAAAAACAAAAAATAATTAAAATTTTATTTTATCTCATTTTTTTATCATACTTTGCCTAAAACACGACGAATATGATGCACTTATTTCATTTATTTTCCATAAGATTCTCACAACAAGCAGACAACATTTCGTTTGTTATGCTAAGAGAGAATGTTCCGCACAATTAATTTAGTACAAATAAAAATCAGGCCCCCCCCCCCCCCCCAATCAGAGATAGCACGAGACTTTTAAAAATATGTGACTGCAGCCTTTTATTATTTATATTTTCCTTGTTTACAGGCTCCTTGTTTATTTTTTGGATGGTGGGGCCCCTTCTCAGCCGGGGCTGAGGAGGGGCAATTAAGCCATGGCTTAATTGGCTTATGCCTTAATCCGGCCCTGGGTGCACTCTAGGGTCTACGGGTTCGCGTACCACCGGTTGAAAACCGCTGGCTCAGAGATAACATTGTTGACCGTACGATGATGGTGTTGTGATTTTCCGCTGTTTAATTTGCAGTCACTTGATATGGAAGGCCTGTCGTTTTATGCGAACTGCAATTCCAAGTCGTACGATTCGTCGCACCTGCATAAAACGATAAATCAGCTCAAACTAGATCTTTCCAAGGCAGATTCACCTGACTTTATGTATGGTGAGAGCATAAGACAATGCTTGCTACTACAGAAACTGTTCATATATATAATTATATATATATTTAAACATATGTATGCATTATAATTATATGGTATATAGCAGTGGTTCTCAACCTTGTTCGACTTAGGACCACTTTTATTTAGTAGACATGATGGGCCACAAGGTTTAAAATATTTATTATAAATTTCTAAGTTAATAGGAAGGAATTGAGGTTAAGATAGGACTCATTGAATAGGGAATAAAAGAAGTTATTGGAAGCAATTATAGTAGTGCAGAAATTAGTTTAAACTGTTAAAATATAATAATTTATAATAGAAATTAATTATTCTGTCAAATAGCATTTTTGCACGTATATATATATATATATATATATCACAGGCCGAAGGCCACTTTTTGAGGCCCAGGGCCATAGGTTGGGAATCGCTGGTATATATTATGTATTATAATTATACTACTAATTATTATGATAATGATAATCGTGGACATGCTACTGCTGCTGCCTGTCTGTGTCCGTCTCTGTCTGTCTGTCTGACTCTGTCTGCCTGTCTGTCTGTCTCTCACTCACTCGCTCTCTCTCCTTCTGTTTCTCTGTCTCTCTCTGTCTGTACCTGTCACTCACTCAGTCACTGTCTGTCTGTCTCTTTCTCTGTCTGTCTGTCTATCTGTGCCCATCTCTCGGTCTCTGTCTGTTTGTCTGTGGCTCTCTGTCTCTTTCTCTTTGTCTGTCTCTCTCTGTCTCTGTCTCTGTCTGTCTCTGTCTCTCTGTCTCTCTTTCTCTCTCTCTCTCTCTCACCCACTCACTCAATCTCTCTGTCTGTGTTGTACAGTTATGTATCCAGTCTCGGCCAGTGGGAAGTTGCAGATGGCCAATAAATTTAAGATGGCAGCCAGCAGTGGATCGCCGAGCGCCTACAAGACCAAGAAACAGAAGGATCGGACCTGGATGCTTCTCGACCTTGAGATAAGGCTAATCGCATGTACGCTGAGGAAGTGTCAGGTTGGGCCTCTCTCCCTCTCACAAAGATCTCACTTCTTTCTTCGTACTGGAAATCAGACATTTGTGTAGTGTCATTTGTCTGTCTATATACGTCTGTCTATGTCTTTCGGATTCTCTGTCTGTCTGTCTGCCTAAATTGCACTGTGTGTCTTTCTGTCTATATCTCTCTCTCTGTCTGTGCGTCCGTCTGTCTGTATATGTAATATATGTCTGTCTATATGTAATATCTGCCTTTCTGTCTTTATGTCACTCTGTCTGTCTTTCTGTCTGGCCCTATATTTCTGTCTGTATGCCTGTCTGTCTGTCTGTATGACTATTTGCCTCTCTGTCTTTCTGCCTAATATATATATATATATATATATCAGACAGAGAGACATGTCTCTCTGTCTGAATGACTGCATGTAAGCTGTCTAGATGTCTTTGAACACAGACTGGTACATGTATCCTATGGGTTATGACATTCATCTTGTAATGCAGAGTGTTTTTCGAGTCTGTAGACTCTGTAGCTGTCCAGTGTGGGAACGCCATCTGATTTTCGGTGACATTACCAGGCTAAATTACAATAATTATAATAACAATGATGATGATGATGATGATGATGACGACGACGACGACGATGATGATGGTCAAAATAATACTAAAAATAATTTTGAAGTGTTTCACTCACAAGATAATGCCCAAAACCTCATCTGCATTCTGCTCATTATTGAAAATGGCACATTTTAGCCGTAATAGGATTAGGAGCACCTCTGAGTAGATATCTTTTAGGGCGCTATATTAAGTTTCATTGATTGATTGATTAATTGATTGACTGACTGACTGACTGATTGACTGACTGATTGATTGATTGATTAATTGATTGATATGGTCAGCAACGTCGACTGATGTTTGGTCGTTAGATAGCGCATAATAAATGCGGAATAACAGGAAAATACATACGTGATGGACGTCCTAGATCTGCGTCTCATATGGCTTGTGATTGTCTGTTAACTGTAGTATCGTCTGGTTATTGAGTTTTTGGCGATGATATCGCGAAAGTGGACGAGAGCTACACATCCACACCCAAGACCAAGGGTTCCTATTAAAGAAAACCCTGCCGTCTGGTCTGTGTCTTGTGCAATTCAATTCGATTCAATTCAATATACTTTTATCCTCTTTCATTTAACTTGGCTTGCGTAAAGTTTGTCATGGACGGATCGTTGAATCGTCGGTTCGTCGGAGTTCTTTCAACTCTTTTTTCGGCATGTTCCCGTCGACCTACAGAGATGAAATTTTGCACAAATTTTCAGGCTTGCATGACAATGCAATGTATCAAATTTTTAGGTACATAACTTAAAAATTGAGAAAAAATGACAAAAATTCTCTAAATTCAATATCGTCTAAGTACTCGAACGAATCCTCCTTGACGAGCTCCACTCTGGGAAGTTTACATCATCAATGATCTCTTAAGGAAATGGATCGATTGCGCCGTCTATCAGATTTCCAATAGTCAATAAAAGAGAGTCCCGAAAAACCCGTTTCACTTGTTATTGATCACCACGTGTACACATAGCGTAAGCGCATAGTTCAGATTTTCATATACAATACAATACAACTGAATATTTATGTAGCGCCTCTCGTATAACAGAGCTTAATAAATAATGATAATTGTCGTAATTATTATTATTAATAATGATAAATAATTTGTAGTTGTGGTAACTGTAATAATTGACAATAACACTAAATAATGCTGTTTCAGGGCAATAACACGCTATGCATTCGATTATTACATGAATCCTGTTGTTATGAATGTTCAGGTGGAAGTTTGCATATACATGTGTTCTGAACGATATCGTGAGGAGGAGACGCAGGATGTGGTCATGGCAGCACATTCGAAGACACCGTGACATCTGCAACCAATATAGACTCAAGTACTTAGAGAAACTGGAAAGAGGCTTGACGAAGCAAATCAAAGCAGAACTCAAAGTAATTTCTCCAATTTGTCAAAACGTTCTAGCACATACATTTTAAGTTCAGAACCACTGCTTGTTTCAATTAAGCGCTTGTTGTTGGTGATATAACAGAATACAATGTAATATGATGTACTTCAATTGACATTGTAGCCTTACTTAAAATAGTTGCCTTTGGCTGCCCCAGCCCCAGCCTCGACAGTAAATCGCGAAAAATACATTACAGCACAAGTAGGCCGAACCCATTATGTCAAGTACCTAATACTGCTTATTGTAAACACTAGCCATGTTCCTTAGAATAGTTTGCAATTATATTCAACTATCTAGACAAATATTAGTCACAATACAAAGTTACAAACTAACCCTATCTCCTTATGAGTGGCTTTTATTGCTAGATTACATAAGGCCTATAGGCGTCGGCTTGTCTGACCTGATCCTCGTCCGTATATTCCGAAGGAATGTCCGTATGAAGCCGGTTAAATTAACTTCATTTCTTGTTTTCGATTTAATGGTAGAAAGTTCCTCACTGTTCGTGGTTTATGCCCCTTTCAATGTTGACGTAATTAAAGTTGCAAGGTGTGTACAGTTTGTTAACTCACCAAACGGCCGGCATCAGACAAGAACGTATCGCTGACCACATAGGTTGATGTGCGAAGACTAACACAAGCCTTCGCAGTTACTTCACAATTTGATCTGGGACTAACATGGAAGGGATTTTTTTAATGCTGACGAAAACTGGGTCATTTACCTAGATTACATGACGTTAACTCTCATTACGAACTGGAATTACACCTGTTAGCAAATCCATCCAGAATAAAGTAGAGGATTATCCAATGGTGGGCCCAAACACACGCGTGAAGCCAACCAACGGCATCATACATTCTGGTTTCCTGCAGTATGACTTCATGAGGGTATTTTTCTTCTGAGATCTAAACTATTGATCATGCTGACTGCATACATTGCAGAATCAATATAGCATTATTAATATGTCGTTAAATTTTGTTGTGAAGAAGCACGAAATGGTGCTGGACATCTACAATATCATTATGTTACGACGACAGGCTGAAATAAAGGTATTTGGACTTTCCCTTTTCTTATGCGTATCAACTAAGTTAAGTTTGTTATAATGTTACAAAGAGAGCTTCAACGTTTTCTGCTTCCTGAAAGTTGAGACAGGATATCATTATTGACCTGGAAGCCATAAGATGTTGCTGAACTCTGGATCCTTCTGCTACTATTGCACTCATAGGCGGAAACTTGGTCGTGGGTTGGCGGGGGGGGGGTACAGACGGACAGAAGTTGGGTTAAATTGGGAATAGGTCGGAAAAAATTTCAATTCTGAAAAATGGATGCAGCACAAAAAGTGGAAGACACTGCATCAATTTAGATTATTTATGAAATATTGGAGGATATCAGCAGCTTCTGCTCCACCTTAAATCTTGGAGGGGACCGTCCTCTCGTGTCCCCACCCTAAGTCTCTGCCACAGATTGTACTGTTACTACTGGTACTGCTGCTGCTACTACTACTACTACTGCTTGCACTATTATATTCATTCTTTTCATTGCAGAGATTTATATAGCGTCCCTTCAAGGCTACTACTCGGGAGCGCTCCCGTCTCCAGCACGTTTAAAAGGAACTGTTTTAAGGCGAGTATAAAAGGAGTTTGAGTGGACCCTTGGCGATGACCGCAACGTCAACGGCAGCATGTTCCATAGCGAGGGGCCAACCACTGAGAAGGCACTATTCTGTTTAGTAGTTGTACCGGTAAATGGAACAATGAGCATGCCTCGCTCAGTAGAACGTAGAGAGCGGCGACCCAGTAAACTCAAAGTAGAGTAACAGAGATCGCGAAGATAGGCAGGGGCGAGACCTAGCAAGGGCCACCATACTTAGGAGATGATATGGTACGAGATACATAACCAAATTTAGGAATGCGTCCAACAAGACGTGCAGCAGAACGCAGGAACCGCTCCAGGCACCGCAAACGCCCAGCTGGAAGGCCTGCATAGAGTGAGCAACAGTAGTCCAGTCGGGCAGTAATGAAGGCTTGAACAATGGTAGCTGTATATTAGTTATATTATTATTAATAATATTATATTATATCATGCAATCTTCAAATTACATATTTCCTATAGTTAATTGCAGTTGTTGATTTACAGTTGTTAAATTTAAAATGATCAATCTACAGTGCTGATTTTAATTTATTGCAGTAGCTAATTTACAGTAGCTGAGTTAGTTAAAATTTAAAAATGATTAATTTGCAATGCTGATTTTATGTTCAGTGGGCTAAAGTGACTCTGCAGAGAGGAGATGTAAGTAATTCTCATAGTTTTATTATAACGAAGTAATTTAGTCATCAGTATTTGACATATAAGTCACTTATTTATCAATACCTTATCTTCTCAATATTATGCGTGCACCATTCTCATTTATGTGTGACCTTATAAAGGCTTACATGTATTAAAAGCGCTTGGAATTACAATAATCTTCAGCTTGGAACTGTCTTCCACAGTCCATGTGCGTGTAATTACTGACCCTTTCACCTTGCCCGTTTCGGAGACGCCTTAAGACTTATTCTGTTCCTTTGCCCGAGTGCACTGCAGATTCGAGCGGCGCTATGTAAATGTTTGCTTACATTATATTACATTACAATGATAATCGCTGACTTGTTAACATGCGAGCTTTTGTGAAGTTTAAATGCACTGCCATCTAGCTTCACTAACAGTCATCCGTAATTGACAATGAGAGTTGTTAAGGAAGATTGCTATACACACTTGCTTCATGTGGGATTATTAATGTAATTGGGCGACCTCTGCTAGTGGAACGGTTCGTTCCTTTGTTTCCCCATTGCTTACTGATGTGATATTCCAAGTTCCACAAACTATTTCTGTAATGACTTGCTAATTTATGCATATGTTATTACTTGAACATTATTTTGGTTATGTTGTGTTCTCTTTATTAAGCATTAAAGTTGATTTGATTTTAATTAATTATATTTGAAAAATTATGCAACTTCTAATAGCTTAATTAAACTTTGAGGCATCGTTTTTACATTATTTTGCCAGTATTTGCTTTTGAATTTGCATTTTACATGAGCAGACAAATTTTATAATCAACTGGATGCGTTGGATTCTTTCGTGGTTTCGCAGTTCAAGACCGGAAGTTTACGGTAGGCCATTTTGTATTTTCATTTGCTTAGAGAAATATGGATATATGGTTTACCTAATCACAGTAGACGTGCAACCGATTAAACGGCATATATGACAAAATGACCTATATGACAAAATTACTTATGTGACAAAATAATTTATACGTCTTGTGTGATAAAACTTGTGTGATTTTATATGACAAAATGACTAACGGAACAAAATAAACTATATGATAAAATGACTTGTATGAAAAAGGGACTGGTGCAATAAAATCACTTATATAACAAAAACATTTATATGACAAAACACTTATATGACAAAATGACATGTGACAAAAGCATGTATGGGGAAAAAATGATTTATATGACAAAATCACTTAATTCACAAAGAGACTTGATGACAGAATGACTTATAATATTACGGTGGTGAGTCCAGAAGCTTTGCCTAAGTTGGGTCCACCTGCTGGAAACTCCTTTCTCGAGAGCTGTGGCTTGAGCTACTCAGACTATTGCTCACTTTATTTGATATTACGCCAGTGTTTTAAGTTGGTCTTCTCAACATGACACTAAGAAATTTCGAAGAATTACATTACATGGTGACAATTAGAATACCTTGTTACTATCACTGACGATTTCACTTCATAGACATTTTTTTTAGGTGAGAGAGAGAGAGAGAGAGACAGAGAGAGAGACAGAGAGAGACAGACAGAGAGAGACAGAGAGAGAGAGAGAGAGAGCAAACCGAAGATGCCCTAAGATGACCTGTAGGGCAGCCATGGGTACAAAATGTTTACGATTTCATTTTTTTTGGCTTTGGCATTTGAGGGCGTGCACAGTCCTCTCCCTCGTCACTGCAGAAATGTCGCTATATAAATATGCGTAGAGCTGAATTCTGTTGCGAGTTAGAATTTATTTTAAATTTATTGATAATTATTTTGTTCCATTATCGGTAATTGCCCAAAACACATTTGTTCAGATGATGTATTCACTTATGAGGACAAAATGAAGTTTTATGAGAAACTGCATTTGGAATACAAAACTTACGAGGAGCTTCTGCCAGAGGTCTGAACTTTGTTATTCGAGGTTATTCTGGCTTACATTATATATATTTAAATAATAATAATGATAATTAATGATTATAATTAGTAACGTCTTCTGGCTTACATTATACATATTTAAATAATAATAAGGATAATTAATGATTATTATTAATAACGTCTTCTGCCTTACATTATACATATTTAAATAATAATAATAATGATAATTAATGATTATAATTAATAACGTCTATGTTAACATAAACCAACACGATTAAAAACTATACTTTGTTAGTATTGTGATGTAATCAAGCATTTCTATAGCTCCCCTTCAAGATACGTACTCATAGCGCGTGCTGTCTGCGCTGGTTTAAATTATATTAAATGTCACATGATCGAATATAATACATATCGGTTAGCGAAAACTGTTGTACCGGATGTACTTAAAAATTAGTGTACTTAAGATTATTGACTTATAATAAGGACTTGATATCGATGGTGGCTGGTGTGAATCGTCTGATGTAGATCTTAATTTACTATAAATTCAAGTAACTTTTATGAATTTATTTCTTGTGAGTACTGTGCTATTTAATTCTCAAATGATGACGTTATGTTGTGATGATGACGTTATGTTGTGACGTAAACAGGCTATATCATTGAGAAAATGCGGTCACTAAGTGATGGGACATAAGACAATATTAAAATTAAACAAGATAATAGACTGTAAACAAATAGGCCTAAATAAAGTTACAAACAAGTAAAAAAGTGAAAAACCGAGATTTTTGGGGAAAACGGTTTTATCTAGGGCAGAGGTGTCAAATCCATTGGAAACGTTTGCTGGAAAGTGACCGTCCAGGATGGTGAATGCACCTGAATATAATAGAAGTAGTAAGGGATATGGGAGAGAACACGTCCCGATAAAATTATTCAAAACTAATTCTGAAATGGTGCATTTCTAGCATGCAAGCAGTTTAATTAGGCTTACAAAGTCTTTATTTCGGTCTTCATTGACAATCACTGACATGACATAAATACCATTAAGCCGTAAAATGGCATTTAAATTGTTATTCTCTAATCGTGTGGCCTTGTAGTCAAGGCTCTGCGATCCTTAAAGACGTCATTGGCGGGTCAGAAATGGCACGCGGGCCGGCTCATTTACACCTCTGAGTGGTTGGTTCGTCCAATCCTCCACTCTACAATCGTAAACGACCGGCGCCTTAGTAGCTGCTGCCCCTATGCTAACCGGACTCGGCCACCTTCTGAAGTTCTTTGGACTTGGACGAACCTTCGGATTCGACGCTACGCTCGTGAATAAGCTGGTGCCCAGCGCTTGGATTTCTAGCGGCGCTCAGGCAGTTTGAAGCTACTTGCGATTGCGATAGAATTGGCAGACGGATTTTTGTTGTTTTTTTTAAAGTACATTTCCTTCGAGATGATATTGAAGGTGAAGAGCTATAAGATCAGACTGCTGAATTCGGACCTGAGGTAAAGCAACGCTTTTGGTTCTACTGTGAGTTACTTTGTCTCCGACAGGCTCCACGTACTTATCACGGCATTGCACAGTTCACCATGGCTCTGACTATAATATTTAGGTACAGTGTTCCCTCTAAGTCTAGGATGTGCGTATGTGAGCGCGCACACGGGCCGTGGACTCCCCATGGATCCAGCGCACGCAAGAATTTATCGTGTGCACACAAATCTTTTGGTGAAACTACGTAAATCGAGTCTCGTAGCAGGCCTCGGCCTACCTTTCTCAATAAACGTCGGTTCTTGGCCGACACGCCCGTCGTCCCCTTACTTATCTTTAGACACGGAACTTTTCTTACGGGTGCTGACAAATTTTGATGTTTTACATTTAGATTACATTATGTATGTGTGCGTGTTTTGCTTTGTTTTGCTTTGTTTTGCTTTGTTTTGCTTTGTTTTGGTTTGTTCTGTTTTGTTCTGTTTTGTTCTGTTTTATGTTACTGCCCATTATTGAACCAGTTAATTACTTAAGAATTTTACTTGCATTAACAACGTTGACTTGTACCTGACTTGTACCTGTCACCCGAACCAATTGCTTTACCTGTAAACATGTAAGGGTGACCCTGCTAGCGGGACCACGGCCCCTTAAGGGTTTTTATCTCTTTTCTATTTTCCCGATCATTCTCTGAAAATGTGTTGACCACTGTTGTCTGTTACTTCACTGTTTGATTGACAAATAAAAAAGATGGTTATGGTTATGTATCTATTTATGTAGGCCTACGTATGCATGCATGTATGTATGTATGTATGTATGTATGTATGTATGTGCATGTGTGATGTGTGTGTATGTATATATGTATGTCTGTATATATGTATGTATGTATGTATGTATGTATGTATGTATGTATGTATGTATGTATGCATGTATGCATGTATGTATGTATGTATATATGTATGTATGTATGCATGCATGTATGTATGTATGTATGTATGTATGTGCATGTGTGATGTGTGTGTATGTATATATGTATGTCTGTATATATGTATGTATGTATGTATGTATGTATGTATGTATGTATGTATGTATGTATGATTGTATGTGTTTTTGAATACATTTATGTATGTGTCTATATATGTCTGTCTGTATTACTTATGCATGTAGGCTTATATGTATGTAGCATGCTTAGTGCCGTTAGCCAACCTTTCAAAACTAGTCAATTGTTGTAGATTAGGCCTAATGTAATGAGGACTTTATAAATGTGAAGGTTTAGTAATTTTATATATTTTAACGATGTACAAAAAACAATTTATCGGGCTGGGCACTCGCCAGCAGCTCATGAAGCTTGATTTAACTGCCATTGCTGCTGATTTCCCCCTCTTTGCATTTTCCACTGTTGTCCGGGATCTTGGAGTCACGTTGGACCAAGGACTCACCTTTGCTTCTAATATTCACCGTCTTTGCCGCGATTCATACTATCAGTTGCGTCAGCTTCGAACTGTTTCCCGCTCGCTATCTCCAGACGCCAGAGCTACCCTTGTTCACGCTTTCATCACAGCCCGACTGGATTACTGTTGCGCACTCTATGCACGGAGCAGGACGTTTTGGTGCAGCCGTTTTGGCGCAGGACGTTTTGACGCAGCGCCGTTTTGGCGCAGGACGTTTTGGCGCAGAATGTTTTGGCCCAGATATCTCATATAATATATAATGTAAAATGACGAATGATCGATGAAAATAATTATGCTACTTATTTGAAATTATAGTAACTTAAGTTCTACAATCAAGCTTCCATTTGAGCGTGATTATTTTCGTCAATCCATCCTCCATTTAAGCATAATTTTTCGTCAATCCAACTCCCAGTTTAACAGTATCCTTTTCATTTATCCATGCAGCTTCTAGTTAAACATGATTCTTTTCACTGATCCCTCTTCTACTGCCGATGCTCCCGAATCGTAACCTGGTTTGCCACAGCGAATAATTTACGACACTAATGTGGTAGATTACCATAATATATTTATATAATATACAATATTATTGTGTCAGAATTCTGCGCCAAAACGTCCAGCGCCAAAACGTCCTGCGCCAAAACGTCCAGCGCCAAAACGTCCTGCGCCAAAACGTCCAGCGCCAAAACGTCCTGCGCCAAAACGTCCTGCGCCAAAACGTCCTGCGCCAAAACGTCCTGCGCCAAAACGTCCTGCGCCAAAACGTCCTGCGCCAAAACGTCCTGCGCCAAAACGTCCAGCGCCAAAACGTCCTGCGCCAAAACGTCCTGCGCCAAAACGTCCTGCGCCAAAACGTCCTGCGCCAAAACGTCCTGCGCCAAAACGTCCTGCGCCAAAACGTCCTGCGCCAAAACGTCCTGCGCCAAAACGTCCTGCGCCAAAACGTCCTGCGCCAAAACGTCCTGCGCCAAAACGTCCTGCGCCAAAACGTCCTGCGCCAAAACGTCCTGCGCCAAAACGTCTTGCGCCAAAGCGTCACGTACCGCTCTATGCAATCCTTCCAGCTGGGCGGTTGCGGTGCCTGGAGCGGGTCCTGCGTTTTGCTGCACGTCGTGTCAGACGCATTCGAAATTTGGCCACGTCTGCGGCTATTATGCTGGATGAGCTCTACTGGCTCCCCTTCCAACAGCGAATCTCGTACCGTATCATCTTTTGGTATGGCGGTCTTTGCTAGGTCTCGCCCCCGCCCCCGCCTATCTTCGCGATCTCTGTTACTCTACTTTAAGTGTACCGCAGGCCTGCTCATTGTCCCAATTGACCCGTACAACTACTATTCAGAATCGTGCCTTCTCAGTGGTTGGCCCTCGCTATGGAACACGCTCCCGTTGGCGTTGCGGTTGTCGCCAAGGGTTCAGACTCATTTTATACTCGCCTTAAAACTTCTTTTTAGTCGTGCTGGGGTCGGGAGCGCTTCTTGGAAGGGCGCCATATAAATCTTTGTAATGAATTAATAATGAATGAGTGAATGAATGACTAAATGAATTCCAGTGACAAATGTGGTAAGCATTTGACAAATGTCATCTTTAATCTATGGTTTCGTTATAGAATAGACAAATTGATGCAAATGCAGCTTGACGAGATGTTGATTGAATTGACGTATCAACCAGGTTCAGGTTCCTACAGGTTTGTAATGGCCATTGGTAATTGTAAATGTAATTTTTGACAGATTCTATAGCAAGCTAGTTCCAGGATGTTCCAATCGGCAGTACAGTGAATTACATGGCTTTGATACAGCATCATTGCATGGCATAGTTACATTCACTTGTAGCATTGTTAAATGGCATTGTTACATTCACTTGTAGCATTGTTACATACTATTGTAGCATTGTTACATGACATTGTTACATTCACTTGTAGCGTTGTTACATACTCTTGTAGCATTGTTACATGACATTGTTACATTCACTTGTAGCATTGTTATATACTCGTGTAGCATTTGTTACATGACATTGTTACATACTCTTGTAGCATTGTTAATTGGCATTGTTACATACACTTGTAGCATAGTTACATAGCATTGTTACATACACTTGTAGCATAGCTACATAGAATTGTGCTATAAACTTTTAGCATTGATACAATATACGAAATATGTGCATGTTCTTTTAAGTTTTCTAACTAACTAACTTTTCTGCACGTGTGGTGCACACTGCTTTGGTATGGTGTTGTTGTATACGTCTGAAGGCTCTTGCTGGAATTCAAAGCTTTGGACTGTCTTGGACTGCCGACGGAGTCAAACGCCGACAGTCCTGTCATAGCACGCTCACACAAAACGAGTAAAGAATCATGGTTCTACTTCATGACGAATTATTACACCCTCATTACGACAAGTAACAACAATGACGTCATCCTGCGTTTGCAACCTATCACATTTCTGTTGGACACGGTGAGTAGTTAACACCTGAGTGATAACTATGAAAATAGTTACAATTAGGGCTGCACTGAATAGGTGATTTTCACTATTCGGCCGAATACGAATAATTGGACCAACTATTCGGCCGAATACGAAAACGAATACGAATAGTGTACAAGTAGGTTTACCGACAAATTTTTCAAAAGTGAGCAAAAGTTTCAGTTCTGCAGATAAATTTTTAATACGTAAACTAAAAGTAAACAGTTATCTGCATGTAATTTTGCGTTCTTCTGCCAATCTGTTTAAACCAGGAATAGAACTTATTTAATTAAACCTAGAAAGGAGACGGCTGACGCTGCGATATTGTGGTCCACTCAGTAGAGAGTTGCTTCAGGCAACTCGATATAGCAGCCGCCGCTTGTGCAGCAACAGATGCCACGTGACCACTACTCGTATTCGGTCCGAGCGCTTCTAATCGGCCGAATACCGAATAGGTATACATGTAGCGCACTATTCGGCTCCAAGGCGAATACGAAGCGAATATTATAAGTACATCCCTAGTGATAGTAATCATAGCGATAATAATAATTAAGCCACCGTGCCACACGGTGGCTGATCGGTTAGAGTGGTCGGCCAGTAGCGTTCAGTGGATGCTGAGTGCGCGGGTTCGACCCTTGTCCGAGGTGTCAGTCACTGTGTAGGACCTTGAGCAAGTCATTTGCGCACAATTGTTCTGCAGTAGGCTAAAACTGCAACTGTCCAGTCGTGTGCACTTCTGAACAAAAGACGTTGGAAGAAGGCCGACATGGAATTTCAGAATAAATATTAGTCCCAGGTAACAGCCTCTGCAGAGATGGAGGCTGAAGCCTATAGCTTTTTCTAGGCGTTATATGGCGAGCGCTCTAATGAATGAATAGGTTACTATTGGCACTTCTCTAAGTTAATTTCTTTCCAATGCAGAATACATATCGAGCCATTTCGAAGTTCTTCCAACCACCTCATCAGCTCTACCTACTGCAGTAAGTTTAAATTCTTCTTCTTCTCCTTCGCCTTCTCCTTCTCTTCCTCCTCCTTCTTCTTCTCCGCCTCCTTCTTCTTCCTCTTCCCTTCCTCTGCCCCTTCCCCTTTCCTTCCTCTTGTTGTTGTCGATGTTATTGCTATTATTATTATTATTATTATTATTATTATTATTATTATTATTATTATTATTATTGTCAGTTCTTTAATTGACGATCCCGGTGGGCTGTTTGAAAGTGCCTCTGAACGCTACGGCGTTGAATCTTTGAGTGCAAATGGAGAGACGTTGAAACAAGTGCACGGTCTTCATAGGATCTCCTGATACGGCGGTCCTGCGGCTACCCAACTCCGTCAAGAACTCGCATCCAGCGCGATTGATGTTTCCCAGTGATTCGAATGCCAAGGGAACGAAGTCATGTGTGGTGGGAAGAGTAGAATAATAATAATTATTATTATCATTATTCTACTATTACTTCTTCTACAACTTTTTCCCCTACTTGTGATAATAAAAATTATAATGATAATAATGATAATAATTAATTAATGAAGATAATGATGGTACTACTACTAATGATGATAATTATAGGAATGAGAATAATAATAATAATAAATTTTGATAATTAAAACACAAATACACAATCATCCTTATTGACTATATTTACTTTTTGACTCTAAATGTTTATTTTTATACATTATAACAATAATGAAAATTATTATTATTATTATTCTCATTTGCCCAGAGGTATACATGTTCCCTCGGGGACTAGAATATTAATTAGGATAAGAACATGTAGTCAGGAATGGTCCTACATAAACTTGAAGTAAGATTGTGATTGATTGTGACTATAGTCTGTTTTACTATGTTTTCGTTATATATATATATGAGGTCGTTGGTTTTACTGGCATAATAATAATAATAATTATTATTATTATTATTATTGTTTTGACTTCTCCTGTTTTTGCAAAACAGGAGAAGACGGGTTGAGAAGTCAAAATATTATTATTTTCTTTCTGTCGCCTTGTTTCAACATTTGTTGATCACAACGGCTTGGTCTCCCCTCTGGCAGAAACGACCTTCAGAATTACGTTCACTGTCCTGACTATTCAGGAATCGTGAATAAGCTGGTGCCCAGCACTTTTCCTTTCAAGTGGCAATGTAGACAATTTTTAGTTTACGACCCTAAAGTCACTGACACTGAAACTCTTGCAATCATTGTGAAAGTCTCAAAGTCGATACTTATTTATTAGTATTTATTAGCATTCCTTTTCTTCTTCTTATTCTCCTCCTTCTCCTCCTTATTTATTATGTTGACGGTGTCGAAGACTTAACGGAGGTCAATCAAATTGCTCGTGGATAATTTATTGGAATTTATTATAGTTCATTACATCTTCAGTCAATGCCATCATCTAACCAACCCCAGTGCTCGTGAATATGCCAGTGCCCTGCTTGGCTACGTTTAGATTGTTTTGATTTAAGGTGCTGCTTTAAGAATCTCTTTAGTTGGCGATTATGAAGGGAAAATTCATCTATTAATTAATTTACTTATTAATTGAAAGAATGTTTTAATGAATGCTCTAATACTAAATGAGAGTTTAAGTTGGTGAGATTTATTTGCTAATTAATTTAAAGTTTATTTTGTTGAAAGATTGATTTGTTGACTTAATTACTAGTTAACTTAAAGATATATTGATTACTTATTTATTAAAGATATGATTGATTTTACTTATAAATTGATGAATCTGGTTTGTTTATTGATTTAAAGGATGCAGGATACTCTCAGCAAGAGGCTGGATGAGTTGAAGGCTAGCACACGATCGAGTCTGATGCATAGTATTCAGAGCCACTTGATCATGAATTTAGTCATTAACATCCAACCAATCACAGTCGTCATTCCAAGTTCCTCAGATGCCAAGCAAGTTTTCATCACATTCAAACGTCATTTAGACTGGAAGAAGAAGAGGAAGAAGGAAAAGGAGAAGCAGAAAGAGATTAGAAGAAGATGGAAGACGATGAGGGAGTCGGAGAGGAGAAGAGGAAGGAGGAGAGAGTGAAGAAGAAGAAGAAGAAGTGAAAGAAGAAGAAGAAGACTGTATTTATATCATAGTATGCATATTGGGTTCTATTACTAATGAACCACGATCTACCAACTGGTCTAAGCCCATAGTATGGCGTTCATGCTAATTTACTGGTATATTATGGTTTATGGATTTAGAATGGTCAGGGAAATTATAATTGATTGAAGTCCATAGCATCTTCTGCAGTGTTAAATTGCATGTTTGGCAGTGCCGTGCATCTGTAGAGACCCCGTTGAAATCCATTTTGGGTGTATGGGGACAAGAGACAGGATTTTTTAGAGGTCATTGCCTCTATTGTTATCCCATTGTTTTCACAAAATAAGGTAAGGCATTTAGTTATTTTTTTCATATAGGATTTATTATAGTTCGTAGCATCTTGTGCAGTGTTTGAATGGGTCTGAATCCTATTCATCCGGAATCACTGAATTATTTCATGCGACTGTTTTATAGGCCTCACACTCAGCTGGTTGTTCTAGTCGGTCCTGTTGATATCACAACGGTGTCTCACCATAAGTTGATCGGGATTGTTGAAGTCGTGCAAGGGAAACAGGTATGGTCATTAATTCTAAGCATTTATGTAGCGCCCCTTCCAGAAACCTACTCAGGGACGCTCCCAGCTCAGCCACAAATAAAGAATGAAAGACTTGAGGGACTAGTAAAAACCTAATGGTTGGGCCACAAGCAATGTCCTATTCCTCGTTTTGCCGTTACCGTAGCGAGTGGGAGGCTGAGTCGAATTTTTGAGGTGGCAAAAATCGATCCAGCATCAATGCTGATCTTGTGCCAGAGTAAAATCATTCATCTAACCCCACTTCATGCCTTGACTTGTAATTGTGATATAATCAAATATTTATATACCGCTCTTTAAGATTCCTGCTCAGAGGCGCTCTCTGCACAGCAAAACTATGCAGAGTAATCTGAAAAGAGTCATCAGTGGTCAAGTCTAAACTTTTTTTAAGTTGTTTTAGGTTCAAGCTGGGCAAATGTGGACATGTATGTTATGTTCTATGTCAGATATGTATGCAATCATTATCATACAATGTGGTGTCTGTTCTTCAGATGCAAATAAAGTCTACTTACTTAATTTTTACAGACTTTACAAGTTTACATTTCGTAAAATCAGTTTAGATGCACTATCTTGAAGTCATAAGAGTTAAGTTCTGGTAGAATAGTCATGCATTTTCTCTTGAGAAGTAAAGAAATTATAATTTCAGTTCTGTAGGCCTACATTGAAATCGGAAATCATTCCTAGCAGTTGATTTCATTCGACAAGATCTTTCTCGTTGTAGAAAGTACCACTGGAGACGCTGAAAGAGCAGGCTTACGACGAGTTTGTAATCACCCTGTCCAATCTACAACTATTATTCGCTGATGAAGGTAGGGCAAAATTCTTCACAAATTCCTATGCGATCTGAAGATGTATCCTTACAGCAAACCTCACGGGCGTCCCGATAGGGGGTCCGGAGGCAAATGCCTCCAATTTCACGTATAATATATATATATATATAATATATATATATATATATTATATATATATGGGGATATTGTTCTAGTCTTAGGGGAGGGAAATATTTTGCCTTCCGTACCCTTGTGACCGGGGGTTTGCCTCCTTCACTCAGAGGATTGACGCCTTTGACAAACCTCCATGTTAGCAAAAATTCCTCCGTGTCCACATAGGTTCTCTGAATACTCTCTGTAGGCCTATGTGTTTAATCCTGTGTACACTCAAATTTGTTTTATGAAACTACGTAAATCGAGTTTACTAACCAGCTGCGGCCTACCTTACTCCAGAAACTTTGGTTCTTTGGCTGATACGTTTTTATTTATCTTTTGACAAGGAACTTATCATAGGTAATCAGAACTTATATCCATAGACTTTAGATATTATTATTCTTATTAAACGGACAATTTTTAGAGCGCCGTAACACAGCCATGCGCTACAAGGGCGCTTTGCAATAACACGGTCAGCAAACTAAGAAGAAGATCATACAATGACAATAACCACATCAGTTCTTCAGAGATATATGCTTTCATGAACAGGTCGGATTTGAGTCGTGCTTTGTCGATCTCAATCTTCAATCTTAAGATATGATCTTAATTTAACTATCATCTCATTCTGCTTGGACCTGCTCACAATAAAATGTTGCACACACAAAATTTCTTCCACACACATTTCAGAAAACTTTGGTTGTGTGAGCACTTACGAACTTTGTATGAACTTTCTTTTCTGTTATTATATTGTTTTGTATATTGATTTGTGGGTTTTAGGCGAAGATTGGTTGAAATGTGAGCAAGTTACGGACAGTCCGGTGCATATCTTGAAGCCTTTATCGGCTGAGCTTCGTATTTTCAACTGTATCATCGAGGATGTTGATTTGCCCAAGTTAGTAAAGATTATTTCGCTTTTCTTTCAACTTTTTTCAGTTTGGAAAAAGTTCTGTTTTAGATCTGCGAATTTTCATTGTATTATAGTATATTGCAATCTTTCACTGCTTGAACTCTAGCAGGGCCAGTCCCAGGCATGGACATAGGAGGAGGGCGACGTTAATGATCTCTGTCATCACAGTGTCGTTAAACTGAAACTATACTACATCTTAGGGAGGAGCTGGCTAACACAGCGCATGAGCCGCAGCCTAAGCTAATGCTGTTAACTGGGTGCGTCTGTCTGTTTGTCTGCCTGTCTGTCTGTCTGTTTGTCTGCCTGTCTGTCTGTCTGTTTGTCTGCCTGTCTATCCATCTGCGTATCTCCGTATTTGTGTGACATTCTTTCATGTCAGGATGCGCGTGAACGGATCCGTTCCTATGCTTCATATTGCCGCTTCCAATCAGCGCCTGGCTGCTGTTCACGACCTAATGGCCAGTCTAGGGGGCGATGAGGTGGTGACGCCTCCTAAAGAAGACTTCTCAGAATTTGTAAGCAATAAACTCAATTATGGTATTGTATCTTTGATTAATATGTAAGGGATATGAAGCCCCAGCGTGTCAGCGTCTTTTCTAATGCACTGCGGGCGATGTCTGTGATTTACTGTGTAGCGAACAAAGTGACATCCGGGTACTTGGGAGAGTAAATTTGAACGTATAATCACCAAAAAGTTCATATAAACTTATGCTACCCCAGTCAAAAAAGTCTGCTTTTGAACACACTTTATTTATCTCGCGAGTTCTATTTATTAGGTCGTTTTATTTCGTTAACAAGAACAAAAGCGACTGGCGATTTGTCCTCCAAACGTCCCGGATGTTGTCACAAACATAATCTAGGTCAATTGCCTGGTTGTCGTCGGCTTCATGTTCATTCTATGTTATTCCCAGATTGTGTTGCCTCCTCCCGAATAGATATCTACACCTACTGTACAAGGGTTATAAGGCCTCTCATTATGGCTAATAAATTCTGTAACTATTATAATTCTATCTGACAGTCTCTCATCCTCTTTCGTTTTGCTAAAAATTGTAATTGTAATTACGACCATTTGTATATCGCCGTCAGTAGCAAGCTACTTATAGGGTGCTTGAGAGTTTGCTGCAAATTAGAAAACTAATTCTCAGACATTACTACAATTTTAACTGTTTTAAGAAAGCGGAAGGGTTTTGGTTTCTTGGATGATTGCAGGGAGACTGTTCCAGGCATGTGGGCCAGCAACCCGAAAGGCCCAATCGCCCATTTTTATGCATGTTCTTGGTACGAACAGTCGAACACGTGCAAAAGCTGCTTCTTCTTTTGAGGCCTTGCGCACTAGCACCGCTGCTGAACGGTTCACCCTACTAGAGGTGCTCTATAAATGCTGAAATACAATATTGGCAAGGCATAAACATTCTTCTAACAGTCTTGTCCCTAGGTTTGTCGTTTGCTTTCAGAGAACCATTACAAGGAAAATGACGATTGTTAGGGAGGACCCAGACATACTTATTCAGGCTCTACAGGTCAGTAGCTCATGGATTCCTTTACGCTACAGTTGCATTGCACTTTACATTATGTTTAAAGGACTATGATACACAGGACTGGAAAGTCCCTGTGTCACGCCGTGTCACTAGTTTTTGCGCAATAATCAGAAGCAAGAGGTTTTTGCATCTTGTTGCCATAACAAGCTGATTCTTAAATATTTAGTTGTGAAGGAAATTTGACGAATAATTATGTTACCAAAATAGAAAATGTCTTTGGAGTTTGTAAACATCTTATATTCAATACTGAATTTGGGCGACATCTATGTGTAAGAGTGGAACGTGCACACGGATGTTTAACGAGTAACCATTCCTCTAGATATGGACTCCTTGATTACATTTAGGCTTGCATTACATTTACGTTAGGTTTCCACTTAATTTTTGCTGTGTTGATTTAGTTTACATAATTTGCATTTGCGCTTGCTTCATTGCCAATCACCCACCATCATCTGCCTCAGGCTTCTCTACATAACACCCATCTGGCTTTCCACTAAAAACTGAAGTGTCATCTCTTCTAGAACTCATACCCTGACTCGTCCGATACTCTGCCTCCCCACTCTCGCCATAAACGACACCCGCCTTAACAGCTACTCTACTTATACTCTAGCCCCTCTGGCAACATGATCTGGACCGCCCATTAACTACCCTGATTCGACGCTACGCTCGTGAATAAACTAGTGCCCTTCACTTGGCTTTGTATTGACGATTTAGAAGTTTGGAGATTACGACTATAGTTGCATTAAATTTATGTATTGGATTGAATCTATAGGATCCTATTCCGCCTAAGAAACCGGGGGAGATGGTTCTTGATCTATGCCTAATTCAAGCATCTTTCAAAATTGATGAGGTAGAAATCAGAGATCATTGCTTTATTTGTATAGGTTTTTATCCAGACCCACTGAGCTCAGTTACAGACACGTACACATACTCACTCACAATGTCAGTCTGTCTGTCTGTCTTTCTGTCTGTCTGCCTGTCTGTCTCTCACTTTTTCTTCACTCTGTCATTTTATATCACTGTCTTTGTCTGTCTATCGTAATAATTGTTTGTGTCTGTCTGTTTCTTTCACTCAGACCCTCTTACTCTGTGTCTTTGTCTGTCTGTCTATGTGCTTCTCTCATGCTGCTCTCTCACTCTGTCGATGTATATCACTGTCTATGTCTCTTTCTCTATCACTCTGTTTATGTGTCTCACTGTCACAATCTCTCTGTGTCTGTCGCTATCTGTGTTCGTCTGTCTATCTGTCTGTCTGTTTGTCTGCGTATCGGTCTGTCTATCTGTCACTGAGCCAAGTTGTTGGCTTCACTAATCTGTTGGAATGTGACCTGGCTTTGACAAAATTCGATCTTCTCTTATGTAACCTCTTCTATGAAAATCGACCATGTTCATTTGCCTTCAAATGGTTGAAGAAGAAGATTATTCGGCGGTGAAACTTTTTCCTAGATCTGCGTAAATTTCCCCGAGGCAACGGACAATGGCGAGATTCCTGCCGTGAATATGACGATAAAGAATTTAGGAGCGAGCTATATGCTGCTTTCCAAAGAAATGGTGGCTGACGCTTTTGTTGGGGAATTTCGTCTTCAGCATTTGCAGTTCAAAGGTTAATTTACAACTGCAGTTCATTCGTTTATTTGGGTCATTTACATAATTTCTTTTTAAGATGCAATTAATTAAGTTATTCAGTTGAGTCATTTATGCATTGTCTTTTCAAGATGCAATCCATTCAGTGACTTACTTGGGTCATTTATGCATTGTCATTCTAATATATAATCAATTCATTCGTTCATCTGTGTCATTTATGCATTGTCATTCCAATATGTAATTCATTCAGTGATTCATAATTTGGGTCATTTTTGCAATACCTTTCATGATTTTAATTCATTCAGTGATTCATTTACTAGGCGAGCGACTAAGAAGAACGATCGATCGAAGCTCTGGCCATATAAGATATTCAATATTTAAATGCTATAATAGCTACCAATGTAATTTCTGTTTTCTGTGCAATTGCTGTACAGTGAACAAAGAAGTGGCTTCGTGGTTTCAGCTAAGCAGAAGTCAAGGAGGTATACATGTTTCTATTGTATTGCCCTGTATTGAACTTCTATCTTGCGCATTAGAAGCCTTATGATTTTGATCACAATGAGCTAGTTATCGGTTTGCAGCTATTCGATTAATTGATTGATTGATTGATTGATAGATTGATAAATTGATTGACTGATTTATTGATAGACAGGATGATAGATTTATAAATTAATTGATTGATTGATGGATAGACAGGGCATAGATTTATAAATTGATTGATTGAAAGGTTGATAGATTTATAAATTGATTGATTAATTGATTGATTCACTGACTGACTGACCGACCGACCGACCGACCGATTTACTGACTGACTGACTGACTTGACTGACTGATTTACTGACTGACTGACTGACTTGACTGACTGACTGATCGATTTCAGCCGCTTGTTCAATCACCAAAGAACAAACCAATTTGGCAGTTGTTTGTGTTATATTTCATTACTTGGGATCAAAAGGTCCTGCTTTAGCCTGAATTGCCCGCTCATAGGAACAGTTTATAGGTAGTTAATTCAACCCATCCTAACATATGCCTACAACTCGGTTATCAGGAGCCTGTGTTCGTTTTTTTTCTTTGCCTATTTATGTTGATGTGAAGATGTATCTAACTACAATTACTAATTACCATTGCCAATTATGATGTTTACTTACATTTACGATTAATAATTACGATGACTAATTTCTATTACTAATTACAATTACTTGTTGCTCGTTACAACTGCAATTACTAGTTGTGGTTACTAATTGCAGTAACTAAATTACGATTGACAATTACGATCACTAATTATGATTACAAATACTTATAACAATTACTAATTACGTTGACTAATTACGAATGCTTATTACAATTACTAGTTGCTCGTTACAATTGCAATTACTAAATGCAGTTACTAATTGCAGTCACTAACTTACGATTGACAATTACGATCACTAATTACGATTACGAATGCTTATTACAATTACTAATTACGATTACTAGTTACAATTACTGGTTGCTCGTTACATTTGTAATTATTAATTGTAGGTACTAATAACAGTTAGAACTAAAGCTGCGTACATTAAAGTTCCCATTGTCTGAGGTTGTAGACATGTTTTCATGTTTTTCGGCTGTTACACAGGGGCTTTGGGAAGTCCAGTCTGCCTCGTTGACACCGTAAATGTAGACGCGGACAAGTCGAAACTGTTGGCTGTTGGCATAAAACTGGTCAGACTAACTATTTAATCATTTCTATTGTCAACTTTTACTAATTCCAGCTGTTCAGTAACTGATCCTAACTGATCCAGGTAGCGACATTGGTTAGAGCAGGGACTGATATGGAAGGGATACGAAGCCGACGAAACTGGGTCATTAACCTAGATTATGTTATGTTATGACTACACCCGGGACTTTTGCCTGGATAAATCGGCAGTCGCGCTTATATTTATTGACGAAGTAAAGCGACTTAATATATAGAACTTGCAATATAGCAAAACTGCGTTCAAAGGAAGATTTTTTTGAGTGGAGAAGCATAAATTTAGATGAACTCTTTCGGCGATTATACGTTCAGAATTATCCTGCTGAGTACCCGGATGTCACTTTATTCATTACATGCATCGCCCGCAATGTATCAGAAGGGAAGATCGCAGATTGGTTGGACGGTGCGGCTTCATATATCCCTCGCATAATATTACTAGTAGGGACCTACCATATTGCGAGACAGCTCCAGATGGACTGTAATTGACCGTTAATATTATTGTCTTGTAGCTGCTGAAAGGTGACGACGCTTATATTACGTCGAGAATCGTTGCAACGATGGCCAACGTTCAACTACAGGGTCTTGATGTTTTCCTTCACAAGGAAGCGATCGTGCATGCCATGCTGATGCTGTCACGTTACGGTCTGATTCCTATACCAGATGGATTCAGTCCAGCCACGGAGACCTCGTTACCGCGGAAGAAAGAAACGAAGGAAAAGAATAACGAGAAGGAGATCAAGGAGAAGAAAAGAGAGGAGAAGGAGGCTATGAATAAGACGGAGAAGGATGTGGAGAAGAAGATGGAAGAAAAGAAGGAAGATAATACGGAGAAGAAAAATGAGGAAAAGAAAGAAAAAAGTAAGATGGAGAAGAAGAAAGAGGAAGAGAAGAGAAAAAAGACAGAGCAAAAGATAGGCGATAAGACATTGAAAAAGATGGAGAAGATTGGAAAGCAAAAGACAGAGAAAAACACCGAAACAAAGAAGGATAAAAAGAAAGAAAAGAGGGCAAGAATAACGACAGTGAAAAAGCCATGGAAAAGGAATCAAGTAAAGAAAGTAGAAGAGGCAGAAATAAAGATTGAAACCACAGTAAAGACAGTGAAGAGGGCAGAAGTAATGAAATACAGAATGAAACCTGGACAGTTATCTGCCTCCATTGGAAAAGTCTCTGCCTCACTCGTATTGCAAAAACTGTATATTGCTGTTTGTTCGGACAGGATTCTGGTAACGGATATTGTGTTGTCTTGTGAGTACAGAATTGGTTATTTTTTTCTAATGTATCAATCAATCAGTCTGTCTGTCTGTCTGCCTTCCTGTCTGTCTGTCTGTATGTCTATCTATCTATCTGTCAAACTTAATATAGCGCTTCTTCAAGAAATTTTCTCAGAGGCGCTCTCAGTCCCGCCTCGGCCAAAGAAGACAGATTTTAGAGTGGAATCAAATGGAGTAGGG
The DNA here is from genome assembly GCA_959347315.1 of Bimastos eiseni. Classification (NCBI taxonomy): domain Eukaryota; kingdom Metazoa; phylum Annelida; class Clitellata; order Crassiclitellata; family Lumbricidae; genus Bimastos; species Bimastos eiseni. The sequence goes on from OY365817.1 coordinate 26,881,981, forward strand.
AATTGCTACTGCTTGTATTGTATTTACATGCATGCTTTAATACTCTTCATCGCCTGGAATTTAGATTTGCGTTCTTCTTTTGAATTTAATGTCAGCGGGAGTATTCGCACTGATACGTTCAGTGGACTTATATAGCGCCCAAGTCATGGTACAGTTCTCGAAGACTTGTGGAAGGTGCATGCATAGTCCACAGGTAAAAGAGCATACCGATTCAAGTTTAAAAAAATATTGGTTTAATTTCGAACTGACAAAGCGAAGTGCGATTACAATTACAATTTGAACGAAGGATCGCAAGTTATCACAGGAGTCGAAGTTAGCTATCGGCAGCCATGCAAGGCACCCATTAGTGTGTTTTTTTGCATTATACATCTTGGTCATACTACATTTGCAACTGGAATATGGGGTGAAAGAATAGAAAATGATGTTAGATAGGCAATCTGTTGTCTGTTTTCTTTAGCTCTTCAGTCTGATGTTGTAACTGATTGCGACTCTTTTGAGTTCAATGCCCTTGTAGGGAACCTAGTCGTTTACAACTGCCTTCCAACTCTCTATCCCAAGGTTAGTAGAAACCAGAGTTGTATGGTCTCGAGACAGTTTCTCGGTCTTGAGACAGTTTTTTAGTGTCTCGGTCTCGAAAGCCTGCTGTCTCGGTCTCGAGGTAGTGTATCGAATTTTTAGAAACTGTCTTGAATGTCTTATTCTGTCTCGAACAAGCGGTGTCGATAAGTTTCGCGTGGACTGTCTTAAATCTTGCACGGCAATATAAAAACTGTTCTCAGGAATTTGTACTATATGCATTATAAGTCTCAAATTGAAATTACAAATAAACATTATTCCCAAAAACTGATACATTAGCATTTTACAGCATTTTATAAAGGATAACTTGTCTTTTACTGTCTTGTGCTATCTTGAACCTAGTGTCTCGGTCTCGGCACCTCACTGTCTCGGTCTCGTCTTGGTCTTGAAGTTTGAAGTCTTGCATACAACACTGGTAGAAACATCAGAAGATGTACCTTCGAGTTGTACTGTACAACTTCTTGATCAAACAATAAGCAGGGAGCAGTCTATCCATATCTGGATTACATTTTTTTAGAGTGCAGTGATTAAACAATAGACCAGATGTAGCGACTCCAATCTGGATTAAAAGGAAGGGTGTATTCGATCGATTATTGGATTAACCGAGTGATGGATTGATCGATTGATTGATGGATCGACTGATGGACTGATCGATTGATGGATGGATCGATCAATTGATTGCTTTATCGATTGATGGATTGATCGATCGATTGATTCATCGATTGATTTATTGATTGCTTGATCGATTTCATGGATTCTTGTCTCTATAGGCCATGTCCTGTGACGACGGTCAGATGCTGAAGTTGAAACTGATCGCTAAGAAGAAAGTCGCTGTCGTCGTCGTTGAACCTGCTGCTGCTGCAATGGAGACACCTTCCTATCGCTTCACGGTCGATCTCAACTTGGGCTCCGTTCAGATCGTCCTTCTCATGAAATTCATCACAAGACTAATGGTCAGTGAGGGCATCTCGTTTCGCTGCTTCTGTCAATCGTGCACATGGTTATACCTGGGTAAAATACAGAAGTGATACGAAACCGATGAAAACTTACCTAGATTGTTTTTGTGTGTGGCTACATCCGGGACTTTTGCAGTATATATCGGCAGTCGCGTTTGTTTTTTTGTTGACGAAATAGAACACGACTTGCGATATAAAATATAGTTATCGGCCCCTGGGGAACAAATTACATAAGGCAAGATGATGATGATGATAATAATAATAATAATAATAATAATAATAATAATAATAATTATTATTATTATTATTATTATTATTATTATTACGGAAGCCTCTGCCCCGACGACGCCAGACCATAAACAAGCCCACTTTGACAGACCGCTGTTAAACGCGGTTCTGTCTGCACTAGAAGAAAAGCTACAGGATCCCTACGACCAGGCGAGACTAAGGGCCTTGCACTCACCGCACGCCTCGGACTGGCTATACGCTCTCCCGCTCGTTTCTCGCGATCTCAGATTGGAGGACGATACCGTGAGGGTGGCGGTCGGCCTAAGATTAGGGGTGGCCATCTGCGAACCGCAAACCTGCGCATGCGGTGCCTTCGTCTCTGGCAGAGGCGCACATGGCCTGTCCGGTTCTTTGGGTTTTGGCCGTCAAGCAAGACACTGTAATATCAGCGACTTTGTCCACAAATATCAGCGACTTTGTCCACTGCAGCCTCAACAGAGCCGGTATTCCAGCGGTCAACGAACCGTGAGGTCTTTCTAGATTAGATGGAAAGAGACCGGACGGGCAGACCCTGATACCGTGGAGTGGGGGCCGGGCCTTACTTTGGGACGCGACTGTGCTGGACACAGTGGCCGCTTCTTATATCCCCGAGACAGCTTCCACAGCCGGAGGAGCGGCGGAGATAGCAACCACAAGGAAACACACAAAATATTCTGAGCTGGAGAAGAAATACACTTTTGTTCCGATCGCTATAGAAACCTTCGGTCCCCTCAATAGTGAGGGCCTCGCCTATTTGTCTGAGACTGGACGCCGACTTTCGACAACTACCGGTGACACCCGAGAGACAAACTTCCTTTTCCAGAACTTGTCCGCATTGATCCAACGTTTCAATGCGGTGGCTTTTCAGGGCACTATGTCAAGATTATAATAATAATAATAATAATAATTATTATTATTATTATTATAAGAAGAAGAAGAATATTAATAATAATGATTATGATGACGACGATGATGATGATGATAATAATTACAACGCCTGACAGACGCTGGCCAATCTCTCTTTTTAAACGTCTGTCCATAACCATTCAGCGATGCAATCTTGTCGTTCCCTTACGACAAGTTTGTCGACAAACTTTCAATGAATATGCATTTTCCTCCTGTCAATAACCTTTCAAGTCCAAGGAAGTCCAGCCTCAGCATAATAATAGCAACCGTCTGCAACAGCTAATTGAAATGCAAACGATCGGCTCAGCCATTTGAATAGAGGTGCACCAACTAATGGAACTGTCTAATATAATTGGGGTACGTACAAGTCTCATGCGCCCCTGCAGGGGCGCATAAGACAATAGGGTCAAAGAAGCCGGGAGAAGGCAGAGTATGATGCATGGGGCAATAGTCTAGACATAAAAACAGGCACGTGTAGAGAACAGGGCACATAATCTTGAATTGCAAGACTGAGACATTGTGACATAATGTAAACAGATGACCAGATGGACCAATCAATACAAGGAACCTATTTATCTACGTACCTATATATATATATATATATATATATATATATATATATAATTTCATATATATATATATATATATGAAATTATATATATAAAATTATGTATATACATACGTGTATATGTATGTTTATAAGACGTGTATGTACTGTGGTAAGTCAAGTTACCACACACTTGTAATGTTACATATCCGACCACAGAACCCTGGAGTCTGCGAATACCATGGACTAGTACAACATAACGATTCTTATGTATGTTGTGTGTGTGCGTGTGTGTGTGTGCATGCCGAGGCGCAGTCTATCAGGAAGTCATCGCCAGACAATCGAAGCTATTATTGTCAGTGTCTATATCCTAAACGAATGAATGCATACCCTGTTTGATGTGCTCTAAACATGCCTATATCTTGGTGCACGACTGTCTATTTATAAAGACCGGACCATTTGCTGCCGGTTCAATTAGCCGGCTACTATTACTATACGTGAGACTGAGGTTCCTCAGGCCTTGAAAAGCTATTGGAAGTAAGCAAATGCATATTGATTAGTTGGGCGGTCTGGTTTTCGACCCCGAAGTTACCTTCTCTTCAACACCTGATGACGAGGCATGACAATTTCTTATCATATTATAATAAATAATAATAATGGTAATAATGATATCGGTTGTCGGTTTAGTCAGAGTCGAAGTCTGTTTTTGTAGGATCATGTGTCATATGTTCAAGTATTGAGCGATCCTGTAGAGGAGTCAAACGAGTCCATCTATTTCCGACTTTCCTCCATTCCTGACCAGATTGCCAGTTCCATATCGGATGAAATGGTTCGAATGCTGCTGGGCATTATTGGAGAGTTTGACGTCACCCTCCAATGTCCAATCATCATCTTTCCTGCGAATGACGTATCCACCGACGTCTTCGTCATCAGTCTCGGTCTGCTGAACTTGAAGAATGAAGTTTCTCGTGTTCTGCCAAACCATCTCGATGATACTGTCATCAGTCTGTCTGCCATTGCCATTTCCAGGTATATGCGTGTTCAGTATTTCACTGGAGGGATATATACTGTATGATATAGTCTGACATACTGGACACAGAGAAAGAGATAATATACGGAATAATAGAGAGAGCTAAAGGAAAGGGAAGACCAAGAACAAACAGGCTGGATAATATCAGAAAATGGACGGACCTTTGGACAACACAGATGATGAGGGCTACAGAGAACAAACAGAAATGGAGACAGATTGTGCATTACGCGGCCTATCGGCGTACCGAAGACGGCTGAAGAACAGAACAGATATAACTGGAATGTCACCCATGTGATTAAAACAGTTACATTGACCTGGGGTTAACATGGAAGGAATATGATTATATGAATCCGACGAAGACATTGAACTACGTAGATTATGTGCGTGACTACATCCGGGACTTTAGCAGGATAAAACGGCAGTGGCGTTTTTGCTGTTAACGAATTGCGCTATTATTGACACTTAACAGAGGCATCTGAATTGCATATTAAGTTAGCTCTGTCTTAGTATGAGTTATTAAATTAACCCCACCTTCGTGATAGTTATCATTAACTTAACATTTCTACAGCGCTCACAATAGCAAAGGCACTTAATGAAAACAATATTCATGGGCAATGGGGTTATAACCGACGTGTTATAAATTTCCATCTAAATGGTATAAAATATCGGCAGTCTTGTCTTTTTGAAACTAGGAATGTCAAAATATCGGCTCTTATAGTAAGTGTGTGCTGAAAATTGTCACATGGACTTGGAAATGCTGAGAATAGAATAACGTTTTGTTGAAATGTCCTATCGCCGGAACGTTCCGTTCGTGAGCCTTTCCTTGAAAGTGAGAAAGAACCCGATTATATGCTGTGTGTGTGTATATATATATATATATATGTTTTATTGCCGTGCAGAATGGTGATAGATAACTCAAGTGCTTCACTAGAAACTCCAATATTGGAACCTGTCACGATCGAAGGGAGAGTCATTCGTAGCTTAAATCCTCTCAGTTATCCGGAACTTCCAGTTGTCAACATATCCTGCAGAACTTCCTTGATATCCGTAATGTCTTGATTACCTATTTGCAATTTTTCATTAAATCATTCTTCAGTCTATCAATCAATCAATGCTTTATTGTTCATGAACGAAATACATGACACATAACATAATAACAGTACAGTAACTAAACATGCAGTGAACAATGGGAAACCCCAAAGGAACGGACCGTTCCACTAATAGAGGTTGCCCAATTTCAACAAATTATGCAACCAATGAAGTAATCACCGTAATTGCATCAATAACATATAACCAAGTCGTATACATCATAGCAATAAACAGAGTTCATCTCACACAATCAGAACAAATATATTATTAAGTAATACATCAATGGTATAAGAAATTTCTAATCAATCAGTAGGTACGTTTTTAATTTGTTTAACATAGCTCTTTCTTGCTCCCACAAAGCAACATACAACAGCACATAATCATATTTCATATTAGTACCATATTGGAAGACTGAGATGACACAAAAGGGGACCTAATGGGACAAGAGTCCAGCCGTGAAAAAATGAGGCACAAAATGTCATGCAATGAAACCATCATAGTTCTGAACACACAAAAACTGTTGTAAATGAAACTGTTGAATGCAATGTTCAGAGGAATTGCTTGACAAAAGCATGGACTATTTGCAACTAGGCGTGTAGCAGAAGCTTGACTACATACACTCTGTACCACATTTCCAAGCATTTTTTAAACAGTAACATGATTTCTAGCCTCTTAAATATTTAATGCCACAAGTTTTTCAAATTGGCAGTGATTACAAACACTGTACTTCCCTTCTCGACTCCCTTTGGTCAGACCACAAATGTAATTTTACAAACAATTTTATATAGCATAACAAAATGAACATGGACTTATATTGTGCTGCTTCTAGGTAACTACTCGGGGGCACTTGCGATCCAAGTTCGACTGAAAAGGCCAGTCTTAAGCTGGGAATAAAAGGCAGCTGTAAAAATGTTTCAGTTTAAATGTATCAGTAAAAATGTGTCAGTAAAAATCTATCAGTAAAATACTTATCAATAAAATATGTAAGTAAACTAGGTATCAGTAATAAGGTATCAGTGAATTAGGTATCTTTGAAATGGTATTAGTAAAAAGGTATCAATGAAGATATTTTGTTCGTGTATCTCTGATTTTTAATACCTTTCTGTATTTAGTAAGATTTCACTATCAGTGTCACTGCAGTTATTTCTATTTATCATATTCTTGTCACGACGATTGTTTGCTATAGTACTGAGTTTCTTTTATCAATTTTTTTATTGCTCTTGACATAGTTTTCAAACTCTCATTTGGATTGATTGATTGATATTCGTTTCTTTTGCAGCTTTCATTGCTGCCTTTTTTGATTGACAGTTGTCGTTCGATGCAAGCGATTTCCAAATGGCAATGGGCATTCTGGAGCAATATTATATGCAATTTGAAACAGTGGCAACACCAGATGAAACTGGTAAGCATAAAGTTTTACTTAGAATTTCTCTGCTTCTTTATTTAATTTGACCGATGGTCATGTGGTCATCTCAAAGGCATCTATAACATATGGTAAACTGGAAGCAAATCGCAAAAGACTGGCCATAATGGGCTTGTCTTGGGCTGAATGATGAGGTGATGGTGATGTCAATAACATGTTGAAATAAACGATTTGACTCTTCTAGTTTTTCAACTCTGCAGGCTTTCCAAAATGCTTTCTATCATGCTTTCTAATTCTGTTACGTATCAGATGAGCAATGCTCACTCATCATCATTAATGTGGGTATTATTATTACCATTATTATTAGTTTTATTATTATTATTATTATCATTGATATTATTAGAAGTAGTTATATTACTTATTGTATAAGTTGTCATAGTAGTAATGGCAGAGTTGCATGGTCTCGAGACAGTGTCTCGGTCTCGAGACGTCTCGAGACAGTTTTTGTAGTATCTCGGTCTCGGAAGCCTGCGGTCTCAGTCTGGAGGTAGTGTCTCGAATTTTTAGAAACTGTCTTGAAGTGAAAGTCTTGTTCTGTCTCGAACGAGCGGTCTCGAAAAGTTTCGTGATAACTGTCTCAAAATCTTGCGCTAGAAACAGAAACCGAAATCTACGAGAAACGGTAATTCTGGTTAACGCGCGAGTCACATGATACTGAAATCAATTCAATTGTCTTAAAGTAGAAAAATGTCTTAGAGGCAACCTGAAATTGTGAAGTTTCCTTTTACGCAATTTGAAGTTGTTGACAAACAATGGCTATGTCGTGCCGTTGGTCATTGATGTAAAACCATGATAACCGATACGATCAAAACAACTTCGAGTTTCTCAGTATGAGTAAGGATATGCGCAACTTTTTAATTTCGTTCGGTATTTGGTATCGAATTTGCTTGTTTAAAATCGTCTAGAAGATTTCAGACGTGTCTAAGAAGGCTTTCTTTGTACTATTCAGAAGATAGGCCGACGAAGAGATATCGAAAAAGATAAAATGCGGAAATATAAAAAACTGTTCTCAGGAATCGATACTATATACATTATAAGTTTCAAATTGAAATAACAAATGAACCCTTCCGGAAACTGATACATCAGTATTTTACAGCATTTTATATAGGATCACTTGTCTTTTACTGTCTCGTACTGTCTTGAACCTAGTGTTTCGGTCTTGGTACCTCACTGTCTCGGTCTCGGCACCTCACTGTCTCGGTCTTGGTCTTGAAGTTTCAAGTATTGCATACAACACTGAGTAGTGGTAGCAGTAGTGTTGGAACAGTTCGAAGCATTGGTAGTTGTTTAGAATTCAGTTGTATGTATACCTATGAATTGTCTAGAGTACGAATTGATCTATTGGAGACTGGAAATGGAAATTGTGGTGACGGTTGTAGTTCTGATGACAGTGGTCAATGTTGGCAGTAATACTGGTGGAGTTGACAGCAGCAGCAGCAAAGAACCGAGGAGAACTGGATGGATTTTTCTCTATTAAGAATCCAGATAAATTCGAGAGTGCAAGGACATAACTTTGTCCACATAATGGCGACTAATCCCCTCTTGATATGGTGCTGTCTACCACGGCAAAAATTAACCATTAGCCCATTGACCAATTATTTTATTGATATAGCATACGAGCAAAGAGATTACAATATGATACAGTTGGGGGTAAGTTGAAAGTGGGAGTTTGAGAGAAGACCAAATTATAGTTAATTATGTACTTGTGCACCTCGCATATCAGGAGTGACATGTTCGATTACGAAACGTTTATATTTGATTTGGAAGGTATGAAGTGACATAGACAGCCGAATATCTAAGGGAAAAGCGTTTCATGTTAAATGGCCATTATATTTCAAAGCAAATTGCCGAGATGCAGTGCGCCATTAAATTGGTCTGAGGCCATGAACGGACGACGTCACCAATTTTGTGCGGAACGAAACAATACGTCGGCTATTAACGCATTGTAACATTTCAGGTTTTAAAAGTCATTCGACGACGGAAGCCGACGTTGAACAGCCGCAGGTCTCGACCGATGAGCCGACGACGTCCCAGGTGCTTGATGATTCCCAGGTTGTGATAACCAGTACGACGAGCATGTCGTCGGGCTACGATCTCCTCTCTCTCTTGCGCTTTTCTTTTGAAATCGAAGGCTTCGAGATAGAACTGAACTCAGGATCTTTTGACCCTGTACGTATGTGTAAATGTGATCATCTTGTTTTCAGTAAGTGCACTACGAGGAAGGGAATGCTAGTGGGATTCATGAATGGGTTTCTGTGTGGCTCTACACATCCAATATAGGCAGTGGTTAGATTTCTCATGCAGGGGTGCCGCCGGATTTCCACTTATTTATAATTTGATAACTTAAGTCTAAGTGAGACCAAGTGGCGAATATGTAACATATATATTCGCCACTTGCTATATATTCGTATAAGCATTGTGTGTATGTACGCTTTGAATGTACATATATATGTTACAGGCAATGTGTGAAACATGGATTTTGTTAAATGTCTGATTTCTTAGATTTTAGGCAGTATGTAAAATCAACCATTTACTTTTAGGATTAGGGTCAGAGTTAGATTTATGGTTAGGGTTAGTGTAGGGTTAGTGCAGGGTCATGGTTAGTGCAGGGTTAGGGTTAGTGTAAAGTTGAAGTTTTACAAATTGCCAAGGCATTTTACAATATCCCTAGTTTCACACATTGCCTGTAGCATAATATATGCGTGTTCGTTTGTGTGTACGTGCGCTTTGTTGAATCTATATTGTTTTAGACTTCATCAAAGGTTAATCCAGTGAGTCTTGTAGTAGAGCGCAATTCGGAAAAGTCAGTTCTGATGCTACAGCTGAATAGGCTCCTCACTGAAGTCGACGTGAAGTTCACTGGTTCCTGCACCCTCACTCAGACATTACACAGCTGCATCTTAATGGATGTGCGACCGAACAGCGCGGCAGGGGTTACTAAGTAGGTGTTACTAAGTAGGTGTTACTAAGTAGGTGTTACTAAGTAGGTGTTACTAAGTAGGTGTTACTAAGTAGGTGTTACTAAGTAGGTGTTACTAAGTAGGTGTTACTAAGTAGGTGTTACTAAGTAGGTGTTACTAAGTAGGTGTTACTAAGTAGGTGTTACTAAGTAGGTGTTACTAAGTAGGTGTTACTAAGTAGGTGTTACTAAGTAGGTGTTACTAAGTAGGTGTTACTAAGTAGGTGTTACTAAGTAGGTGTTACTAAGTAGGTGTAATGTATGGTTGGATAATGGTTAGTTGCAGTTTGATGACACTGTGTTATTACACAGATTATTGGCATTGATCACTAGCGTCGCCCTCCTCTTATATCAAGGCTTGGGACTGGCACTGCCGGGGTGCAGGCAGTGTAGGATTGAAAGTGTAATGTATATACAATCTGGGACTAATATGGAAGAGATATGAAGCCGACGAAAACTGGGTCACTGACCTAGATTATGTGTATGACTACATCCTGGACGTTGCAGGATAAATCGTCAATCGCGTTTGTTTTTGTTAACGAAATGAAACGATTTTATGTATAGAACTTACGATATAAATAAAGTGTGTTCAGAGGATGATTTTTTGACTGGAGTAGCATAACTTTAGATGAACTTATCGGCGCCTATTTTCTTCAACTTTATTCTGCCGAGTTCCCAGATGTCGCTGATTGTGGCTAGATTTTGGCGTCACCTATCGGCAGATGCTTTATGCATTTGTCACAGACGTCATATACTAGAGCGCTCGCAAGTAGGTTTCTTAAAGGGGCGCTATATAAATGCTTAGAATGAATGAATGAACGAATGAGTAGTTTAACATTATGATTACATTTGCAATTGTTTTTAGCATCATGCATTTCATTAGACAGAAAATATATATTTCTGTCTAAAAGCCGGTTTTTATTTGTAGGGGCTATGTGATTTTTAACAGGTAAATCCTTATATTTCGTCTTTAGCAGTTCTCAATTTGGTTCTTGCCTATTTCATATTGCTTATGCATTGTGAATTCATAAGTTGTTATGTATGTTGGTATGTACGTATGTACGTATGTATGTATGCATGTATGTATGTATGTATGTATGTATGTATGTATGTATGTATGTATGTATGTATGTATTTATATAGGTTGAATTGTATCACCACTGCCTCTTTCTGATCTTATAATATTACAAGTAAATACTTGCAGTGTTTCATTAAATTTAATAATTACAATAATAATAACGACAATAATCATAATAAAAATTGTTAATAATAATAATAATAATAAGTCATAATAACAATAATAATAAATAATGAAAATAATTATAACCCTGGGGTCAAAGACCACGAACTCCAAACTTGATTGCACTTATGTTATTTATTTTTTCAGATTGAGGCATCAAATCTACCTTGAACGAAAATAATTATTAAAATAATGAGAATAGCCAAAACAACAGAACAGAAATGTCTGTTTGCGTGTAATTCTTTATTGAAATATGCATTTCACTGCTGCATCATTCGTCAGATGGCATCATGCATTTCATTACTACCTCATTCGTTAGATGGCAACATGCATTTCTCACTACTACATTCGTCAGATGGCATCATGCGTTTCATTACTACATCATTCATCAGATGGCATCATGCATTTTACTGCTACATCATTCGTCAGATGGCATCATGCATTTCATTACTACATCATTCGTCAGATAGCATCATGCATTTCACTACTACATCATTCGTCAGATGGCATCATTCATTTCAGTACTACATCATTCGTCAGATGACATCATGCATTTCATTGCTACATCATTCGTCAGATGGCATCATGCATTTCATTTTGGTTTAATGTTTAATAATTCGTTTTATTTGTCTTACTTTTAATTAGTATTTATTTTGTTCTAATTCTGATTTGTTGGATGATTTCAGAAACAGCAGTAATCTGCAGAACTTTGTCACTCTGACCTTCATTGGAAACCCTCGTGTAAATACTGATGGTAAGGGCGACTTGTCTTACATAATTAGCAGAATTTGGCAACTCTTGTAAATCTGTTGAGGATAACTGAAATGGAGGTTACGACTAATTTGAGATGCAATTTGTTATTCAATACATTACGTACAACTGTATAAATAACGACTAAGAGCCGAGGAGGCGATAGTGTTTGACAGATGGGGGGACACACAATGAGAGGGGTAGGAAATGTGGGAGACGCATGTATAACTTGTCCCCTCTCTGTGAAGGGTGGGGTTGGGAACTTGTCCTCCTCGACCATCCCGGGATCGCCTCCTCTGACTCAAAGGGCTGTCCAGAGGTGGTGTTCTGATTGCAGTTTCCAGATAGACGAGTTAGAGAGAGAATGAGGCAGACAGACAGACACAGACAGACATTGACAGAGAGAGACAGACAGACAGACAGAGAGAGAGAGAGAGATAGAGAGATCAGAGCAGCTGCTAAAGATTAGGATATGAATTAGTATTGGATGTATTAGGATAAGGATTCTTGAAGACAGGGTTTGAATTGTCAACTCTGAACTTGGAAAAATTTTCACATGTCCAGATATCCGACTAGATTTATTATGATCCTGAAACCGGTATCCGTGCTCAATTGTAGAGGGCAACTGTGGGTCCCACTAAAAGCTGTTGGGGGCGGGGGAGTTTGACTTCCAAGGTAATTCTCGACAATTAAATGGCCGGTTTGAACCCTCTCAGCCACCAAGCACCCCAACAATTCAATCACTGCTTGAAGAGGACACATTGAAATACACTTGAACAAGTTCTGTTTAAACGTTAAGCGTTTCTTTTGGCAATTACTTTTTTGTGGTTTGAACATATAAATTTGCCCATGTAGTGGCGAATAATTAATTGCAACTGAAGCTTAATAAATGCCTAATGAAAATGAAAACGTTTGATTTGCGGAGAAAAGTAAGGTTTCGATGGTTTCACGGTATACACATTACTTAATGCATATTTGGTTGCTATCCAGGTAAAAAAATTCTGACACCTGCCGTAAAAATCCAGCAGCACCGTTCTTACCTGGAGAACGCAATCAGTCCTTACCTGTCGTTTCTTACCAATCTGCGGAGAACCGGGGTTCTTTCGGAAGACGACTTCCAGGATGTGGCGTCCTTTGCGGACAGTTACGGTCGCAACAGAAAGCTGCTTGAGGTTATGTCCCAGAAAAATGAAGAGAAGTTTAAAGGCTTTCTCGTTGCTCTGGACGCTAATCATCAGAAGCACGTTTCGGCGTTGCTTGAGAATGGTAGGACAGGCCTTGTTGGTTGGTAGCTTATAATCAGGTGGCTGGTGCTTAAGATAGGGTAGATAGTGTTTATATTAGGATGTGGATGGTGTTTATAATAGGGTGGATGGTGTTTAGGCTATGTCGGATAGTGTATAGGATAGGGGGATGGTATTTAGGATAGGATGTGTTTATAATAGGATGTATTGTGCTTATAATAGGTGGATAGTGTTTAGGGTAGGGTGGATGGTGTTTAGGATAGGATGTGTTTATAATAGAATGTACGGTGCTTACAATAGGTGTATGGTGATTAGAATAGGGCTGATGGTGTTTGAAATAGGGTAGATGTTGTTTAGACTTTGTTGGATGGTGTTTATGCTACGGGATGTGTTGCTTAATCTTCCGTGTGTAAATAGGTGTCGTCGCTGACGCTTTTATCATTTCAGTACTTATGTTCTTTTTTGTGACAAAGCCCAGGTGGACATAAGCGGCTTATATGTCGCCATAAACTACTTTTATGTTGCTGTATCCATGGACTTTATTAATGCTGTCAACGCCATCTTCCCACAGAAGTCAGCTAAAGCGAATCTGCTTTCAACATTGCATATGCAAGAGAGTAAGTATCAGTACAATGAAAGCTTCTTTATTTGTTAAAAAAACATAAACAGAATACATCCTATTATAAGTTTTAAATTACAATTATTATACATGTATGCATGTATGTACGTATGTACGTAGGTATGTATGAATGACGGGATTAATAAAAATCGATGGTTATGGTATTGTATGCACGCCTGTATGTATGTACATCAGTACATGTGTGTATGTTTGTACATATGTATATATATTAGCAATGCCTTAAGGCTTGTATGTATATATATATATATGTGTATCTTCTAAATATGAATATATATATATATATATACATGCGTACGCACGCATGCATGCATGTATGTATACATATATCATGTGTGTTTGTTCTATTGGTATAGATGTATACACCATGATGCTTTATATAGCTCCTCCAGAGTGGTCTTTAATAATGCCTTTCTATAGCTGCCTTAATCAGGTAGGCCTGCAGCTGACGGTATAGCCATAACTAAGAACCTTACCTTTGTTGCAAATGCTTTTGTACAGATAAATCTGTAGCGCAAGTTCACCATGTGGTTGAGGAGGTGGACCCGTATGGTGTGCAAATCGAGAAGAAAGTAAGAAGGGATCGTCTGTTTGACGTCTACTACACAATGAATGACGTGGAAATTGTGCTACTCGAAGATGCCAGCAATGTCAACACGGTGGCATTAATTACGAAGGCTGGTACCATACTTACGTTACAACCTATGCTACTGATGATGGTGAGGAGGATGGCGTTGGTGATGATGGTGATATTGAAGATGAGAAGGTGGATGGTGGTGATGATGATGATGAAGAGGAGGAGGAGAGTGGTGATGATGATGATGGTGGTGATGATGATGGTGGTGATGATGATGGTGGTGATGATGATGATCGTTTCAGTTTCTATAGAGCCTTCATTTTTTTCATATTGGACATTGTATATCTCTGAGTAAAACATGAGATTGAGCTGATCCTACTTCTACTACTTTTGCTGCTGTTGCTGTTACTACTACTACAACAACTACTACTACTACACCTACTCCACCTAATACCACTACTTCCCCCGCCACCACTACTACTACTACTACGTCGGCTTTCACTACTATTACTTCTACTATTACATATAATTCTACAGAAGTTAGAGTGGCTGTTACTTATAACCTTGCATACTGCTACCACCACCACCACCACCAATAATAATAATAATAATAATAATTATAATAATAATAGTAACAATTGTTATTATTATTATGGTATTAATAATAATAATTAATCTTGATGAATCATATGTACCTCAAGTCAAAGAAGTAGAAAGTAATGTTGCTTGTCTCCATTTGTTTCCTGTTTTCAAATTTTGAAGTGATTCCTATGTGGGGTATTATTTTAAATTAAATATGCATTGGAGAAATATACAATTAAACAATAGTTAACTCCAAATGTTTGCTAAGCCAATGAAAACCTGTTTTATTTCCCGAAAATTCCAGATCCAGATTGATACCTGGATGTCAGACATCTTGGAGGAAGAAAGGGAGAAATTGGTCTTATTTTCAGCTGTCAAATTCAAATCGCTTCTGGCGGCGTTTTACTCCAAAGTTGATTCAAAATTCGAGGTAATTCTTAGCATTTATTTAGTCCGTGTTACTAAACGAATATCATCTCCTTCTCAGATGAAATTGTGAAAAAATTCGTTGTTCGTTTTCTAGAAGCTGGGTCGAAGTCGGATAGGTCTGGAAAGAGGAGATGTGCCATGGTTGGTTAAGAAGCCAAAAGAGCAGAATCTTTTTGTTAATAATGATGAAGATGCTGCTGCTGATGATGATGATGATGACGACGACGATGATGATGATGATGGCGGCGGCGGTGGTGGTGACGATGATGGTGACTGTTTAAACTGGGTTTGTCCTGTTGAATCGATTCAACGACTATAATAATTATTATTTATTCATTCATTCGGAAAATGTATATAGCGCCTTTTCAAGAAACCTACTAAGAGACGATCTCAGCCAAGCTGCGGCCAAACAAAAAAGACGGTAGGCTGTTCCTACTTCCTAGGGAGTATGCGCAGGGACCCACAATCGAGAAGGCTCGGTGCTGTTTGATCGAAGATCGACCTGGCGGTACCAAAGGCTCTCCCGTATCCGAGGAACGGAGGGCCCTACGGTAGGATATGTCAGAAACCGGGCAACAAAGACTACCTAAATAGGACGTAGCGCTACAATTATTATTATCATTATTATTATTGATAACTAGCTGAGGAACCCGGCGTTGCACGGTGTGAGACAGGTTTTTGGCCCTGTAGAGCAGGAATACGGTGGCAGCGAGATTCACCAACCTTTCTACTGGGTGTCCAAGGTGTTCCCCGAGCGAACGACGTAGGTTTCGAGTCAATAGTTGTATGTAAATAAATAATATGTACGGGGTACGTGTACGATATCTCTCAAACCGTCCATTCATTCATGACGGTGTAAAAGAAGAGCAGATGTGGCAGACAGATATCACGTGCAAGTGTTTCGTCCACACGCTCCTGGCGACCGAGAAGGAAACCTTCCTTGGGGGGCCTAAGACAGGTTTTTTGCCATAAAGAGTAGGAAGACGGCGACCACGGGTTCACCAACCCCTCGACTGCGTGTCCCAAGTGTTCCCAGAGCCAACGGCGAAGGTTTCGAGTCAATAGCTTTAAAACTTTGCAAATGCATAGCCAGACAGACAGACAAGCGGTACAGATTCTCTTCTTTGTATATATATATATATATATATATATAGAGAGAGAGAGAGAGAGAGAGAGAGAGAGAGAGAGAGAGATGTAAGGGGTTTATTGTTCTGTTGTTGTCTCTGTGGCTTTGCAGATAGTGGAAGCGGTGGAGGTGGAGCTGGACAGTACGATTCCGAAGATATCCTTTTCTGATGATATTGTCATCAGCCTCTCTCCAGTCTCTATGAATATGACGATGGCTGTCCTCAACGCTTTCGTCACTCCATTGGCAAGCTTTCATTTCATTATCCACATTTCACTAGCTTAATAATGATGATGATGATGATGATGATGATGATGATGATGATGATGATGATGATGATGATGATGATGATGATGATGATGATGATGATGATGATGATGATGATGATGATGATGATGATGATGATGATGATGATGATGATGATGACGACGACGACGACGACGACGACGACGACGACGACGACGACGACGACGACGACGACGAATGATAATGATAATGATGATGATAATGACGATGACGATGACGATACTAATAATAATAAAATGATAATAAAAACAACAACACATAATAATTATCTTCATTATTCACGTCTTGCTAACCTAATAATAATAACAATTATGTTATATTATTCTTGTTATCCAACTGTTTTGCTGTTATACAAGTTGTCCCTACTTATTATTGCAATTGTCTGTTGTTGAACAGTGTTATTGTATTATTTCAGCTGTTGGCAAATCTGTGCTTTATCAGATATTACCATTACCACCGTATCTTATTTATTAAATCCATTCAACCAATATCAATTTTTTGGAGATATGTGATTTGTTGCTTTATAGGCACATTGATTATAGCCTTTTTTTAAATCATTTTTTGAATTGTTTCAAAGGTGCTTACGCAAGAAGCGGAAGTGGTTGCGGTTGATCTGTGGACTGCTCGAAAGATCACCGATTTCAATTTCTTGTTTCTTCCACCAAATTGTATGGGAAATATTTGTCTAATAATAGAGTATCCATGTGCATTCTTTTGAACTGATGATCAATCAATCCATGCAATTTATGTAGCACCTCTTCTAGATAACTATTCAGAAGTGCTACCAACACAAGCTGATGAAAGAGGAAAATTTTGAGTTTATAGAAAGAGCCTGACATGTTGTGTAGGAGAGAGCGCAGGAAAATATGGGAGGTAGTTCCAAACACTGAGACCCACAATTGTGAAAGCTCTATTCTGTCTGGTGCCAGTGCGAGCAGGTGGAACCACAAAGTCAAATCTGGATGCCGAGCGAAGATTTCGGCGACCATTATGGTGAATTGATCTCGAAGATAGACAGGTGCATTGTCCGAGACACAGTGCCAGACAATAGAGGAGATCATATAATGAATGAATGTGCTGCTGAACAAGGAGCCAGTGAAGGACATTCCCGCATGTACACAGAGATGTTGCCAAATCTAAGGACACTGCCAATCAGATGTCTCGATCTTTCAACATCCATCTCGATCTCAGTCTTTTTCGACTTCGAACTCTCTTCACGTACTTCCTCGATGCTTCATGAAAGCTTTGCGCTGGTGTGGAACAGGATTACATAAGCCCTATGTGTAGCAGGGTGGCCGATTGGTTTGAGCGGTCGGCCGGTAAAGCTCAGTGTGCGCTGAGTGAGCGGGTTCGATTATCGTCTGAAGAGTCACTGTGTAGAGACCTTCAGCAAGTCCTTCGCGGCATGGGCACTTCTGAGCAAAAGATGTTGGAAGAAGGGCGATATCAAATTTCAGGATAAATAATAAAAATATATGTGGCTTGAGTTTCGTTAACTCTCTGCGCATCCATTTCAGCCACGATCAATGGCCTTCAAAGACTATTCTGTTCGATTGTGGTGTTGTGCAGTCTGTTTGGAAGCATGTTTTCTTGAGGAAGAGATAATTATACACAAGAGCAATAACAATTAATTAACTAATTTATCAATCTAGAAACACTCCCCACAGCAGTCTGTTATGTATATTCTAGAATCTTTTATTGTTTACTATTGCACAATTTATTAACTATTTTATATAATCAAAAATAATTCCCCACTGGCAACATACATGTAGCAATTCTAAGCTAGGGTATGTCAAGGAATTTACTATTTGCTTTCGCACAATTGATTAACTAAGTTTACTACTTCAAAGACTTTCCCATGTGCTCAACATTGTAGCAACTCTAGAGTGAGGCAGCTTCTCGATTTCTTCCCCTCATTTAATCACTTGTACACAGATTTCTCTGTTACTAGGGGGACTTCATGGAATCGTAATGAAACCCCGTACATCACACCAAGAGGAGCTGAGAGAGGATAAGAATGAAACAGAAGAAGTAATTATGCATCTTATCACTGACCCTTTTGGCTACATTGCTTTGAGTCTAGCCTGCATCCATAGGTGGAGACTTGGCCCTGTGTTTTTTTGGAGGGAGGGGGGGGCAGGTCGATAATGTTTTGAGGGTCAGGTCGGAAATTTTTTTATTCCCAAACAAAGGATGAACGGCAGAAACACTGTATAAATTTATAATAATTATTCATGAAATATTTATTAGATATTGAGGGATATAAGCAGCCCCATCTCCTCCACTTGAAAATTTGGAGGGGTCGTCCCCCTAGTCTCCGTCTTTGTTTGCATCTCATGTGCCTCAGATTTTTTACTACTAATAGTAATAATAGTAATAATAATAACAATAATAATGAGATTTGGCCAATGTTACATCGTGCTTTCATTCCCGAATCCCAATCGTTTCATTAGGTCAATCGACAGCTAACGTGAGGTGAATAATTATTAGTATTATATAACTATTATTGTTAATTAGTCATTTCTGCTGAATCGTTATCTAGTGGAGGCATCATGAGCTGACGATGGTCGAAAACGAAACAATTAATTCCAAACATCAGATGTATAGCGTGATGGGCGCCTTGCATGGCTGCCGACAGTTAAATTCGACTCTTGTAGGCCTAATAACTTGTCAACAGCAGTTCATGCTGTACTTATGATCATACTGTTGTTTGTCAGTTTGAAATTAAACCAAAATTATCATTATTTATTATTATTTTTATTGTTATCATTTTTATTATGACTATTATTATTATTGTTGTTGTTGTCGTCGTCGTCGTTGTTATTATTATTATCTTATCATTATTATCATCATTGTTATGGTCTGGTCTGGTCTGGTCTGGTCTTCTCTTAGCCAGACCATGGTGGATAAGCAGTAAAGAAATTTTGAAAAGCAAATAAAGTCTGTGGATGCCTTTAATTATGATTGTTTTAGTTGCTTTTAAAAACAGTTTGACATCTACTATTGTTTCATGTTTTAGGATAAACGTGGATACCAAGTAAGATCCTTTGTTCATTGCGTGCCCATAATTATGGGATTCGTTCCTTTTCAGAAATTTACATAATGCTCATATGGGATGTGTAGGATTTGTTTTCATTAATTCATTCATTGCAGAAAATTACATAGTGCCACATAGAGATTTCAACTCAGAGGCTTATATCTAAATGATGACTAATTCAACATAAGGGCTCATCAACATAATACGTACGCCCAAAAAATCGGATTTTCGGACCCTCTCCCTCCTGTTGCACCGCGTACATTTCGTCGACCCCCTCCCCATGCTTGCGTACATTTGAGCTCTACCCCTCCCCTCACCTTCCTCCCCCCCATTGCAAAGGTAAATAGCTAAAAACATCTATAAGACATTGATTTTACCACAGGCTATTTAGTTTTGTTAAGCATCATATTTAACAGCTTAAATTTGTTAACTGTTATGAAGAAATAAAACACTAACAACACTTCCGTTTGAAACCGTTTTAATGCTACATAAAATTGATTAAACAGGAATATAGTCTGTGATTAGGTTTACAGTTCCAATTAGCACCTAGAGTGCAGCAAACATTTTCTTCCAAGTTCCACAGTTTCACCCAAAGATGACTCAGTTTATTGATGGGTCATTGTAGGCCTATAAAAAATTTTACTAGTTCACTTTTATTATTACTTTTATCATCCACTGTAATTCATTTTTGGGAGTGATAGAAATACTGCGTGTGAATGTTATCATCAAGGTATTTGATCTAGCATTGATTAATTCTCTTATATTGAAATCGCTATGTAATTGATTAATTGTCTACAGTTGTATTTGCTTTTGAATAAGTTAATTTTATTGTCCATTGTACTTGATTTAGAATTTATTCAGTTTCTTCAATTGTACTTGTTTTGAAATAAATAATTAGGCCTACTTTTCTTCAGTTGTGCTTTATTTTGAATGAATATATTTACTTCAATTGTAATACTATACTGTCTAATAGGTATACGTTTCTATTAATTGTTTCTAGCTGTTTCTAGTTGTTTCGAGTTACGATATGTTCCTGCTAGTTGTTTCTAGTTGTGTTTACAGATGTCTCTGGATAGAGTGTGTGTCGTCCTGAGTGTGATCGATAAGCGGTCAAAGTTGTCAGTGATAACGCAGTTAATGCTGGCAAAGTTTCATTTCAGTACCATAGAAGGCAAAGTGAGTTCTCTCTCTGTCTGTATGCGTCTCTCTCTCTCTCTCTCTCTCTCTCTCTCTCTCTCTCTCTCTCTCTCTCTCTCTCTCTCTCTCTCTCTCTCTCTCTCTCTCTCTCTCTCTCTCTCTCTCTCTCTCTCTCTCTCTCTCTCTCTCTCTCTCTCTCTCTCTCTCTCTCTCTCTCTTTCTCTCTCTCTCTCTCTGTCGTGTTTATTATAAAAACTGAAAACGCTTATTTGTGATACCTACTTTGTTATGACGTAACATTGTGTGCATGGGCCTTCTTCCCACAACGTAATGACCGATCTCTGTATGCTACGATTTGCATGATTTCAAAGTGATTGTAGTGAATTCCTGAGTGATAACCAAACGATTATTTAGGCTATTTTGCCAAAAAGGTTAGTGATTAGTTTTTTGCCTGCGGTAGTATTGTAGCTATGTGCTTATCAACACATTTATGTTGATCTATCATCTATTATAAAGCCTCCCATAGGAACATCCATTAGATTGTACTAAGTCTTCCAAAAAATTGTACACACTTACCTTTGCATACGCGCATAAATCATTCACTCAATACAATTTCTATAGAGCCTGTTCAAGATAACTATTCAGAGACGCTTCAAACCCATGCGCGGGAGACAGCGGCGGTCGGGCTGTTCCAAACACTGGGACTCGCATAATATGCACATAAACGACATAATAGGGCGCTATATAAATGACGATATCGTTGGTGTGCTTCAGATGAAGCTATCGTGTCGACTTGCACTCGAGTCGTACTATTACAACGTCGAGTCGGCCGTCTGGGAACCAGTGGTCGATGAGATACAGAGCGAAGAAGCGGGCACATACAAATCCTGGGAAATGCTCGTGGAGGTTGATACCCTATCGAGTACCTTCGTTCATATACGCACAGACACGTTCATCAGTATAATATTGTTGCGTATTCCCCTATCGTATTCCTCAAACTTATAAAATGCCACTCGAAAGCCAGGCTCAGGGCAACAGCTTATTCACGAGCGCTGCGTCAAATCAAATATATTGTCAAAAGGGTTGTCCTAGGAAGATCAAAGTCCGATTTTCAGAGGGTCAGAGGAGGCAGAGAAACACGGTTGTTAAAAAAACATAAGTATATTGAGACCAATAATACGGTATAACACAAACAAAATACTTGTATTTTTGGCCAACCGTGTTCGTTAACTTGATAGGGGAATATAAGGCATAAAAATATACATACAAAATTAATACATAACTACCCATACATAAATGCACGCACAATAAAATAATACATATGCGGCTATGATAGTGGTTGATGGTTGTGGTGACGTGATGATGATGATGATCTCCAATCTCAGCGTCTTGATCCATCTTCCTCCTACTTTTATAGCCTTCTGCAGATCCTGTACTCTGATTCATTTAATAAAATTATTACCAGCAACAAATTATGAATTGTTCTGTTAATTAATTATTGATCGTTGTGTTATGCATGAGGTGTATGGCTTATCAAATGGTAAGAAGTGAGGCGCATGGTAGTAAGATTGCGGTGAATGCAGTAACACAATAAATTTTTTAGTTGGGGGTTGCCACAGTGTAGGAAATATTATATTATCAGTGGGTCACAGGACTAAGGGCCCATCCATATATTACGTACGCAAAAAACCAGATTTTCGGACCTCCCCACCCCCGTTGTACCGCGGACATCTCGTGGACCCCTCCCCGTGCGTACGTACACTTGAGCTCTACCCTCCCCCATTGCAAAGGTCAAATCGCTAGAACATCATTGATTTTACAACAGGCCATTTATTTTTTAAGCTTTATTTAGCCACTTAAATTTGTTACTGTTAAGAAGAAATAAAACACTAACAGCACTTGCATTTGGAACAGTTTTAATGCTGCATAAAATAGATTAGGCAGAATATAGTCTGTGATTGAGTTTACAGTTCTGAGTTTCATATTCTATATTGTGGACGTCATAATTAGACAATTATATTTGCGTACGTACATATTTTGGGTCCCCTCAACCGCCACCATATGCACCCGTGCGCAAAATCGCCGTAATTTGAAACCTCGCTGCGTACGTAATATGTGGACAGCCCCTAAAAAGGTTGAGAACCGCTGCCCTAATGCAATACTTATTGGTAATCATGGCAGCTGGTATAACGATACACGTGAAATTACATTACGTAAAGAAACGCGTAGAATTATGAAGCTGCACATGAAATTACAATACGTAAAGAGACATGTAAAATTATGAAGATGAACATGAAATTACATTACGCAAAGAGGCATGTAGAATTACAGTTCAGGCCTCTGTTTCAGTTTGTTTCTGTGTTTGCGTTGAGGTTGATGCAAGAGACGAGCCGTCACCGTCGGATGACGACCGGCCACCGATGGTTGGCTACAGGGTCAGCTGTGAGGCGTCCGGCATGCTCAAGCTGACCGTAACCGATGCCATGCTGCAGTCAGTGGAAAATTTGAAAGAGGTAGAACCAGCGTCCAACTTTACCAATCAATCAATAAATTAATCTATCAATCAATCAAGAATACTTCATATAGCTACCCTTCACGATATCTACTCAGAGGGGCTCCGGGCCTAACCCGCGGCTGAAACAGGACAGTTTTAAGAGAGGTCTAAAGTGAAGATGAGAAGTTCTGAGGCAGGAGACGGAGCTCTATGGGAAGTCCATTCCAGATGCTGGGTCCCACGAACCAGAAAGCCCGATTCTGCATTATGAACTGATCATGAAGTGGGTGGAAGTGGGGTTAGATGGGATGGACCCCCAGCTTCAGATATACAAGGGCGTTGATGATAGTTCGGAATGCTATCTCCCTCACCGTGTCATCTTCCCATCGTTCGGTGTACTCACTCAAGCTGAGTCGGCTATGGGGCACAGGTGGAGCAGAAATTTGCTTCAAATAGGACCCATCCATATATTACGTACGCAAAATATCGGATTTTCGGACCCCCTCCCACTATGTTGCACCGTGTACATTTCTTGGACCCCGTCTCTATGCGTACGTACATTTGAGCTCTACCCCCTTGCATAGGGTTATAGAGCTACAAACATCTATAGGACATTGATTTTACCACAGGCTATTTATTTTTGTTAATCATCATATGTAACTACTTAAATTTGCAAACAGCTACGAAGAATTAGAACACTTACAATAATTGCATTTGAAATCATTTTAATGCTACATAAAATTGATTAAGCAGGAATATAGTCTGTGATTAGGTTTACAGTTCTGATTTTCATATTCTGTATTGTGGACATCATGATTAGACAATTGTTTTTGCGTACGTACATATTTTCAGGAACCCCTCCCCATCATACGCACCCGTACGCAAAATGGCCGAAATTTGAAACCCCTCCCCCTCGCTGCATGCGTAAGTATTATGTGGACGGCTCATTAGAAGGTCTTCAAGCGCCTCCAAAACTGAGCGGGGGAAATAGCTACAAGCTCTACCCTAAGGGGAGAGGGAGACTGTTCCAACTGAAGGAACCAACATTAGCAAAGCTCCTTGTTTGAGCCGCAGCATTGGGTATTCGTGGGACCAGCAACAATACATGAGCTGATGAGCGGAGAGAGGCCGGTTTGGGTATGGAGGACGTCCTGGTACAGAGAGCCAAAATGGTAAGCCGGGACAGAGCCATGATTATATTCGGGCTTAGTGATGGTGACAGAGGTATGGCACGGTGGCCGATTGGTTAGAGCGGTCGGCCCGTAACGCTCAGTGTGCACAGAGTGAGAGGGTTCGACTCTCGTCCGAGGCATCAGTGACTGTGTAAGGAACTTGAGCAAGTACATTGTACTTCGCGCACAATTGCTCTGCAGTATAACTGCGGTTTCACCGTCGAGGCGTCTGCACTTCTGAGAAAAAATGTTGGAAGAAATTCCGAATTCCGAACTCATAGGTGATAATAATGTTATATTGTTGGTGACAGTGATCAGTGATACCCGACGATGATGCCAAGTAAATTGATGATACGATGATGACGACAATGACAGTTGTGATTAATGGTGATGAGCTTGTAGCATGAAGGATTGCTGTGTGTGGTTTTCTCATGTCCGTGTTGTAGTCTCTTAGTTTGGGGAGTGACATCTCCGACATTATCAACATTTCAGTCGGAAGAACTGCTCCATATAGATTGACAAATGACTGTGGAAAGGATCTTACCATACGCCTCGACCGTACCTACAGGGTAACACTTTCACAGTTATTATAGCTACACAACAGGGGTGTAACAAGCGGGGGGCAGAGGGCACCGGCCCCCCAGTTTTAGTGTTTAGTGCCCCAAATCAGTTCTTTTTTATGTTTATCCAATGGATTTTTAAGAATACTTTTGTTAAGATAATTTGTGCCCCCCCCCATTTTTAAAACTTCTGGGGGTGCAAAATTCAAAAAGTGGGAGGGCAAAAACAAACTTTGGCGCCTCGCGCAATTTTTTTAAAAATACCCCCCCCCCCACTTTTCAAAACCTTGTTACACCTCTGCTGCACAATAGTGTTGGCATGTGGGCATTATCGGTTAAATTCGAGTTTAATTAATGTGACGGAGGCCTTGCATGGCTGTCGGTCATTTCAATCTGATTACTGTAAATAACTTACGAGCATTCGTTAATACTGTACTTGTAATCGTACTGCGATTGTCAGTTTGAAATTTAACGAGAATCACTATCATTGCCGGGCCAGTCGTAGATAAACCTATAGACAGTGCAGTTATCGGTCGCTACCTTAGCTTGCAGTGGCCACAATAAGTCTATGAAATTGGTGCTGTGCTTTCTTTGTTTTCGTCCGTGTCTCGCAACCGTATTGTAATACTATGGAAATATGAATTGTTGTTTAAAATTCTGATTGTTTATTTTGGTCGTTGTATAGTTCTCCAAGGGGATTAAAAACCCTGCCGTGCTGGCAACTGGCCAGTCGTTGGATTTCTACGATAGCCGTGACATCGCGAAAATCGAACTAGCGGAGAAGATACCTCTGCCTGATAAGATTCAGCGAACTGATGCAGATTTGCTTAACAGGCATATCCAATTGGTGGTTAGTTTCGACAATGAATGTCTTAAATTATGCACACTTGCCTTTGCGTGCATACACACACATACGCACACATACACATGTATACACACAAACAGTCCACATACGCACTTACACTCACATCTACCCAAACACATCTACACTCACACGGTCACACCTATACAAACACACAGTATACACAAGTACACGCACCTACATCATACCTGCACACACATGAACTCCTACATGAACGTACACTCTCACCAACTCACACATGTGCACGTATACAAAATAATAGGGCGATATATAATCTTGATTGATTGTTTGTTTGATTGATTGACTGGCTGGCTGGCTGACGCACACTGACTGACTGACTGACTGACTGCTGTAATAATAATGATGATAATAATAGTAATACAACATTGCATCGTTTATTGCAGAATGCTTAATTATGTATAATTGCTTTTGCACAGTTATTTCTTTATTTCCATATCTTTAAGGGTATTGGCTCTACACGGTTGTAATTTCTCTTGAAGTTTGACGAATACCATACAAAGCGTTCCTTCAACTTGACTGGCAATAAGTGGGCTTTCATACTGAAAAAAGCAGAGTTGTTGCGCCCCAATTGGGAGCTGGTCACTGAGATCGAGGGATATTTCGGACAGATTAAGATCACCTTCAGGTCAACAGTTCAGGTATGAAGTTACGTTGTTTGCGCATTTTCAGTGTTGTATTGAAGCTGGCAGTCCTCTTCTCTGAGTATGATTGTCAGTTGACTAGTGGGCTGTGCTCTTCTCTGTGTTTGAATGAAAGATAAGCTGACGATGATCTTCTCCATTGTAATTGTAACTGTATTCTTTTAAAGCACCGTTCAAGATCAGCGGCGATCCGGACCTAAGGGGTGTCTCGACTGACGAACAGTGGCGGCGTAATTAGTAGTAGTTTCAGTTTAAAGTCACTGTGTGATAACAAAGATCATTAGCGTCTCCCTCCTCCTTTATCCAGGCTTGGAACTGGCACCGTTAGAGTGCAAACAGTGGCAGAGTAAGTAGTAGCAGGTCCCCTATAGTAGTTTCAGTCTTACGACACTGTGTGATAGCAAAGCTCATTGCCGTCGCACTCCTCCTACTTGGGACTATGGGACTGGGACTGTTAGAGCACGAACAGTTCGGTAATCGTTGTGGTTTTGCTATCAGATTCTCAACAATCTTCAAATTCCGCTGGAAGTCTATTACGAGCACGTGAAAGGGGGTCCTTTGCTGATTGCTAAGCTGATGTCAAACACCTCGATCAGCCTGCCTTACTTGGCTGTCTACACTCCACCATATAAACTATTCTTCAAACCGTTAGGAGACCAGTAAGTAATAGTTATTTCAATAGAGTATATATACTTACTTACTTACATATTGACTACTATACAATTCCATTGTAATTAGTTTTCCAAAGGTTCATCGTTATCGTAATAGTAATCTCTTCAAATTTCTAAGGCGCCACTCGAAAACCAAGCACAGGGCATCAGCTTATTGACGAGCGCTGCGTAAAATCAGATGAGTTGTGAAAAGGGTAGTCCACGGAAGATCAGAGTCCAATTTCTTCTCTCTCCGCTTTAATCACTATTCAGTACAGCTGCTAGACTGATAGCCATCTTTCTCTCTGTACTCTAGCATCTCTACCTTTATGTTTGATGAACATCTCTGACTACTTCTCCATGCTCGCATGTATATAGACACCTTACAATTCTCATTCTTATCTTCAAGGTTCTGCGGGGCCTTGCCTAGAAATATTAGGTTAGCGCAATACTTCGACCTCATTCAGCTTTCTCCCACCGTCCACTTCGTTAAGTTCTTTCGTCCAATAGACTTAACCTCTTGGTTCCTCGCACTATCTAAAGAGCCGCTATGGCTCAGTTTCAATCCTTACTTTTTTTTATTTTGAGCGCACTTAATCCTACTCGCTCTACTATTCATCTGGCAGTCTCTCGTCCTATGTATTGCTCTAATCAAAATATGCCTCTTCTTGCGGGATTGCTTACTCCACATGCTATTATACAGTAAGCTAGATACATAGTTGCCAATGTCGTACCCACGCCACTTATATACAAGCGCATGTATGTATATCAAATTAAGCTGACTTAATTAAGCTTGAATATACACGTGCATGCGTGTGTGTATGTGTGTATGTGTGTGTCATGCTGCTGTGTAGGTATCAAATTTCGAATGGGTTTGCGTGGCGCAACGAAGAGATATTGGAACTGCAGGACATACTGGAATGCAGATCTACGTCCTTAGAGAGTTCATCCATCTTCATTCAAGTAAGTATTATCACTGGTTACAGTTGACCCAGAGATTCTTTAACACCCATATCATCTGTCAGCTGTTGACGGTAATCCGTTGGTTGATTCCGCGCATGTGCGTGTGCCCAACACCCGTGACTCTTTCAGCTTACTTTGCACCGTTTTGCTACAAATTTCTACATTCACGTGTGTTAGGCAGAGAAATTTCGAACTCGTTAGGCAGAGAAATTCCGAACTCGTTAGGCAGAGAAATTTCTGACCCCTAGGCATAGAAATGCCCAAGAATAATAGCCCTCTTGGTTTAGGTAATACATTTGAGCTGAATAACGTAGCAAGACTACTACTAATTATGAGCATAAGGTTTTATATATAAATTATATATATGTGATTATTTATCTATATAAATACCTCAGTCAGTGATTCTTCACGGGTTAACAGCTGGTTGTCAGTAACTACTAACTAGCAATAAATATTCCTAGCTACAGATTAGCAATAGATAATGCTAATGTTTTATTGGGAATACATTTAGACACAATTAACTATTAATTGCTTGATATTTCTCGATTAGTGAACTATTGAAAAATGTAAGTTTGTTAGTTATGAGTCTTAAACCTGGCACACCATTATTCTACTCCTAGACTACCCTATACGACCGCCATCATCAACGATTGCTCTCTCCTCGGCCTTGACCTTTGCTCGGGTTCTGATCTGACCTGGCACTAGAAAGGTCAAGGCAGCCTGGCTCTTACGTTTTGATTTGATATAGCGCCGGTGTTTGATTGATTGTCATGATAGATGAATGGAATTATGTTTAATTAGAAGACGGATTGATGAAAAGAATCATGCCTAAGTAGAAGTGGGATTGCGGAAAAAATTGATTGACTGATTGGTTGATTAGTTCATTCATTGATTGGTTAATTATTTGGTTGGTTAGTTGATTGGTTTGTAGGTTGGTTAACCGACTGACTAATTGATTTATTGACTTATTGTTTTGATTAATTGATTACTTGATTAGTTGATTGATTGATTAAATCGATTCATTGATTGTGTGTTTGTCGGAAAGGCGAAGGTTCAGATAAAAAATATTTCTTACGAGTCGACAGACGAAACTACCGTCAGAACACTGAAGGTGCATTTACATCCGCCACTTGTCTTGAAGAATCTGTTACCTCTTGACGTCGACTCCGAACTTATCACGAAGGTAACAAAGGAGCGAACCTATGCGAAACGGTGCTGTTTATATTTGATGATCTGCTTGTATCACATGCAGCCTAAAAAATTAATTTATGATAAACTAAAAGTTAGTTGACAATATTATATATATATATATATATATCTACATATATATATATTATACAAATTATACATCCATATATATATATGGATGTATAATTTGTATAATTATCTGTTTTCAGTCTTCTACCGATGAGCAGCTTTGTGACATTGACGATTCTTGTCTCCTTCTCTTTGCTCTTACACTCATTCTGTTGCTCGTTTTCCTCTTCATAGTTGCTTAAGATCTTTTCCTTCCTCTTGTTGTCTGCCCTAGCATTCTTCCCACCAGTGCCGTTAACACGAGACCCTTTTTTCGGAATATATGTCCAAGCCAGCGGTGTTTCCTGTTTTCAATCGATTGTAGCAAGACTTTCTGTTCCCCTACTCTCTCCAGGACCTTCTCATTTAATACTTTTTCTGTCCATCGTTTTCCTCCAAGTCCACATTTCAAACGCATCCACTCTCTTTCTATCTGCCTAACGCAATTGCAGTGAACAAGGCTGATGTAAACTTTTCTGTTATGATCTGTGTTTAGGTTGATTGATTGGTTGATTCATTGACTGACTGATTTGATTGGTTGATTGAATGGTTGAATGATTGATAAGGCTGCTGTTGTCTCTTCTCTTATGATCTGTGTTTAGGTGAAAGAAGTCGTTGCAAAAATGGAACCAGGACACGATGTTCATCTGTACAAAGCTAACCCCATGAAGACTAAATTAAAGGCCACAGTACGGAAACACAATGTGTGTCTCTCTGCCAATGCCTGTCTGTATATCCTCTTACTCTTATTATTATTATTATTATTATTGTTATTATTATTATAATTTTTATTATTATTATTATTGTAATTATATTATTATTATTAATATTATTATTATATTATGCTGTTATCGCCCATGTGGGCGAGCTAGGTGAGTGGTGGCAATGACCCGAAGAGGCAGGCGGCGTTCCCACACTGAAGAGCAACCGAGATACGTTGGAACAGAAATGACGTCTCCATTGAATCGTGGGTTGCAGCATTCGTTCGACTACCCAACTCTGAGATGAACTGCAGTCCTTCACTGCTCCAAGCGCCGCCGGATTCCAAGGAGAGGGCTACGAAGTCGTGGGTGTTGGTTATGGTGGAATACTTGGCCCTCTTCGTCTTAGCTGTGTGTTCGGCTGCTTCGCCAGCTCTGATAGATGTGTCGACAAGATGTGACTTGGCGTAAGTGTTGGGCACTGTCACATCCCATGCCAGACATCGACCACGTGTCCAAGGAATGAGCGTAACGCCTTCCGGTCGTCCGATTATTATTATTATTATTAATATTATTACAATTACTACTACTACTACTTCCCACTTCCCCTACTACTACTGCTACTGCTACTGCTACTACTACTGCTACAACTACTACTACTCCACCTACTTCTCCTACTACTACTCCATCTACTTCCACTTCCACTACTACTACATTACTACTATTGCTATTATTACTATAATTATGGCTGTCACTGCTATTGCTACTATTACCACTCTTACTATGATTATTGTTATTACTATTACTAATATTGCTACTATTATTGTTATCACTGCTTTTTATACTATTATCATTATTATTACTACTATTACTGTGATTACTATTATTATTGCTTCTACTACTAGTACTACTATTGTTACTATTACTGCTATCACTGCTATTTCTACTATTATCATTATTATTACTACTATTACTGGAATTACTACTTTTATTACTTCTGCTACTACTATTGTTATTATTATTGTGCCAATTTTGGATGCAATATTTAGCAAGTGATTTTTCGGGTGCTGTATTTCTCTTCATATATATCTGCAGATTGACTACGATGGTCAAACGTGGATTGGCAGATGTCTCATAACGAACGATATCAACAAATTCGTGATTTGGAATTTTACAACCAGTCGGAATGAGAGAATGGTACAGCGGCGGTAGTCTGTCATTTCTTTTACTTAAGCCACTGTTTTTCATCTGCATTCCAGTGGAAGACAGAAATATACATACCTGCAAGTGTCTGCTGAATTGATTTAATTTATTACGAGTGCCAATGGCTTAATTGATCTAGGATTTTAGCATTAGTTCATTCTTAATCCTGCTTCTCTTCTTTCTCCTCTTTGTCTACTTCCCCTCCTTATCTTCTTCCTCCTCCCCTTCTGCTTCCCCTCATTACCTCTTCCTCCTTATCTTCTTCCCCTCCTTATCTTCTTCCTCCTCCCCTTCTACTTCCCCTCATTACCTCTTCCTCCTTATCTTCTTCCTCCTCCCCTTCTACTTCCCCTCATTACCTCTTCCTCCTTATCTTCTTCCTCCTCCCCTTCTGCTTCCCCTCATTACCTCTTCCTCCTTATCTTCTTCCCCTCCTTACCTTCTTCCTCCTCCTCCTCCTCTTCTTCCCCTCCTTACCTTCTTCCTCCTCCTCTTCTTCCCCTCCTCCTCTTCTTCGATGGATAGTATTTTAATATAGGCAGACTTACATAGATGGACAGATGTATAGACATACACATAGGTAAACCAACAGATTAGATGGGCAGACAGATAGAAGCATAGGTAGACAGACAAGCAGATTATGGACAGATATATACACATTGATAGAGAGACAGGAAGATTGTTCGGACGGACCTACACATTCGTATAAGAACAGACAGATATATGAACATATGCAACACAGTTTCACAACAATTCGACATTTGGTCGACCAACATTTCGCGCTCAACGACATTAGGTCTAACAGACTTATCGTTTACGGCACTTAATCTGGAAGCTGGATTGATGAGAAAATTCTGAGTTGTTTTCATCTATCCTGCTTCTAGTTAAGCAGAATTTTCTCATCGATACCCCTTCTACTTAGGCATGATTCTTTTCTTTTCATCAGTCCAACTTCTAATTAAACATAATTCATTTAATCGATACAGCTTTTTATTCATGTTTTTTATTTGTTTTCAGCGATCTCGCTTCTATTTAAGGGGAATTTTCTCATAAATCCGGCTTCCAGACGAAGTGTCGTAGACGAAAATTCTGTAGACGAAACATAGTAAGCGAAATGTTGGTCTGACAAATGTCTGTACACGAAAAGTCTGTAGACGAATATTATTGTTGTCTCAGCAGGCAACACTTGTGCCTCTGCTAGTCACTCTTGGAGCGCGTGGCTCTATTTAGATTATCAATTACCATTACCATTAAATCCATTCATCTTGTTCCAGGGTCTTGGACTGCACTGCTTCCGAAGCAACGGCTATCTTGAAATTGACCTGTTCTGCCCATACTGGATGATCAACCTCACGAAGTGTGACCTCTTCTACAAGGTCAGTTCAACGGTTCTAGAGGATAAAGGAAATAGGAAATGCCCGATCAGTTAGAGGAATCGGTCGTTAGGTTCTCTTTGCCTATTATCTTTTATGTACTATCACTTAAGATATATTTGATGCCTTAGAATAGGCATGTACCCTTAGGATATCAATCAATGAAATTTTATATAGCACCTCTTCAAGATGTCTACTCAGAGGCACTCTCTGCACTGGCCTATATGATGTTAAATGGCATTTCAACGAATGTTACAACAGTTGGTAAAGCAGTGCACAGTAGGCTGAAGGAGTCACCAGTGGTGGGCCCACGCACAAGCGTTGAACCAACCAACGAATTTCTGTCGACAGCTGATAGATGGCATGGATATTGAGAGACTTTGCCAAATTGGGTCGATAGGGTAGAGCGACGACTGTCGACATAGTTCCCAGCTGTTGGCGATATGTTTGATCCTTTAGGAGATGCATGATTCTTTTAAGAGATGTATGATCCCTTAGGAGTTGGCACTCTTTTGGAGTGCAGTTGACATGTAATTACAATTATCAACAGTAGCAGTCATAGTGTGGTGTCTGTGGTATGAGTAGTACGGTGATTTGTGGGTACTGCGTCAATTGATCTCCCGTCAGTTGATCCCCCGTCAGTTGATCCCCGTCACAGTTGATCCCTCATCAATTGATCCTCTGAAATCTCTAGGCTGCACATCGCAGACTTTTAGCTTATACTGTTAGTAAACAAAAGATTGATTTTGATTTGCGAAGTAACATTACAAAATTACAAATTAATGCCCAGGCTTCGTGTCACTCTGCGCTGTAACTGCTTACAGCCGTTCGGAGATTCTTTTATTTCTCAGAGCAATGGCTCATTTATCCGATGCATAGACGCTTATGCTTAGGACTTCATGTTGATAAACTAATCATATGACTCTTAATTACGCCTTTGCATTTAGTTTTCATTTTAACAGTTCGTGCTCTTTTGCATCGTTCTTTCAATAAATGGAGAAGGTCGCAAGTGGAACATGAATCTTGTGTCAATTTGGCTGGATTCAATAAGCAGAGGATCAATTGACTAGTGGACCAATTGACGGGTTATCAACTGACGAGGGATCAACTGACGGGGAATCAAAAGACGTAGAACCGATTTGTGTCCCTTTGGGGATTGCTTCCATTTTCTCCCTTCTCTTATTACTGAAATTGAATCCTACCTGTATTACTTTTTGGTTGAATCAATAAAAACATCAATGTTGTGTTTTGTTTATCCGTGTATGCATCGTGTGTGGTACGGTGGCCGATTGGTTAGAGCGATCGGCCTGTAACGCGCAGTGTGCGCCGAGTGAGCGAGTTCGACCCTCGTCCGAGGCGTCACTGTGTAGGAACCTTGAGCAAGTCCTTTGTGCACAATTGCTCTGCAGTACAACTGTAATTGCGCCGTCGAGGCGTGTGCACTTCTGAGCAAAAAATGTTGGAAGAAGGGCGATGTCAAATTTCAGAATA
Source organism: Bimastos eiseni (assembly GCA_959347315.1). Lineage (NCBI taxonomy): Eukaryota > Metazoa > Annelida > Clitellata > Crassiclitellata > Lumbricidae > Bimastos > Bimastos eiseni. Next base: position 26,916,226 of record OY365817.1, read on the forward strand.
TAATATAATAAATATAAATCCTAAACATCGTAGATGCGGATATTTCACTAGAAGGTGTTGATGTATTGCTGGTGTTCTAGGCCGGTTTGGGTTCTGTTGTGTGTCACAAGACCGATTTTCAAGGTGCCGTCCTCTTTCCTTACAGCGTCAGTCTTTTCGGCATGTATCTGAATAAGGTCAGTCATAATCTGTCGGCGATTTTCACTGCAATAAAGTTTGGAGATATTACGTTGACTGTTTGGAGATAATATTTCTTTCAATGTTTGGAGGTATTTTTTTCAATGTTTGAAGATTTTCTTTAAATGTTGGGAGATATTCCTTTAAACGTTTGGAGATAATATTTCTTTTAATGTTTGGAGATAATATTTCTTTTAATTTTTGATTTAGTGCCGATTTGTCATATTTTTGCATGCCTGTTTCTTTTAGGGATTGTTTAAATGTTGTTTTTATTTAGCATTACTCTTTCTTCCATTGATTAATTTTCTTTAACTTGGCTTGTGTAAAGTTTGTCACGGTTTTAATCTTTCAACTCTTTTTCTGGTATGTTCCCGTCGACCTACAGAGCTGAAATTTTGCACACATTTCAGGTTTGAATGACAATGCAATGTATCACAAATTAAAAAATTGAGAACTCAAAAATTGATAAAAAAATGATAAAAAATTGAAAAATAAAATATCGTTTAACCGCTTGAACTAGTTAGTCCTCCTTGACGAGCTCCACTATGGCAAGTTTACATCATCAATAACATGTAATAAAAAAATTTCTTAAAAAAGTGGAACGATTGCGCCATCTACCACATAGAAGTGGGTCCCGAAAAACTCATGTTTTTACTTACTTTGTTTAACTCAGGCTCTGCATTACTGTTTTAGAGGTGGATTTATTAGGGTCTATTGTGTATATCGCCAATGACTGTTACTTGCAGGGATGCAACTGTTTTGGACACTGCCAAGTAAGCGAAATCTATGATCCATTACGATTTGACATATCGTTTTGTATCGATTTATTTTACTTGTACATAACTGTTTCTTTCATTGATTGTTTAAATAATTTTTTATTTTATTACATCTTTGCACACTTCCAGGGGCTGATAGTTAAATAGCTATAATATGTCTATTTTGCATTATTGTTTCTTTTAATTTACCAAATGCAACTGTATTGGATCTTCACAAGTACGAAAACCATTATATTACTTACTTACCTTTAAAACATCAACTTTAACTGCTTTTGGTGATTGGTGAACAGATGTAATTATCATCTAGTGAACTTCATGTCAACGTGTTCACGCTGTAATTATTATCTGGTAACTGTAATTATTATCTGGTTATCATGTATTCACACTGTTATTATCATTTGGTAAACTTAAAATTAACAAGTTCTCATTGCCTGGATTTGAATAGAAAAAACCTACTAAGACTACCACTTTAGAACAATTGGAGCATGAGGCCGATGCAGACAATAAATTCAAGAAGCCTACTTATGACAGTGATCCAGAACAACATAGCAGTGTTAAGGTGTGTAAACATAACGTATTGAAGTGTGTAAATTAAAATGTATAAGCATAATATGTTAAGGTGTGTAAATTATGATGTGTAAGCATAACAATGCTATGCTTGCACATCTTAATTTACACACATTAACATGTTATGGTAACATGTTAATGTGTAAATTAAGATGTGTAAATCTAATATGTTAATATGTGTAAGTTATGGTGTATAATTATATATAACATGATAAGTTGTATAAATTAAGATGTGTAAATGTAGCATGTGAAGATGTGTATATTATGATGTGTTAATTTTACATGTTTAGGTGTGTTGATTAAGTTGTGTAGGCCTAAATCTAGGATGCAATGATGTGTAGAATAAGATGTGTAAATATGACATTCTGAGGTGTGTTAATTAATATGTGTAGACTTTAATGTAACACGTTAAAGTGTGTTAATTTTGATGCACAAATATAGCACGTTAAGGTCAGTAAATTATAGTGTTATATATAGCAGTGGTCCAGAACAGCAGAGTCGTGTTAAGGTGTGTAAACATAGTATGTTAAGGTGTGTAAATTAAGATATGTATGCATCACATGTTAAAGTGTTTAAATTATGATAAGTTAATATAGCATGGTAAGGTGTTTTAATTATTTTCAAGCATAACTCTAATATGTTAAGGTGTGTAGATTGTGATGCATAAGTATAACATGTTGGGTTCTGTAGGTTATGGTTCACACCGTAATTTATCATTTGCAAGCTTCATGTTAGCGAGGTTGCGCACGCTAATAGATATCATCTGGTAAATTATGTGTTAATAAGTTCCCAATATAAACTTAAAACTAAGGAGTTCACCTTGTAATTATTGTCTGGAAATTGATAGGAAAGACCTGTTGAGAAGTCTCCTGTCACTTCGGAACAGTTGAAGCATGAGGCTGATGGAGACAAAAAAGTCAACAAAACTAGTGTTAACAGTGTTCCAAAACAGCGAAGCAGTGTTATGGTGTTTAAACATAACATGTTTAAGGTATGTATATTGAGATGTATAGGCATACCATTTTAGGGTGTTTAATTTAGGATATATTAATATGGCATGCTAAAGTGTTAATTATGATTTGTAGGCATGATGGTAATATGTTAAGGTGTGTAAATTATAATGCATAAATATAACATGTTTAGGTCAGTAAGTTACGGTTCACTCTGTAATTATCATATGGTAAACTTTGTGTTAACGAGTTCACACTTTGATTGTCATCTGGATAACTTCATATTAGCGAGTTCACACTGTAGTTACCATATGGTAAACTATATGCTAATGAGTTCTCAATATAGTAGTCATCAGGTAAACTTACAACTAAGAAGTTCACAGTGTAATTGTTGTCTGGAAATGAATAGAAAAGACCTGTTGAGAAAGTCTTCTGGCACTTCAAAACAATTGAAGCATGAAGCTGATGGAGACAAAAAAGTCAAGAAGCAGCAAAATAATGTTAAGGTGTTTAACTTCAGATTTGTAGGCCTGACATGTTAAAGTGTTTAAATTAGGATATGTTTGCTGATTAGGATATGTTTGCTGTTTGCTGATTCGTGATTTGCTGATATGTTTGCTGTTTGCTGTTCATTATGATGTCTAGACTAGGATATTAAGGTGTCTAAATTATGATGTTTACAATGTATACAATGTATATATATATATATATATATATCTATGTATAATATGTTACCGTCTAAGTTATGGTTCACTTCTGTTATTAAAACTTAAAACTAACGAGTTCACACTGTAATTATTGTCTTGAAATTAATAGAAAGGACCAGCAGAGGAGTCTTCTATCACTGCTGCAGAACAATTGGAGCATGAAACTGATGAAGACTCTAAATTCAGGAAACCTATTGACAACAGCGATCAAGAAGAGAAAAGCAGTGTTAAGGTGTGTAAATTTGACATGTTAAAATGCGCAAATTTAGATGTGTTAGCATACAATTTTAAGGTGTCTAAATTAAGAAATGTAAATATTACATGTTATTGTGTGTTAATTGAGATGTTTAGGTCTAAATCTAGCATGTTAAGGTTTGGAAATATAACATGTTAAGGTGTATATGTTATGGTGTGTTATATTACACAGTGAGGTGTGTAAATTATGACGTTTGAATGTAAATAACTTTCAGATAAATGTCAAGCTGATGAATTCTGGGTGGTCGGATGATTTTTGCATTGATGTAATTGGCACAATTGAACAAGTGGTGTGTAAGATAAAATGGAAATTCCATTATGTGAGTATTGTTGCGATTGATCGTCATCGTCGTCGTCGTCGTCATCATCATCATCAGCAGCAGCAGCAGCATTCCTCTTAAGGTCATCATCATATTAATCATATGAAAACATATTCGATTCATTATGTAAGAAGTCTGAAACCCTTTCTACTCTTCTGAATAAACCAGATTTTTTTAAATTCATTAAACACATTAGTAATTCTCAAGACAAAGCTACACGACTCTATGACAATTTAATGTTTGAACTAGAATGGTTCTAACGTCACAGATAACGCTCATAAATAATGGTTGAACTGTTTAATAATTATTCATAACCGCTCTTTATGCCTCAACTCATGGCTAAAATTTGAATATCGCATTATTATTATTATTGTCGTTCTTGTTGTTATTATTAATATTTATTATTATTATTATTATTGCTGTTGCTACTACGACAACTATTGACCGTATAATTATTATTGTTTTTTTTGTCAATGATGGCAGCTCTCAGTGAATGTTGCATTGTCTAGTACTGGCTTAACACGAATCATTACCTTCAAACCATTCTACACTGTGGCAAACCAAGCAAAAGTAAGATTAAGTTAATTAAGAATAAAGTTAGTAAGTAAATAAGTAATTCTAGTAAGCTAAGAATACTCGACAACTTACAGTGAGCAGTGAGAATTTGTTGTTACAGAACACTGTAATTGCAATTACTACAATTCATATGGTGGTGTCAGTAGCCAGTTAAAAGTCGGGTACTTCGACTGCTCCGAGTTGCATAGATGTGAAAATTATAATTTTTTATACATGAAGACTTCGTCATCCTGTTAGTGCATGAATTTTATATTTATTTCTCTTTAATTTCAGTCGGACAAACCGCAGTATAATTACAAACATAGTATTAGAGAATGATTACACGTTACTACAGGAGTCGAATTTAACCGTCGGCAGCCTTGGAGGCGCCCATTACGTCGTACTTCTAATTTAACCAACGCCGCCGCCAAGCGAAAGAAGGACTAGTCAACCTTATGGGTGATACGTTTATCGAACTCAGTTCCTCAGCTCTGTGCCCCAGTGTGTCATTCTAATAGAAATAATAATAATATTAATAGTTTTAATATATGCTTAATGGCTGGACATATCCGATCAATGCTGAGCGATGTCAGTGATGAGCAATAACAATAAAACCAGAAACAACAATGATAATAATAGTAATAGTAATAATAATAATAAAAAATAGCAATAAATTATTCATAGAAATAATAATAATAATTATTATTATTATTATTATTATTGCTATGAATAATTTATTGCTATTGTTAGTATAATTATGTCAGTGATGAGCAATAACAATAAAACTAGAAACAGCAATGATAATAATGATAATGATAATAATAATATAATAATAATAAGAAAAACAATTTTGCGTTATTGATAGGAGTGACCAAGGCCTTTAAGCGATGTAACTGTGTATTGTAACCGTGAATGTAATTGTAACTATTCGGCATCTTATATGTTTTTCGTCTGTGAATAGTTTACGATCGCGTTTCGAGAGAACATTCCTAACTGCGAATGGGTCATGGCAGAGTACAATAGTTGCTATCCGTTTTGGCCACGTCGTGCAAAAGAAATGGTTGCAGCCATCCCCGCTTCAGAGAATTCGTCGGTCATGTCAGTCGTCACACAGCCCTTTCCGATCACGACCACAGCCAGAACTCTGCTGAAAATTGATCATCCGGTAAATAATCAGTCACACCTGGGAAGAATATAGAAGGGATATGAAGCCGCAACGAGTCAGCCAATCAGTGATCGTCTCTTCTGACACGTTGCGATGAAAATGAAATATTTTCCTTTAAAATTGTTGTAATCTATGTTAGAAGTTTCATAATAAATATCATGTCGTTTCATTTCGTTAACGAAAACCAATGCGACTTCCGATTTAGCCTGCAAAAGTCCCGGATGTAGTCACATATATAATCTAGATCAATGGCTTAGTTTTCATAAGCTTTATATCCCTACCATTATTGGTCCCAGGTGTCACTAATTGAAGGATATAGTAGACGATTGGTTAGAGGAGCCTCTTTGGACGCTTGTTGAGCGTTCTCGCCGATGTTATCATCGGCATAGATGTGGTCCAGGGTTTAGGGGAGACAGATGGCAAAATATCGGGTGATAAAAGCGGCTCCACTCCACGTCAACTTTGGGGATGCACCAAAAAAGGACAAACAGTGAAAACACTGTAAAATATTTAATTTAGAATATTTATGAAATGGTAGTATGCATGTATATGTGCCTGATATAAACTGAACAGTGTAAATGGTTGCTGCATAACCGCAACAGTAACGTGCCTCTCTGCAGCTCTTATGACCCCGACAAACCTGAGTCTTTCTGCACTTTTGTGTCCTCTTTACCTGCAAGGGCCTCCTTGCGATCTTCCACTCGCGGCCTTCTTGTTTTCCGCCCATGCGCTCTGCTACGGCCAAGTCGAGGAGCTTTCCCTATGTTGGCCCTTTATCTTGAAGCTATCTTCCACAGTCCTTGCACCTGGAATCAATGCCCTTCTCACCTTACCAGTTTCGGAGACGCCTTAAGACTTTGCTGTTGCCTAGCCCAAGCACACGCGCCCGAAGAGAGCACTGCTGAATTGAGCTGCGCTATGTAAATGTTAGATTACATTACATCTGCTTTCCAGCTCGGTGCCATTAACGTTCACTGCCTGGTGTCTTCGAGTGGAGTCCAGATTCTCTTCCAGCCATACACCAATGGAATGGCAACTGCCATGCTTGTCAACAACACAGTTAACGCCATCGTCCGCTTCACCCAGGTGTAAGTGCTTCTTCTCAGGCTGCTAAGCGACCGATGATGACGATGATGATGATGATGTAAAGGAGCATTTATATAGCACCCTTACTCAGAGGGGCTCTCTGCGCTGGCCTAAATGAGGCTAAATGCATAGTGATCGAGTGAAATACATCTGTTAGCGAAACAATGCACAGTAAGCTGAAAAGAGTCAATGACGATGATAATTACGACGATGAAGACGATGATGATAAAAGTTATTTTAGAACAAAATTGCCCTGTCGGACTGAGCAATTGTGAAGCTGTTGTTGTTGCTCTGCTCCTAATTACTTGTGATGATGCTGGTGGTTTTCAGGGATGTGTCAGATGATCGTCGTGCTCTCTTACCTGGAGAAGCCGTTCTCTACACCTGGCAGGATCCAATGAAAAAACGCGAGCTCGTCTGGTCTTGTGAAGACTCACAATCCTACAAAAACGAGCTCGACCGAGTAGTTCATGCATTCATTGTTGCTCGTTCAATCTTCATTCAGTCCCTTGTTCAGCTGTGTATTCCTCTATTTTAATGTTTATTTCTTTTCATAAATCCAGCTTCCATTTATGTATATTTATTTTTACCAATCCAGTTTCTAAACACGCGGCCTTCTTTTCAGTGATTCCATTTTTAAATGGCTATTGTCATCAGTCCGTCGTTTATTTGTATTCAGTGTTGTTATCTATTCCTTCCGTCGTTATTGTATAAATATGGAGCTTTCGATATCCTTTCTTCAGGCTCACCACTCTGAATCAATAGCAACTAATAGTAACGTATTGCTCGGTTTTGGTTGATCATAGCTGAGCATTGATAAGACTGTTTTATTACAGGACTTGCTGTGAAGCTTAGCATGAACCTCATTATTGATTATTGTTGTTATTGTTATTAAGCATTTACTAAGCACCACTATTTTATTGCAATCAGTATAGTTGACCGCTGCTGATTGCAATCATCATCGCTAACCACTATCTGATTGCAATCATTATTGTAGACCACTTTCTGATTGGAATCATTATCGTAGACCACTGTTTGATTGAAATCTTAGGATGGCATTGGCTTAATCGAAGTTGGGTCACAAGAAGATATGAAGTGGTTGTCATTCCTGGATGGAAAGCAAAGAATCTTCATGGTTACGGACAATCAGCAGGTGGTCGACTGTATTAATGAGGTAAGGTTAATCTTATTCTCTGCCCGCTCATTTCGTCGCAGATCATTTTATTGCATTCATTTCGTCGCATTTCATTTCGTCAAAGATCATTTCGTCCCATGCATTTCGTCATATTCATTTCGTCAGGTTAAACATCCTGAGTGTCGGTTAGGGTCAGGTTATGCGTCGTGAGGGTCGGTTTGGGTCAGGCTATGCGTCGTGAGGGTCGTTTAGGGCCAGGGTTAGGGTCAGGACTGCGAGCATGTTGGTATTTTTGGTTATTTGGTTTTTTTGGTATTTTACAACAACAACAAAATAACAAAAATGGCGATTTTTTTATTTTTTTAAATAGTTTTATTCGATTTACTAATATTACTATTATATTACTAATTGTGTGTTCTTCAGTCCGAAATCAAGCTAAATTAATTATATAAACAAGTTAGAGCTCTTTTTCATGCTGTGTTTGATGCTCTTTATAACAAAACTGTTGTGACGAAATCCAAAGGAAAACTAATAACAAATAAAACCTTGAAAAACTAAAAAATACAAAAAAACAACTTTTTTGTACCCATGGCTAGGGTTTATGTCGTTTTTACAATGCGACGAAATGAATTGTGCACAACGAAATGAACTGCGACGAAATGATGTACGACGAAATGATCGGGAACCGTTCTTTTCAACCGGGGTTGGATCGCATAGTAAGTAGTAATCTAGAGCACTATATAAATGTTTGCAATGACTTAACGAATGAATAAGAACATGTCGACTGTACATAGCTATAACTGTAAAGAGAAATTCTGTCTTTATGTTGTTTTAAGGCCGTGACGGAGATGATAGACATGGATATCACGATCCGCATGTCTGGATTCTCAGTGACGTTGGTCAGCACCAGATTCAAGCAGCCGCTTATCTGCTTCACCGTCGATGGGTACGTATAATTTGAACAGTATTTTTTTAAATTAGTGTATTACTGTGTTTGATACAATCCAGTAAAACTCTATTTGGTACAATACTGTAGTTGTATACAATGCAGCGGTATTTGATGCAATACAATACAACTGTGTTTCATGCAGTACCATACAACTGTACTTCATACAATGCATTACATTTGTACTTGATGCAATGCAATACAACTATTTGATGCAATAGATTTCAACTGTATTTGATACTGATCTGTGTCTATAGATTCGATAGTCCAAAGATTGCATTTTGTCTGGTCGATCGGTGATAAGATTGCGGTTTTATTGGTAGCTGGATTGATGAAAAGAATTCTGTTTGGCTAGAAGCTGGATTGCTCCATTCTGTTCATTCATCCAGCTTCCGTTTAGGCAGGATTCTTTTCAAATCAATCCAGCTCCCAGTTCTACAAATTCTTTTCACCAATTAATCCAGCTTTTGGTTAAACTGATGTCAAAGTATGGAATCTTTGGACTATCGAACCTTCAGATTATCGAGCGAACACCATACTACCTCCTTCCAAGGTTTAGAAGTGCACATAACCGTATATGATAGAGCAGCGACTGTACAGAGCAATAACTGTGAGTGAAGAGGGTATTACTCTCAAGGTTCCTGTGCAGTGACCGCGTTTAATGGGCCGAATCGACCACCACGACCATAGTTTCGCGTTGCGTTCTTGGTTGTGCTCCGTCTTACTTGCGCGATCTTCACCCAGTGTCCGACGTCGCAGCGCGTCGGGTGCATCTCTCTCTGACAAAAAGCAAGCTCCTAGTTCCACAGGCTCGCTTGGCTGCTAGGCTGCGCCATGCTTTGTCGGTTATGGGTCCTTCAGCATAGAATGAGCTCCCACTTGAGCACTGCTCTTTGCTTGTGGCCCAACCGTCAGGTCTTTGCAAGTCGCTCATGTCTTTTTTCCTGAGTCGGTGGCTGGACTGGGAGTGCCTCCTGAATGAGTAGGTTCTTGAAAGGGTGTTAAAGAAATGCTCGGAATTAATGAATGCATTAATGAACTTCTAAACTTTTTGTCATCTGGGTGCTTATTTTTACCATAATATAACGTTGCCTTATGACATCAATGATCGTTGATGACAATTCAGAAGCGTTTGCAATACAATGAAGACAAAGAATTCATCAAGTCCATTATGTTATCTGTAATATATACTCATTGTTTATATGCAGCTAATAATGTCTACAAGACGTGCATAGCGATAAGACACGGCAAATAACAGATTGATAAGAGAGAGCTTATCAAATGATTATTTAAATTAAATGATTTTGTTGATGTTCTAGACATTGTGTCGTTTGGAAGAAGAATACGAAAGGAGATTATTGTTTATTTACATCAAAGAGTATCACTGATACACTTGAGGAAGGGTATCAGAAATACATGAATGATATTAAGCTTTACAGGATTTCCGATCCGCGTCGAACGCTGAAAGGGAAAATCGAGGTAAGATGGATGTTTGATTGAGTTGTTTGTTTTCCAGAAAATATTTGCAATTTCGTAAAAATGGAAAGCCAAGCATGCGTGGTACGGTGGCTGATTGGTGAGAGCGCTCTGCCCGTAACACTCAGTGTGCTCTGAGTGAGCGGGTTCGACCCTCGTCCGAGGCGTCAGTCGCTGTGTAGGGACCTTAAGCAAGTCTTTCTTGCACAATTGCTCTGCAGTACAACTGCAATTGCGCCATCGAGGCGTGTGCACTTCTGAGCGAAAGATGCTGGAAGAAGGGTGATATCAAATTTCATAATAAATAAATAAAAGTAATTAAGTAAAATTACAGGTAAAAGTTAATAAGTGAAAGTAAATAAGTGAAAGTGAAGAGGTAATGGTAAATAAGTAAAGTAGATAAGTGAAAGTATGTAATTGAAAGTAAGCAGGTAATAGTAAATAGGCAAAGATCAATGGGCATAGGTTTACAACACACGGGTACATCTGAGTTGATATCTTTAATGGGTTGCTATATAAATGTTCAATCACATTACATTTCTTGTGTACACACCTGTCAAAAAATGACGAATTGCCTTAAGGAGAGAAAGAAATATTTTTTGCAAAGCTGGGGTTAAAGCCCCCAAATTCTAGGTCCCCTTTCGATGCCCCACCCCGGGTATGTGAGGAGTACAAAAACGAATTTTTTGATAATGGAAGGAACGAAAACTGCACTTGAGCCCAACCAGAGGCCGTGTGCATGTGATGGGAGTAGCTTATTCTCTGATTAGTGCTTACACCCGGAGTAGCTATTCTCTGAATAGCTCGTGGCCATTGTCGGTAAGTGTACGCACGATAGAGGAGCTAAAACAAACCACCAGCAGTCGATGAGCAATTTTCCTCGGACGAATTGTACAGTCCAGATAACCGGTGCATTCTGCCAGTTTGGTTGAGAGCCATTTAAACCTCGATCCATTGTGTCGCACTTCTTTAATAACATTAAGCTATCTACTTGATTTTTTTCTAGGGATACTGCAACAGGCTCAATACTTACTGTTTGTTTCAGGTGGACTTTGCTAACATGGTGATGTATAAACCAGACAAAGGGCTACTGAAACGTGGCTTCGACTGGGGCCTCAAGCTGCAGTTGCAGTTATCCCGACAGTACACCCTCATATATTTCAAGCTGAAACAATTTGAGGTCGGTCTTGTAAATCGTTTTCTAGAGTCTTAATTGATGAAGTAATTATTCAATTGAGTATATATATATATGTATTATTTGCTAAATTTTAAAAATGAATTAGTTAAATAAAATTACTAATTGGTAATTGCATTTAACCAGTTACTTTATTCTTAATTACAGTTGTTGCAGCAATGTAAGTAGTGAAATAATAAAAAATTATAATTGGTTGAACTAAAATTAGCGGTTAGTAAATTGCAGTAACGGTGGACCATTTATTTACAGTAAAGTAATTAGTAAATTAATAACACAAGTAAAATTGATCTAGTAATTCCTACCCTAATCCATCAAATCCTAACTGCTAAACTAATGTGACCGACACCCTGTCTTCCAATCTTTCTCGTCCTCCACAATACTGGCCTTAGCATCTCCCTACACTCCTCTCTCTGGTGCGGCCGGACTGAAATCATCCAACGGCAGCTCTGTACGACCACTCCGACCTGACACAGCATTCTTGAATAAGCAGGTACTCTGCAGTTAGATTTAAAACGGTTACCATTGACGCAACTTGGCCCATAGACTCTGAGCATCTGTGCCATCTGTGAACTGTTGATGGGAATCCGTTGGTTAGTTCCACGCTTATGCATGGGCCCACCACTGGTGACTCTTTTCAGCTTCCTGTGCATAGTTTTGCTAACATACGTATTTTACTCTTTCACTATGACATTTAACATAATCTTAGGCGTGCTCAGGAGCGTCTCTGAGTAGATATCTTGAAGGGGCGCTATATAAATGCCCCATGTTAGATAATTATTCTGTATTTAGTTTGATTATGGTCTCAATATATCTAACATTCTACTCTCCTTGTATTCGCTTTATGAGTAATGGACTAAGGTACTGCTTTGACCTGATCTCCTGTCCTTAAATATTCTTTTACCTCAATGGATTGATAGATAGGAGTGGTTATGTTTAAAAAGTGGCCTTGCCACTTCTATTGAGCTTATGCTCAATAGAAGTGATCTGAGCGTGCTTGGCTGTTGTTTGATTATGTGTGTGTGTCTTGAGACTGGGTTCTCGTTTTGCGTATTCTGAAAGTCAACGCCTCTCGTTGGATAATTAAGCTATAGTTAAGACGATGTTTCGTTCTACTACGAGTGTTGGAGCTGCTTACAAAGTTGTATCGCTTCGACTTCCGTCCTGTTGACGACGTGTTGCTGTTCTACCTGAAGTCGAAGTTAAGTGTTCATGTTACTTTTGTTAAACTGTTTATCTTTTGAAATCACCCCTAGAGCTTTTTGATTTACATGTAACATGCAACGCCTATTACATTTTGCTTCGTGTTTGGCAGGTGACAAATTTACTGCCTCTGTCATTTTATGAATCGGTGGCGTCACCAGCCGAAGTCTATCGGTATGGAATTCTGAATGAACGTACGTATAGTATTTCTATTCTATTGTTTTGATTAAGTGATATCTTTTAATGACCAAGTAAATTCAATTTGTAATTCCTGTTATTACTATATTCGTGACATACGAAGTATTTGACAATATATATATATATCTCTACTGAAACACAAATTTTTCTGGCTAACTCACTTGTAACAAATCGCCTAGATTATTGTAATTCTCTCCTGTTTGCTATCACAAAAGCTAACTTATTGAAGCTGCAAATAGTACAAAACTGCCTTACCATGATTTCTTGTCCCTTGCTATACCTCGTGTTAGGAACCAGTCTTGGTATGCAGGCTTACTCTGTTGCTGGTCCAAGGTTCTGGAATTCGTTACCACATATGCTGTTCGGGCTGCCGATAAGTCTCTAGTTTCTTTTCGATCTCGACTTGAAACTTTTCTATTGACCCTTGCTTATCCTCCTTGGACTGTCTTTCTGTCACTTAGGACTGACCTTGGATTTGACCTGATTTCGGATTTGTTTCGGGGCTCCGTCGATTAGATTGGGGCGACATCTATGTTTAATTAAGAGTAAAACGTGCACACGAATATTTGACGGGCAACCCATTCTAAGTGACCTCTAATATAGATTCCTTGGTATTCAACCAATCGTTTACATAATGTGTATATATGTATGTTTGTCCTCCCATGGACGTCTATTATTACGATTTTTATTCCATCGGCGTATTTACTAGAGTTTTTATAAATATATTACATTTGCGTTTAATTGCAAACTGACGAACCGCAGTATGATCGCAAAGACAGTATGAATGAATGATGACAAGTTATTACAGGAGTCGAATTTAACTTTCTGCATCCACGCAGGGCGCCCATCACGCTTTAGACCTACGTCTAATTTGACCAACGCCGCCGCCTAGCGAGAGAAGGACTAAATAGGTTCAAACCCGTTTGAGTGCGCGCGTTAATGTTATTAGAAAGTAAACATGTTGAAAGTAAACACGTGGATAGTACGACCCTGTTAAATGTGAGCCATTCCCGATAACAAAGGAAACGATGAAATGTTTTCCTGACACACCCCTCTGTATTTCCTATTTCTACTTGACAGGTCCTAAGTTCATGCAGTTGAGCATTGTCGCGAAGAATTCTGCATATAGTAACATTGTCCAACTGAAGTGAGCAACTACTAATTAATCAATTAATTGATCAATCTATCAATGAAACATGATATAGCACCTCTTCAAGAAATCTACTCAGAGGCGCTCTAATCTACCGAGAATGGCTCAATGCAGGGGCGGCAATCCCGAAGGAACGAGGGTACAACTCCGCTCACTTTTTACAGAGAGCGGACACCCTGTACGTTTGTCCCACCCAACATTTTTACCCCTCTCATTGCTGTTCAGGTGTCCCCCCACCTGTCAAACGATATCGCCGCCTCTGGCTCTATGCGAACTTAATCTTAAGGTAGTGAAATGTTATGCATTAAATTTGATTATTACAGTCATAAAGAAGTGATATATGTGTATTTGTTGATTATGTATTATTTTTTTAATCTAATCTAATATTGGAATAGTTAAAGTGCCATTAGTGATGAAGTGAGTAACTACTAATCAATCAATCAATCACTGAAATTTTATGTAGCACCTCTTCAAGAAATCTACTCAGAGGCGCTCTAATCTACCGAGATATAGCACCTGTATAGACAATAGACTATAACAGGGAGTGACGTTGATCAATTTGTGTAGGAATTAGGGCTGTTGTACTGAATAATGTGATTTTCACTATTCGGTCGAATACGAATAATTGGACCAACTATTCGACCGAATACGAATACGAATAGTGTAAAAAGTAGTCTATAGACAAGTTTCAAAATTTCAAATGTGAGCAATGGTTTTAGTTCAGTAAATTTAGTACATACACTAAAAATAAACAATTAACTACATGTAATTTTGACATCCTTCTGCCAGTGTGTGTAAACTAGGAGCAGAACTAACACAGCCAAACTTAGAAATTAACTAGCACTACGATGACGTGGACGTGAGTTACTTATTAAAATCATAGCAATGAAGATTACAATAATAATGAAACTAGTAATAACGATGATAATAATTAAAATTATAATAATACATATGATATATTATTTGAAAGCATTGATATCTACTTATTAGGTATTTTGACCTGTTGATTCAACCAGTTGAGTTCAACGTGGAACTGACCCTTTTCATATCTCTGCTGAACATGATGATGCCTTATTTGGCCAAGGATACGCAGGTGAAAAACTTCCAGAAGGACTGCATGCTTGTCAACAGAACGCTCAGGGACGATGTCTTTAGCACACACATCGATAACTTCCTTCTCTACTGTGACCTGCTGCGCATATCGCCGCTTGAGGTCGGCAGCCATCTTAGCTCTCCGATTTATTGCTGTCTTTTCTCGTTTTTATTTCTCTGGTTGTTTATCGTTGTCTTTTCTCGATTTTTTTCTTTTCTTATATTTTTTCTTTACTTGGATTTTTTTTATCTTTACGCGGACTTTATCTTTTCTAGGATTTTTGTCTTTTCTCAGATATTTTTGTAGTTTCTCTGATTTATTTGTCTTCTCTCGTTTTTGTTGTTGTCTCAGGATGAAACGTTTCCAACGTTATTAATACTATTGTTTTAGGGTTGCTATTACTTTTTATTACATTGGTTCGATCATTCATTCTGGAATTTATATCCTATAATACTTCATTCTGTTAAAATTTATTTTTCTCTAATTCAATACATCTCATTTTATTGAAACCATTGAAAGCCAAACAAAAATAACAATTATTTGCCATCTTCAGCAACAATTGGAATTCAGAAAGGACAATAGTCCCGCTAGGTGGGGCCACCTAAGTAATTTCTAACATCAAGGCAAATAAAACAGAAATATAGACTTTAGAGTCAATAGTCAAAGCGGTTTTCAGATCTAGAGATGGCAATGGTGCAAAAATAAAACTTAGTTATAGGCTCACACTGAAAAAGAAATCTTAACTACATGTAGAAGCAAGCTAAACGAGACCGAAACTAAACTTCTGAATTTCGTGCCTTTTCAGTTCCTCCATCATCACTGCCCGTCATGCAACATCATCTGTCCCTAGCGCCCCTATCCATCACACCTCGGGCTTTCCATTCTAAACTTAAGTCCCATCTTTTCAAGAACTATTACCCAGACTCGTTACTTGACATTTTATCTGTCAATCCTCGACCAACAGCTACTCTGCCTCCTGCTGACCTCCCGGAAACCAAACTCTGACCTCCCACGGACAATCCTTTGGACAACCTTTTCAATTTTACTGAGCGCTCGTGAATAAGCTGGTGCCCTGCGTTTGGCTTTCGAGTGCCGCTTTAGAAATTTGGAGATTACGATTACGAGTTGCTTTAAATGGGAAGTATCAATTGTCAAATGAGATTGATAACAGCAAACGTAAGTATAAACAAATACAAGAAAGGAAAATAAACAAACATTAAAACAGAACGAAATAATCGACAGAAGAATAAAATAATGGTACCATGAACATAAGGAAACTAAATAATCAAACTAATCATACATACTATAGCGCCATTAAAATTGCGCGCAAACGACTTTTAAATAAATATAAGGTAGGCAGCTTACGAATATCGGGAGTTAGGCTGTTCCATACAATTGTGGCAGTCCATTTAGTTGAAAAGCATTTTAAAATGTATAAAATCACTAAATTATACAAGTGCGCATGTCAGATGATGCTTATTTATTTGGTCTTTGAGGTCCTAGAATTAATGTTTCTGTTAAAATGCGCAGATCCATCTCAGCTTTGCGTGGTTGATCAACAGCACAGAGAAGCCAGTGAAACAAGTTTCTCGGCAACTGTTTCTGGAGAGCGTCGGGGCAATGTTGAGTGACATCAACGACGTCGAGCTCAGGTAGTGCCAGTCTCAAGCCTGGTAGAGGAGAAGGGTGACGCTGGTGATCTTTGTCATCACACAGTGTCGTTAAATTGAAACTGCTGCTACTACTACTACTAGTAGTGGTTAGTAACTCCGCGAATGTTCGCACTTTGAAGGTGCCAGTCTCAAGCGTGGGTAAAGGAGGAGGGCGACTCTTATAATCTTTGTTTTGACACAGTGTTGTTAAACTGAGACTACTACTGGCGTTCTTTTGGGCAGTGTAATTTCCATTGCAGTGATTATATCCATGTTATTTCACCAGGTGTGCCATGCAATTAATTGGATAGCGCAGACACAACCGGTGGAGGCTGAAGGGAAGAAAATAAGGAGCCCCTAAGGGCCCTCCGTATATCCTTGGGGTAGTGAGGCCCACTCTTTCTCGCATAGTGTACTAAGTGCAGTTGAGTGATAATTATGACGCTGCCTTGAATGCTTTGCGCCCCGTACGTGATTGAACTGTGCTGCCTCACTGTAACTGTTCCACTCCGTGGCTCGTTATACGCTCTAATGCGCAAGCGAAATTACTTGTCCCCTAGAGCGGATTGTTGTCATCCGACAGCGTCGTGCTTTCTCACTGGCTGGTCCGGCGACCTGGAACGGCCTTCCAGTGGCACTGCGTCTCACACCAATAGGTCAATCTGCCATATTCTGTTTGACCGAAGTTGTGCTGGGAGCGCTTCTGAGTAGATGACCAAGAAGGGGCGCTATATAATACTATTGTAATAATAATAATAAAGCAGAGCTATACTCAAATCTGAACTATAGTAAATCATGCACCTCTCAATAAAAGAGCATCGTGTTCAGGTATAATATAGAAGAGGTTTTTAGAGATATTTCCTAATTAGACAACCGAATATCGAGAGCAGTAGCGTTCCATATTGACACAATAATTTAATGTGCGGCCTGCCTTAAAAACATAGCTCCGACGGGACCAATTTATCGACAAACTGTCAATGAATATGCATTTTCCTCCTGTCAATAACCTTTCAAGTCCAAGGAAGTCCAGCTTCAGCATAATAATAGCAACCGCCTGCAACAGCTAATTGAAATGCAAACGATCGGCTCAGCCATTTGAATAGAGGTGCACCAACTAATGGAACTGTCTAATATAATTCGGGTACGTACAAGTCTTATGCGCCTCTGCAGGGGCCAACAGTTAGGTCAGTCCACCTCAATAGGGTCAAAGAAGCCGGGAGAAGGCAGAATATGATGCATGGGGCAATAGACTAGACCTAACAACAGGCACGTGTAGAGAACAGGACACATAATCTTGAATTGCAAGACTGAGACATTGTGACATTATGTAAACAGATGACCAGATGGGCCAATCAATACAAGGAACCTATTTATCTACCTATATATATATGAAATTATATATATAAAATTATGTATATACTTACGTGTATATGTATGTTTATAAGACGTGTATGTACTGTGGTAAGTCAAGTTACCACACACTAATAATGTCACATCTCCGACCACAGAACCCTGGAGTTTGCGAATACCATGGACTAGTACAACATAGCGATTCTTATGTATGTTGTGTGTGTGCGTGTGTGTGTGTGTGTGTGCATGCCGAGGCGCAGTCTATCAGGAAGTCATCGCCAGGCAATCGAAGCTATTATTGTCAGTGTGTATATCCTGAACGAATGAATGCATACCCTGTTTGATGCCAACGCTAATGTGCTCTAAACATGCTTATATCTTGGTGCACGACTGTCTATTTACAAAGACCGGACCATTTGTTGCCAATTCAATTAGCAGGCTGCTATTACTATACGTGAGACTGAGGTTCCTCAGGCCTTGAAAGGCTATTGGAAGTAAGCAAATGCATATTGATTAGATGGGCGGTCTGGTTTTCGACCCCGTAGTTATGCCTTTGAGCCTATTCCAGAAACTTTGGTTCCTTGGGTGATACGTCCCATTATTTATCTTTAGACACTGGACTTTGTTGGTTTATCAGAAATTATCACCATATTATCACCACTTTTAGATATGGTCTTACGTAGTTATCGAGCCTATCATTGCATTCAACTCGGACCTGTGCACAAAAGTTTGAACCTTTATAAAATGGTGAACACAGAAATATTTTACGCAAATTATTTCCACAAAATTAGAGAGAACGTTGGTTCTGGACTATTCGTGATTGTATACAATTATCCACACGTTAAAATGTGCCTGAGAAATTTTGAGTTTAGACAAAGATAGTTAAGACAGTTAAGGTTTTAAGATGAATTGTCTGCGAAATTGTATATTTCAAAATTGTATATTTCACAATTTGTGCTATAAAACCTCCTAATTTACTTTACTGTTTTAGAAATGTTTTATGATTTTCTGTTCTCGACAAAGGTTGGGCTTCTTTGAAAGGAAGTTTACTTTCTGCACCCCTAGACAGCTGTACATGGAGGCTCAAAATCACTACTGCCAACAGGTAAAGTTCAGTTTGACGAAATGGCGCTATATAAATGCCAGATCACATAGCGCTGTTATGTGGTAAAAATGTGTTACATTACCCGGTGGCGAAAAAAACCTATTCACATGCGAACAGTCAAAACCAAATCAGTGGGCATGTAGGGTCATATTTGGTTCCATGTTAAGATCCAAACGGTTGAGATGGTTAAACAGTTGCGTCGGATGGTGTTAAAGGCTTAGTCCCGTTAGGACCAGTGTGTCTACAAATCGCCAATGAATATGCATTTTCCTCATTTCAATAGTAATAGCAGCCGCCTGCAACAGCTAATTGAAATGCAAGCGATCGGCTCAGTCCATTTGAATAGAGGTGCACCAACTAATGGAACTGTCTAATATAATTCGGGTACGTACAAGTCTTATGCGCCTCTGCAGGGGAAGGCCGTTAGGTCAGTCCTGACTGATATAAATTTATTTAACGATTCATCCATAACAAGAATGATATGCGTCGGTTAGGTCAGTCCATCTAAATAGGGTCAAAGAAGCCGGGAGAAGGCATGGGGCAATTGACTAGACATAAAAACTGGCACGTGTAGAGAACAGGGCACATAAGCTTGAATTGCAAGACTGAAACATTGTGACTTAATGTAAACAGATGACCAGTTGATTCCAATCAATGAAAGGAACCTATATATCTACGTACGTATATATATATATATATATATATATATATATATATATATATGAAATTATATGAAATTATATGTATATATATACGTATATATATATATGAAATTATATGTATATATATACGTATATATATATATGAAATTATATGTATATATATATACGTATATATATATATATGTTATGCGCACTAGCTTTTTGAAATATTAGAATGGCTAATATAGGTAATTGTAATCATAATTGTATGTGTAATTCGTAGCTAATTGCAATACAAATCTATATTATTGGTTCTGAATTCAACATTTGCAGAGAACTCAGTATAGATATAATTTTTGTAGCCAATTATATAGGCCATATTATTCATTCAGTGTTCAATATAGGTCTATATAATTCATAGAGAATATTTGAATATAAATCTAATTTCATAATATATAATTCGTGATGAATTCAATCTAAGTCTATATTTTTCGTAGAGAATTCAATATTAATCGATACATTTCATATGGGGAACTCTTATTACTCTCTTCCATCAGACTTCTATTAAATTCAATCTCCAAGCCTTTAAAGCGCCACTTGAAAGCGAAGCGTAGGGCACCTGCTTATTAACGAGGAACCGGCCTTCTTCTGGTTGGTAACTCAGGCTCTGAAGCAGATCTACCTGTTCGCATTCGGGTGGGACATCCTCGGCAATCCATTCGCCGTCATAAGAGACATGGAGCATGGAATGGAGGATCTCTTCTATCACCCTTACTATGGAGCCATCGAAAGCCCAGCAGCGTTCTTGTACGG
Organism: Bimastos eiseni; assembly: GCA_959347315.1. Classification (NCBI taxonomy): domain Eukaryota; kingdom Metazoa; phylum Annelida; class Clitellata; order Crassiclitellata; family Lumbricidae; genus Bimastos; species Bimastos eiseni. Next base: position 26,936,738 of record OY365817.1, read on the forward strand.
TCTCTCGTATGGCACGAGCAGCATGGTTTCACACACTCTCAGTACGTTCAATTGCATGCAGTCCTTTGACGATTATAATACTAACATGGTAAAAATGAAGATGATGACAAGGATGATGACAATAATAATAATAATTATAATAATAATTATTATTATTATCATAATGATTATATAATAATTATAGTATTAGTAGTAGGTGTAGTAGTAGTAGTAGTATGATAACTGTGATTACTGTAATATGTTCATTATTATTATTATTACTACTACTACTACTGCTACTAATACTCCACCTGCTACTACTACTACTGCTATTTCCGTCAGCGCTCTTGCACGCTCAGCAGTCCTACGCTTTTCCAGAATACTGACAGGCTGACTGACAGTTCTTTAATTGTCGATCCCGGTGGGATGTTTAAACGTGCCTCTGAACGCTACGGCGTTGAATCTTTGAGTGCAAATGGAGAGACGTTGAAACAATATTATTATTATTATTGAATTTATTATTACGAAGATAGAGATTTTGATGGCACTACTTTACAATTTGATTTTTATTGTTTTGTAATTATAGTAATGATGATGATGATGATGCGTATCAATCTGCATTTTCCAGCCTATGTCTGTCAGCATTCAGCAAAACAGCCCTGTTCTTTCTCTTCAAACCCTGAAGACGAGTCTTTACCCTAAAGACAAGATCTCACAACGAAATAATCTCCCTGGCCAATGATGTATAGGCCTGCCTAATGGTAACACAAATATGTTAACAGCATTGTTACTATTGATAATTGTTCTTGGATTGATTAACAGGTGGCTTTGCAGGCGCAGGTTCGCGAATTACGAAGGCAATCGGAAAGGCTATTGTATCAGCTGCCTCTGATCGCACGTACAAGAGAAAGCGCCGGGAGCTACTCAGCCGACATCCCAGCAACTTTGCTGAAGGAATCATACGGGGAGGCCAGACACTCGTCCTGGTAGTAGGCCTAGTATAGTTGCAGCTTAACAGGGGCGTCCAGATAGGGGGTCCGGTGACAAATGCCTTCAATTTCATTTAGGGGAAATATTTTTTTAGTCTTGGAGGGGGAAATATTTTGCATTCCATACCCTTGGGACTGGGGGTTTGCCTCCATCACTCAGAGGGGATTGACGCCCCTGCAGCTTAATAACACTGCGTGATAACGAAGATCATTAACGTTGCCCTCCTTCTTTGTCCAGGCTTGGGACTGGCACTGTCAGAGTAGTAGTAGTGTCAGTTTAGTGACGCTGTGTGATAACGAAGATCATTAGCGTCACTCCCTCCTTTGTCCAGGTTTGGCACTGACACTTTCAGAGTGCCAACAGCTATGGAATGTATAGCCACGTTATAGGAAAACGTTGATATAATTTGGGCTCTATACACCGTATAGTATACGGGTCACATGCGAATATGCGACTAAATGCTGGCAGGGATATATTATACAAGTCATGTATACATATATATAGATCGACCATTCTAGAACATAGGATTAATGCTGAACTAGATATTTTTTGCGTAAATCACTCAAGATATTTCTTGTGAATAAAATCTTACTTGCATGTATATCCGCGTAGTATAGCGCTCAGGTTGCTCAGCCAGGGAAAAACTAGGATATATGTATACACATTTCTTTAGTCCACATACAACGACAAATTGTAATACACACCTAGGGATACCGCGGGTACACCCGACTCCAAAACTTACTCGAGTTTTTTTTTAATCCAGTGCCCGCATGCTTCCACTTCCGGTCGGAAAATTGCAATTTCCGTTTCCGGACGGCTCTCTGTAGCCTATATTTTATTTTTATGTGTAAGAAAAACAAAACTTTTCTGTTTCCTTGGCTGTTCAGTGGCTTTTTAGTTGGTACATTGGAGATTTGACTTTATTGGTGTGCCAGAGCGTTAGTTAGAACCTATGCTATTGTCTACTCAGTCCATCGATAGTCTATAGAATGGCGTATAGTATAGAAGCCGTGCAGTGGGTAACCGGGTATTCGACTCCCATGCAGCTTGTATTAAGCACTTCCGGTATTAATGAGTAACCAGGTATTCGACTCCAAAACTACTCGTTAGCGGCTGGAATGATGATAGGAATTCGGTTTATAAAAATAATCTTACTTAATAAGAAGCTAGATCGGTTAAAAGAATTCTTTTCAGTCTGAAGCTAGATTGATGAAAACAATGCAGTTCTAATGGAGGCGGGAAGGATGAAGAGAATAATGTTTAACTTCTATTTAGACAGATTTTTTTCATCACATCCGGTTTTTGATTAAAAATGAACAAATTGTCGGTGAACCAATTGTCGTGGATCGTATTAGTCCGACTATGAACATCAATAGAGTGAGATAGAGGTTGATAACATGCTGAATTGGGAGTGGTTTACATATCAATTGAAGTGCTAGCATAATCAGCATTATCTTTAATGGAATTTGATATTATTACATATGTATGATTTTTCGTAATTGTGATTTCAAGGCTTCCAAAGCGCCTCTCGATAGCCAAGCACAAAGCGCTAGCTTATTGACTATTTTGGCTCTTGGAGACTTACTGGGAGTGACTTCCTTGTAGGGCTTGAAACATGGAGTGACTGGATTTGTTACGCAGCCATATGAGGGAGCTAAGAAAGGATTCATCAACTTCTGCAGTGGTATGAACACTTCGACACGTGTTCGTCAAATATCTTTCTAGTCTCAAATAGCTTATTTTGCCAATTAAGTAGTTTATATCTAAAATCAAAACATGTTATGCGTTATGTTATGTAAGAAGTTATTCGTAATTTAATGAATAAATTAGACAAATACCTTATTACAATTTTTCGCTTGAGAAACATGTTTGCCCTGATCGTCTCCCATATTAACTATAGCTAAGTTTACGGTCTTCAGTCTGAATTGTCTTCTTTTAGGTCTTGGCGCCGGTGCCTTGGGCGTTATTGTAATTCCGCTAACGGGAGTGCTTGACTTCGCTTCAGTGACCTTCGAAGGCATTCGAAAGTCGTCGAAAAACATGTGCTAGGCTAGGATATTACCCTGACGTTTAATTCAAGATGACTCTGTTAAAGAATTTGATACGGGTGTCTTGGATAATTCAATATAAATATCTTTGAGAATTTAATATTTAATATTATTCTTAGAGAATTCAATATATATATCTATATATATATATATCTGAATCAATATAAATCTGTGTAATTAGTAGATAATTCAATATAGATCTTTATTATTCGTAGTGAATTCAATATTAGTCTGTGTTTTTTGTAGAGAATTCAGTATAGATCTGTATTATTCATTGATTATTCAATATGTAATTCGTAGATAACTGAATATAAATCTATATAATTTGCAGAGAAGTAAATCTGAATTTATATCAGAATCCATATAATTGGTAGTGAATTCAATTTAGGTCTATGTTATTCGTAGATAATTCAATATCGATCTATATAATTCACAGAGAATTAAAAATAGGTCTATATAGGCCCTAATTCACAGAATTCGAATTAGATCGATACATTTCATAGGGAACTCTTTGACACTACTATTAAATCCGTATATATATACACGGAAATGTTTTACTGAATAATAACTTATACATTTGTTATATAGTACTGTGAAGCTGAAATGTATGAAAATAAAAGTATTATGTGAATAATGACTTACCTTTACTCATCATATAAAGATATGTAATTAGTCATTAATTACTGATAATAAGAACAAACGATAAGACGCGTTATATAGCGCCGTTGCACCGCAGTAGGCAGATGAAACCGGTGTTGTAGGGCCCTACGTGAGCATTAGTGTCCGTTTAGAATGTATGTATGTACGTGTTTGTATGTATTTGTCAGAAATTTTAAAGTCTAACCTATTTGATAAAAAATATTCCTTATAACTTCTTATAACAAGCATCTGAATAATAATAATATTTACAACGCATGGGATGACGTCATAATCCAAAATGTAAAAATCAACTCATTGATCAACTCTCGTGACGTCTCAATTCGGTATGACTGTTAGTTGTCTGTCTGTTTAATGAAGCTACGGTTATGGTTAGGTTATCCTGATAACTCTTACCCGGGAAGGATTGTACTGCATCTAACAGTTCGAGACGATTTGAAGGCAGTCTTAGACATTCGTGCAAACAGACGTTCGCGTCAGTATTATATTAGTTAAACATGTGTCGTTAGTATGCGTGAGAGTTGATCGATATAAGTAAGAGAAGTTCTGTTTTCGATGCTGTAGTAAGATGGAGGTCCCTGGCAGGAGAAGCATGAACGAACAGGACGTCAGCGGTAGGTGTACACAGTATTCGTTGTTGATTTTTTAACGACACCGTTCCATATCGAAGATAATTTGGTGTCACCCTCCTCCTTTCTCCAGGCTTGGGACTGGCACTGTCAAAGTCCAAACAGCGGCGGAGTTTGGTGTACTTAGTAATAATAACTGACTTGTATAGTACTCTTTCTCAGTAATAATTAGTGTTGCAAGTTTTTCGCGGTCAAAAGTTTAAAAATTCGCACGCCAAGCGCGGCCAAAAATTCTTGGCGTGTTCGCGGTCTGATTTGTAACACAATAAGTCAACTACTCATTCATGCCAATAATGGGCAGCGTATGCTAATGTGAGACAGTCACTTGAGTAACTTACTTACTATACTCACTACAGTTAATAATAATTCATACCTAACCATCACGAGCTACCGGTCGCTCCTTTTCAGCCGAGGATTAGGCCTACAGATTGCCGGAAATGTGGTGTACGTAGAAGTTTGTACAAGGCAGATTTTCACATGAAATACAACGGCGATCGTCCCGCAGGACGTCAGACTGAACGATCAGGTCCATCAACATTGTCGACACGTGTCGAGATATTCGCTTTCTGCCTTCCCTTCCTTCGTTCCCTATCTTCCCTCTCCTCCGTCCCGTCCCTTCCTTCTTCACTCCGTTTATTCCCTTCCATAATTTTCGCCCTTCCCTCCGTTGAACCCGTTCGCTCTCTTCCTTCTTTCCCTCTCTTCACCACTCATGGACGTACTAACAAATGCGCCTAATCAACTATCACTACGCATATTAAAATAACATCATACAATCCGCTCCCTTCCTATGGAACCCCTTCTCAGGCAATCCTCTTTCGTCTGTAGATTGTCTCATTTGTGAGCGCCTCTGAGTAGTCATCTTGAATAGACGTTAAATAAATTCTAGCAATGATGAATGAATTATGCATTAATGTCTACTTTATAGGACCGATATACACACCTTATTACAGCTAACCCAGGACAGAGAAGCGTGGATAACAGGGTCAAATGAGCAGTGGATACCTACAAGCTTTAAGCCCATGGATCATGATGATGATTATGATGTCTACCTTATGACATACAAGGCTTTCTGATTTACGATGTAGGCAACGATTCTTCATCCGAAGTAAAAATGTATCTACGCAAGAAGCTGCCTTTAGTCTTCTCAAAACAGCATCAACCAGTTGAAGTAAGTGTTAGAATCAGCAGACGACAGATGGAGACGCTGCCTCTGCGTTTGATAATTAAAGCTCTTATCAATAAATTGTAACATTGTGGCTGTATCAGATGTAACACTATTATAATAAATTATTGTAAAAGTAGAATTTTCTTTTAAGATATTACTAATTTGGCCTATTACTGTTATAGTAGTAGACCGAATAGTAATATATCTAAAGAAAATCCTATTATTACAGTTATTAAAACTACTACTACCACTTCCAGTACTTCCCCTGCAACTACTTTCACTACTTGCACTAGCCTACTATTACTTCACCACCCACTGCTACTACTACTACTTCCCCCTACTACTATTATTATTATTATTGTTATTATTATTATTACTACTACTACTACTATTGCTATTATTATTATTATTATTATTTATTATTATTATTGTTGTTGCTTATAGATTGCGCCTTGGCTGAAAGATGTGAATACGGACGTGAATTTTATGGGCGGCGGTTGGTGCAAAGAGAAGACGTTCTGGCCGGATAAAAGGCCAACATTATCGCCAGCCACAGGTAAACAACATCTACTCTGCTGTGGACAAATACACCATACTGTGGCTAAGACCAGGGACCACTATGCACAGGACTGGAAACTGCCTCTGTTCTATCGTGTCACTTGTTTTTTGGGCGATAATCGGGAACAAGAAATTTTCACATCTTTTTCACATGACAAGCTGATTCATTGACTTTTAATTATGCAGATAAATTGACCAATAATTAAGTCAACAAAATAAACGAAATACCGTTTCAGACTTAAAACTCCTTATTTTATGATTAAAGCAAAATTTGGATTGGGGCGGCAACTATGTTTAAAAGAAAAACATGAAATTTTACGTGTAGCCATTCCTCTAATCTATATTCCTCGGGCTCAGACTAAGGATCTTCAAGTAGGCCACTCCTATGCAGGACACGCGTCTTCCTCTGGCTATGTGTGATTTGTGGGTGGAAGCAGGAAGGGCAGCAGAGGTCGACGTTGGAAGGAAATGTATGGGAGATATGCATTTTGTTTTAAAACCCGTTGACTAGATTGACTCCCGGGGGCACAGTGTATGGGTATTCGAAAATTTGTGCAAATATGTACATACACGCATGCATACATACATATATGCATGCATACATACATATATACATACACAAACACACAGACACACTCACATACACACAGTAACACGCGGAGTAATGTGTTTAATAGAGAGTTGACCAGCGTTGGTTATAACAAGCGTCTGACCTGCTCAACAACCGAGAATCAGCTGAGACTCTTCTACAAGCGTTGACCGGCTTCATCAAAGCGCCCCTGGCCCCTTCAAAAAGAAAAAACTCATCGAAATTGGATCAATTGTGTGGGTCAATTTTTGTCCAGTGGTGCTCAAGCACCACTCAACACCCCCTAGTTGCGCCTATGGTTTCTAATACCCGTCAAACGCTGAGGACTTGCATATACAGGATGGGCCAAAAAAGTATACACCTATGGTTATTTGCTAATATTTCGGCCCAAAATATGAAATATTAAATAAAATTTTACATGCTCAAAGTCAATTCATATTTGCGTATAGCTGCCAAAATTGTTTGAAATAATTCAAACATAGGAAAAAGTTATATCACTTTTAATGAGAGTAATCACCGATTTTTGATGGTACAAAACATTTAACACCGCAGAAGTTATAAAAAAGAAATTTATGAAGTCACATTTAAAGTAGTTGTAATAAAACACACTTCACAGTTGTTATTATTTAGAAGAGAAACTGAAAATTATCGCATGTGGAAGTCACTTTGGCGTCATCTAGCAAGCTATCGATTAAATTGGTAAATGACAATGTTTTGCGATGAATTATTTTATGATATCATTTGTAACAAAATAAACATGGGCAAGGTGTCCATGACAGAAACAATTCGTATACAGACACTTCATGAATCATGAGCATGATCTTGGAGCCAACGCTGTAATCAATGCTCACCGCGGAATCACTGGAACTGAGCACTTATAAAAATATGCGGACTCATTGATGATAGGGGTGGGCGGTGGAACGTCGTAAGGGCTGCGGAAGGCAGAAATATATCCGCACCCAAACAAATATCAAGCATGATGACGAACTTATTTGCTCACAGAATAGCAACATCAGAAATCAACTCAGTACTCCGCGAATTTGTGCAGAGTTGAATATCTGTCTGTTAGAAGAATTGCCAAAGAAGATCTAAAACTCATCGATTCTCGTCATGTCCCTGGGCAAATTATCACCGATCCAATGCCAACAACCAGGTCATCAAAACTTGCCAAATAGACTCAGAATATGTCTGGCTACTGGTGGTAGACACATTGTACACAGGATGTGAAACAATATGATGTTTGTTTTATAACAATTACTTGAGATGTGACCTCACAAAATCGTTTTTGTATCTTTTTTGCTGCGTTGAATGTTTTTTGACCATCAAAAAGCCATGGTTGCACTCACTGAAAGGTATATAACTTTTGTTCTGTTTGAAATAGTTCAGTAACTTTTGGCAGTTATATGAAATATGAAATAACCTTGCGCCTGTAAACTTTCATTTATTAATGCCTACTATTGGCCGAAATATTGGCAAAAATACTGAGGGGTTTACTTTTAATACCCACCCTGTAAACATGTGTCGTTGTTTATTAAAACATGCCATTAATTACTAAATAATCATCATTATATTGAGCAGGACACTTTCAGAAACTTAAGTATGATAGCAATGATAAAACCATTTTTACCATTACAGGCATTACGCGTATGGGGTTTACAGCTATAACGATACTAATGCATAATTATTATTCCCTTTATGCGTATAATTATTACCTTATCGGTGTTATCATTGTACGTAATTAAAATTATATTACGATTGACAGGCACGATGATACAATGATAATGCTATACATGTAGTGCCTAGGTACGTACATGTATATTGATATCGCAAGAGCTTGACATCGCTGAGTGTGACCGTACAGGTGGCAGTTATGATGCTAATGGCTTTCGTCGAATATAAGCCTCAGCTTGCAGCAACAATTTATTAACAATTCTCAAGAGTTTGTCCAATTATGCAGAGCGACAAGGTAATTAAATTATGCATTGGTATGAGAGAAAAAGAAAAAACGAGGATCGATGAATCCTTAATATAAGGAGAAAATGGCAGCAGGTTTTTCGTTTTAACTGATTAAATAATAAACGATCGTCGTTCTGTTTCAGTTTATTAATAAAAATCAATCGTCATTTTGAAATGACAGTAGCTTACGTCTGTAATAGAATTAATCAGGGAGTTTTTATTCTATTTGAATCTGGAATTCTTATCGTTGGTTACATACATAACATATAATATATATATATATATAACTTTTATTAATAATGTTGTAAGTGTGTGTGCAGGGTCAAGTGGTTAGCCAGCTAAACTGTCAGCCAGAAGGTCAGGGTTGAGATTCCAGCCAGGGCACAAATCTGTGTCTAGATTTCTGTTGCACCTGCGCCCCTCCCCCTCTCGCCAATTCAGTTATGATGAGACACTGATCATCCACTGTCGATGACAATATGAGACGACGAGGGTGAGGACTCTCATTGACCGAGGATAAGAGAAGGAAGTTGCTAACACCTCATGTCCATGGCTACCTCAGGGCTAGCTTAAGGATCTGTTCATCCTGATATTCTTCTTTCTTCGTTTTCTTTTTCTTGTTGTTCTTCTTGTTGTTCTTCTTCTTCCTCTTCCTCCTCCTCCTCCTTCTCCTCCTCCTCCTCCTCCTCGTCCTCCTTCTCCAGATAATGTGTTATAATCTTCAAGTCTAATAACGTTCGCAATTTGGTATTTGCTTCTAATTTCTCTGTCTACACAATAATTTATTTTGACAGATTCTAACAGAGGGGAAAGGAGAGTTTCGCTGCAGCTCGAGGTTCGAATTGTCTGTGTGTGTGTTTGTGTATGTGTGCGTTCATGTCTGTCTGTCTTTTTGTGTGCCTATTCGTCTGCCTATCCGTCTGTCTATACATAATTATTTGTGTCTTTCGAACAGATTGTCTCTGTTTGTATGTGTTTCTGCCTATGTGTGTATCTGTGTGTCCACGTGTAAGCGCCTTTGTATTTCTGCGTCTGTCTTTTCCTAAATTGACACAAATGTGTATCTGGAGTTCAACCGTGGTTGTTTGGAACGAATTTTCGGTAACGGAGCTATTTACTCGTACTCTATTGATGGGACACGTTTGCCGATTATAATGATATTAACGATGATGGTGGTGGTGGTGGTGGTGGTGGTGGTGGTGGTGGTGATGATGATGATGAACGTAATAGTAATTATAATAATTATTGTGATAGCAGTAATGATAATAGGGATAATGATGATGACGACGAAAATAATAATGTTAACAATATATTAATAATATATAATGCATTAATTAAGTGATTAGTTCATTTGTTATTTTTTTGTTAATTCATTCTTGTGGATCATTGTAGAAATCGATTCCGTCTCTACTCACCGTCACTCCGATCAGTCGTATCCCTACCACTTTACCCGGCCTTGGTGAATCTTCCACCCTTCATACCACCACCGAGCCAGCCATCCTTAAATCGCTACCATGCACTACAACCCCTTCCAGATTCTTATGTTGCCCGCCTTCTTCACTCTGGCGTCTTTGTTGCTCAAAGCCCCCTAAGCCCTCGGAGAACTACGATCATGACCCTGAAGGATCTCCACGCTCAGGTCGTGGCCCATCGCGGGTTCCTATCGATAAGGCAGCTGATATGTCCAGCCTAAGGTTGCACAGGGAGAGAGGTATGAGGCCGTTGTGAGCGAGAGTGGCAGGGCTCTTCTCAGCTAAATTGACACACCTCGGATGAGTGACGCTGGGCGCTGAGTGAGACCGCAAACCACGCTTTTGGTACCAGTAGAGCTGTACGGCAGTGTACGCGTGAAACAGTAAGTGACCAACTGACCATTATTATCATTATTATACGAAACACTCTTATTTTTCCAAATTGGCAGAAAGAATAGTCCGTACTACTGATAACGATTAATTGCGCCACTGTTCGCACTCTGGCGTTGCCAGTCTCAAGCCTGGATAAAGGAGGAGGGCGATGCTAATGGTCTTTTCTATAACACATTTGTCTTTTGTCTATAAACAGAACAACAGCCGACCAAATGATAAAGGAGAAATCACTCTGACCAATGTCTTTAAGAGCTCATTAATGAACAACCGATTGCTTCAACGTCACTCTAAACTCTTACTCTGCTTGCAGTCCAGCAATGCCAGTCCCATGGCTGGATAAAGGAGGAGGGCGACGCTAATGGTCATTGCTTTCATGCAGTGTCGTTAAACTGCAACAACCACCACCAACAACGTTACTCATGTATCAATCAGTCTCTTCCTTTCATTGTCTGTCTTTCTCTTCTTCACTCCCATCCTCTCTGCATGTCTCTGTCTATGTCCCTCCGTCTGTCTCTCTGTCTGTCTCTCCGTCTGTCTGTCTCTCTAGCTGGCTGGCTGTCTGTCTGTGTATCTATATGCCTGTTTCTCTGTCTCTGTGCGTCTGTCTCTCTCGTTATGTCTCTGTATGTCTGTCTGTTTATCTGTCAGTCTGTTTGGCTGTTTCTAACCTCATCTATTGGTGTCCATTGAATTTTATCTCTCTGTCTAGAAAAGGTGGATGTCCACGTGAACGCTCTTTCCGCTTGGCAGGAGTCAGGATGTCCGCGTCACTAGGTTGCATGCAGACTGTCGCTGGACTTCGCAGCATCGGGCTATCGGAATGCCACAAGGGGCCAGAGAGCAGACTACAAGGCTGTCAGAGGGGCGGGATGTCGGACTGCCAGAAGAACAGAGGAGCAGGATGCCAGCGTACCATAGGGACAGAATGCCTGGCTGCTGGAATGACATGTCTCTAGTCTGATCGCTTGGGTCCTTCTTTCTCTGAGCTGTTGCAGTCAACTCTGCCTATGACTGTTTCCCTTTATTTCTTCCGGTTTGTCTGTATAGATGGCTGTCTGTGTCTGTCTGTCTGTCTCTCTCTCTCTCTGTACATCTCTCACATCTCATTTACGAGTGTCCGTCTTGTTCTATTTACCTGTCCGCATCTGTGTCCGTATCTAACCTTCTATCTCCATTTTTCTATATCTCTATTTGTGTGTCTGTTTGTCTGTCTGTGTGTGTCTCACCCCCCTCTCTCTCTCTCTCGAATAGAAAGGTACAGAATCCGCAATACGACACGTGCACAACAAATGGGGCAACCGTCAACGATTCGACGCCTGAGGTAGAAGTGGGGAGTCGATGATCAGCCTACACCTGGACATGGAAAATAGAACACGGAAGAAACTCCTGCTGATTAAAAGGCGAAAGACAGAGACGTTGGTCAATACGATTCACAGGGGCATAGGGACAGACAGAACGAGGCAGACACCTAAACAAACGAGAAACAGAAATACGTTATGGAAGTCTACTACATGCGTTCAAAGCTGGAGCAACAGATTTGAAGAGATACCTTGAAGAGCAGATTCTGTGATAAAGACTCCGCAAGATACGAGAGAACATTGGTAGAAGCAACAGAAAGCTATCAATTTGCCTCTTAGAGGAGTACCGCGTCTTGCTTCACGTCGAAGCCTCGCTTCAATTTCCGAAGACTACCGAAGTCTTCGGGAAGGCTCGGAAATCCACGGAAATCCAGCGATTTATAGGGTTATTGGTTTCCCGGATGTATGCCTTACGGATTCAGAATTCCGCTGACGTCCCTTTGCTTGCAGTCCTTGAATTCGGGATGTGATCCTACAGGGCTGTTGCTTCTGTATTGCCGGTAGCTGGAGATACCCTCGCTTCCAGAAATATTGGACAGACTTCACGAGGCATCTTCAGCTGGGACTGAGGTTTTGAAATGTTGAAGCATTTGATCGGAAGATGTCGAAGAAATTCACTGTTTATTACGTTGTATTTGTTCTCTTCTTAATGACAACCGAAGAAAGATTGAACGAAAGAACGGACGAACGGATGAATAGATGGATGGACGGACAGACGGATGGATAGATGGGATAGGTGGATGAATAGATTGGATATATGGATCGATTGGAGGATGGAGTGATGTATAGACGGAAGGATGGATGATTCACATTTAGGTGTGACCTTGTACGCGTTACAAATTTAATAATAATAATAGTAATGGAAAGATATATGGCTTCTGCACAGGTTACATGATTAGTTAAAGAATGATAGTTGTCCGTTTGTGTATTCGTGAGCGTGTAATTTTGCCTGCATCTGTTCGGGTATGTCTGTCTATCTGTATGTCTGTTTGTCTGTTCGTCTGTCCGTCTGGCTGTTCTGTCTGTCTATTTCCTCTCTGTTCTGTCTGTCTGTTTCCTCTCTGTTCTGTCTGTCTCACTGTTCCGTCTCTCTGTTCCGTTTGCCTGTCTGTCTGTCTGCGTGACTGCTTGTATGTCGGTCTATTTTGTCTGCATCTGTTCAGGCACGTCTGTTTGACTGTACGTTTGTCTGCCTGTCGACGTCACAGCCGTAAAATCCCTGCAGCAGTAGCAGGAGCATCATCATCATCATCCTCTTCCTCCGCTGGTGTCGCGCATCCGTCGTTGGCTGCTGATACAGGCGAGAGGCCATTGACGGCGATGCTGAGCCACTGGCAGAGGCAGAAGCCGAGGAGACTGCGCTCGATGATAGCATCCTCCCAGCGAGACCAGGATTCTAAGGCATCGACGGAATTCTGCTGCAGGACCAGGACCGTTGCCATAGCAACGCATCGCGGAAGGAAGATCTGATTTATCACAGGTATCTGTGCGCGTGAGGGAACTGGTGGTGGTGATGATGGTGGTGTTAGCGGTGGCGATGGTGTGACGTTAGAGGTAGTATTGGTTGCCATATTGGTGGTGTAGGCTGTGATAGTGGTAGTTGCAGTTTAACGACGCTTTGTAGCAACAAAGATCCTTAACGTCACCCACCTCCTTCATCCATTCTTGGGACTGGCACTGTTGGACTGCAGGCAGTGGCGGAGTTAGGCGGTGTTTGTGATGGAATAGGTTTTCATGGTGGTAGTGGCTCGATGTGTACAACACGAATGTTATATTTTGATATCGCCATCGTTACAACGCTTGGAATTGCAGTGTTGTGGTCGTGCGGTGGTGGACACTAGAACGGAGTCGTAGTAACGGTGATGGCCACCACCATTGCTCCATGCCTCGCTTCGTTCCACGTTTGCGTCGTCCATGTCTGTGTGCATGCCTGTTTGAATTTGCTTCCCTCTGCGTGTGTGTAGGTGCGTGCGGCTATAGATTCCGTTTAACGACGCCGCATAATTACGAAGACTGTTGACCTCCTCTTTCATCCGGGCTTCGATCTGGTCTGTCACCACCCGAGTTAAGGGTAGCGACATATTTAATTCTATTCTGGTATTCCTTGGCTATACAAGGCGTAAAGGCAGCTTCTTATGTTCAACCATAAATGAGGCAGTTGGTCATTCGCTCGGCTTTGGTCCACCAATCGTCTTCCAGGCTAAATCCGCTTTAGTTAAGTTAATTTTTTAAGATTCTGTTTGGTCCTGAGGGTTAGTTGGTAACTTGTTTGTGTTTATGACTGTCTAATTGTTTCGATGATTCTAGCCCTCTCGAGTTAGAAATAGCACTAATATTGATAGACGGCTGTCTTATTTCTTTTTCCTCTTGTTAATTTCAGCTACTTGGGTGTCCCTGCTAGCGGGATTTCGACCCTTTTGGGGATGCCTTTGTAGCCTGTAGTTCATAATCTGTACTGTTTGTTAATTGTATATACCGTTTGCTATGGCTGCAATAAACGAGATTGATTGACTGAATGGAGCCAGAATTTAGCGACAGCATGTGCGGATACACATTGTATATTTGCGATCTGTAGGTTAGATTGTTGCAATTTAACGACGCTTCCCTCTTTCCCATTATTTTTCCTTCCTTCCCATGCTATCGTCCGCAATCGTTACTCCTTCCCAATTTCAAACATAGGCTATTCTTAGCTCCGCCACCAAGCGCTGACCTCGCCGCGTGCTGACGTCTATGACGACACATAATAAGAAGTACTCAGCGATGACGCCAAACTGCTGATGTTGCTGAGAGGCACGGTTTCTTTGTGTAAGTGCGCGCTTTATTTGCACGTCTGCATCATAATGAACTGATCCACTGCTTGTGATCTGACAGTGCCAGTCGGAACCATCGATAAAGGAGGAGGGTGACGCCAACCATCGTTGTTTTGACACAGCATCTTAATGTAAAATAAACAAACAAACTCGTTTTATCAGCTGGTTATGTTTAGGCACCTCTATAACGTTATCTAATCAATGGGTGCAGTGTATCAATTGGCGCGCTATGATCGCTATCTTAAGACACCTTTAAAATGTTGTAAGATAGCTTTATATATACTTGTATCGTCTCCTCTTTATATTTAAACTCCGCCGCTGGCAACGAACAATAGTAAGTTTGACATTACACAGTAAAGGCCTAGCAAAGGTAATAGCTTGTATACTAGGAGTTAAATGGAAGGGCTGTATAATGCGTTACATAGACAGGGGTGCCAGCTTAGTATTGAGCGCTCCGTCAGGATGTCGGGGGTTTGCTTAGTGATACTGAGCGGGTACGGTTGCTTAGAGGCCAGAGATGAAAAAGGAAAGAGAGGCTCCCAAGGTAGGCACTAGGCAGTGCTCACAGGTAGCGGCACGCAGTTAGAGAGCCAGAGGGACAACCAAACAGGTGCACTCATTTCGAGGCAATAAAAGAGGAGGCAGTCATAAAGAGAGAGACGGAGATACACGCAGGCAGAGAAAGAGAGAGAGAGAGAGAGAGAGAGACGTTTTCAGGCATAAATGAGTTAGTGGTTAGTATGGTTGATTGTCAACCGCTATGCAGAGGTACACAAATCATTGCCAGGAGAGAGACAGACAGAAAGACAGACAGACAGATACTAACCACTAACTCATTTTTGCCTGAAAACGTCTCTCTCTCTCTCTCTCTCTCTCTCTCTCTCTCTCTCTCTCTCTCTCTCTCTCTCTCTCTCTCTCTCTCTCTCTCTCTCTCTCTCTCTCTCTCTCTCTCTCTCTCTCTCTCTCTCTCTCTCTGCCTGCGTGTATCTCCGTCTCTCTCTTTATGACTGCCTCTTCTATTTCTGCCTCGAAATGGGTGGCCCTGTTAGCGGGAGGTAATCCTTTCGGGCCTCCCTTTGTAAACCAACTGAGCAACTAAATATTATGTGTACACTCTTGATGATTTTGTTTTGATTTGGTTACAATAAAATATTTTCGTTCGTTCG
Organism: Bimastos eiseni; assembly: GCA_959347315.1. Classification (NCBI taxonomy): domain Eukaryota; kingdom Metazoa; phylum Annelida; class Clitellata; order Crassiclitellata; family Lumbricidae; genus Bimastos; species Bimastos eiseni. The sequence continues at coordinate 26,952,511 of OY365817.1, forward strand.
TTCGTACAGACAGACAGAGACAGAATGCGCGATAGAAAGTAAGAGGCGATTAAGGCGTAGTCAGCCGATATAGACACATGAGACGGCATTTCCGATTAATTAAAAAAACACAGTTGACATAACTGGCAATTACATGTATGATACGCAGACAAAAATTCCTATCAAGATTCAACGTAAGCCGCTCTTGTTTTCATTAATATTTCGTCAATCTATGAATTCATCCGATTAATTAAAGCGCTTTACTTAGACACCCTCAATACGTAGAACCTATAGTATATAAATACGAGTCGCTTATATATTTGTATATATATATGTTTCAATTAGACAGTTACACAACTCCTGCAAAAACTCAGACAGTGCCAGTTTTGTTCTGAACTCCAACCAGCAACTACCAATTGATCATAATGACAGTGATTGCTTCGTAAAACGCACAACATACATACTAATTGATTACTTTAAAATGTGTAAGGATATGGTGTAATAAGCTGCTAAATATAGCTCGTCCATTGTAAATAGTTGATCTCGATGAATGTAACGTATAGTAATGGTGTCAACTCATGGCTATAATAATCTTGCCAATGGATAATCTGTGTAACAACTGAGCAAGCACTAACTGTGGCAAATAATGGCTACAATAAGTAATAGTTACTTGAGACAATGACGGGAAAATAAAAATAAACTAAGTTATGAAGAGCGTTATACAAAAATTAACTGAAAGTCACAAGATATCGCCAAGCAACAACGTTTGGATTAATCGTTCCAATTAGACACCTTTAAAACAATCTTAATGGATGCTATAATAAGTGCTATAATTTTACAAACATAGGATTGTAGGATGCTTGAAACAGCTGTTGAAGCTTAACGACACTGTGTGATCACAAAGATCATTAGGATCTCCCTCCTCCTTTATCCAGGCTTGAGACAGTAATCGGCCTGGCACGGGCCGATTACTACCAGTGGAGGAGTTACGTTTAGAGTTTGATGCAGTGGTCCTATGTCTAAATACGGTAGACCCGAACGACGCTCGCAACTGATGCAGATGCAATAAATATAGTATAACATGCTTGGAAACGTTTACAAATTGGCACTCTCTGTAGACACCTTTTTAACGCAGTCAACTGATGCTTATTTACAGGCATGTAGTAAATTTCAATTCGAAGGCCATATTAAGCTACAAGTGCTGCAATATGCAAAGCAAATTTTTTGACCGTATCCGGTTCTTTTCTTTGTTCAGATTTTTTCCCATGAAGGTTTCTTTTCCATCTTATGTATACAGAACATCAAAACAATTTCATAACATCAATGTCAAACTATCTATCAACGGCAACGGTCTCTGTTGTTGTAAGCTGTCGTTAAACCCTGGATCCATCTATCCATCGGGTTTCAATTTGCCTTTATCCTGAATCTGCCAATCCAAAACCTACTGAAGAGTGAAGAGCGACAATACTGATCTATGTCATCGCAGTGTCGTTAAACGGGAACTAAAGCTGCGACCATTTCTATTGATAACTCCACCACAAGTTGCTAAGCAATTGAAATACTAACTGCTAATTGGTATTTCCATGCGCTGCAACCATTTCTATTGATAACTCCACCACAAGTTGCTAAGCAATTGAAACACTAACTGCTAATTGGTATTTCCATGCGAACCATTAAAGAGCATCATGGTCTAACCCGCGATCCCGTACTTTGACGAACCTTAAAAGTTCCATCGTACCAGGATGTTTTGTTCACAACTAAGGCATTGACCTTGAGCAAATCCCTCACACGCAATTAACATTGTTAGATTGTAGTCTATAGGCCTAACGGCGCTTAATAAATACGTAGTTATATTAATTATAATAATTGTGATAACAGCATTTCTAATAATAACAATTGTAATAATAATAATTGTAGTAATGATCATGATAAATTCTATAAATGATAGTAATAGTAACTATTTTCTCTGCTCTTCCTCTTACTTTCAGTCTTCTAATACACCTATCCCTTCATCTTCTATTCTCTCTCTTTACCCATTGAACCTCTCTCCACATTCCCTCCTCTTCCTCTTCCTCGTCCTCTTCCTCGTCCTCCCTCTCGTCTTCCATCTCCACGCTGCGTGTGTGTGCGTGCATGTATTTACATAAGTACGTATCTATTCCTAGATGAATCTATGTCTACGATGGTCTATGATTCTGATGTCATTTGGAAGGCGCCAGAGCAAAATGGAAGGGACAAAAAACTGCAAAGATGCATTAAAATGCTCAAAGCTGGATAGTAAAGCACTTTGCATCGATATTAATAAACACTGCGTTGAAACACCTTCAAATTGCTAACTACAAATCTATATGTAAACAACATCCAAACACCGATTTTAAGCTGTAAGTGCTGTAATATGCCTAGCAAATTTCTGTCGACTGCAACGGCCTCTGTTGTCATAAGCTGTCGTTAAACCTGGATTCATCCATCCTTATAATCATATCCTCTAAACTAATTCCATTAGCACTTTGTCATTGTGTGTTCTAAATGTGTCGTTGAATGCCTTCTATATTGATATTAAATGACCTAGACCAGCGGTTTTCAACTGGTGTTATGCGGTACGCATTTAGTTAGAATTTTAAATGCAACATCTGCCAAAGGATACACAAGAAAAAAGAAAAAATTTTAACTAAATATTTTTTGCACAAACAGATAACAAAATCGCAGGTTTTGAAATGCCACATTTCTTACTACCCAAATTTGATGTAGCCCTTCTTCCAACATCTTTAGCTCAGAAGTGTATACACACGCCTCGACGGCGCAATTGTAGTTGTACTGCAGAGCAATGGTGCGTGAAGGACTTGCTCAAGGTCCCTACACAGTTACTCCCCGGACGAGGCTCGAACTCGCGCGCTCAGCACACAATGAACGTTACGGGCTGACCGCTCTAACCGATCGGCCACTCTGCCATTTATGCATATAATTATGTTCGTCCGCCTGTCTTTGTCCGTCTGTCTGTTTATCTGTCTGTCTCTGTCTGTCTGCCTGCCTGTCTGTGTGTCCATTCGTCCGTCTGTCTTTGTCCGTCCGTTCGTCTGTCTGCCTGTCTGTCTTCCTGTCTGTCCGTTCGTCCGTCTGCCTTTGTCCGTCCGTTCGTCTGTCTGCCTGTCTGTCTTCCTGTCTGTCCGTTCGTCCGTCTGCCTTTGTCCGTCCGTATGTCTGTCTGTCTGTCTGTCTGTCTGTCTGTCTGTCTGTCTTACGGTGGTGGGCTATATTCTACGCTGCTCTGCGGCCTAGACTTTAGTCTTAATTATCTCTGTACATTGATTCGCAATGTTGATGTGGCGCTCCTAGCGGCTGGTGCAATAAAAGAGTGGCGTGTTCGCCTACCACCAGGTGGAGCCACGCTGCTCGTCGACTGACGTCGTGCTTTAGTCTGTGCTGTAATTTAATGTAATTACATAGCGCAAGATGTTTTTCAACACAGAAGCCTATGCAACCTGCTGTATGGAATTCCTTTGTAAGGTCGGCGCATCTCCCAGGCGCTGCGCGGTGCTAGTCAAGAGTTTGCAGAAAGGAGGAGGGCGATTGGCAAGGACCAATATGCACAGGACTGGAAAATCCCATTGCAACGACCTGTACCAGTAAACGCGACCAGACGTCCATGGAGGCTGGCCGACAAAACGACAAAGGCGTAGAATGTTGTGGTTACATAAAAATGAGCAAAATCGACGAATGGTCATTGAATTATTGTTTTTAGTAATGCCTGGCGGCATTTAGAAAGAGATAATAGAAGGAACTGGAGAGAGAGAGAGAGGGAGGGAGGGAGGGAGGGGGAGAGGGGGAGATGGGAGAGGAAGGATCAAGAAGAAATACCAGAAAATGGACGGACCCTTCGACAACAGCGATGAAGATTACGGAGACGGTTGAAGGAAAGAAGAGAACAGAATGAGCAATTCAATCTGTAGGTTACAACATCGTATTTTATACGCGCTTCAAGAGTGAAAATTCCGCTTTAACGCCCGTCCAATACTGATCCCCCCTTTCCTTTCCTCCCTCCCACTCTGTTTCAGCTCTTAACACCACCCACCTCTGATTATTACCTGCCTGTCTGCCTCTCTGGATCATCATCCGGCTTATTGATTTTGTTTCGGTTAAGCGCCTGTGAATAAGCTGGTTCCCGCGTCATCATTTTGTGGGACCTGTAGAAAAGTCGACAGTACGACTACGATATCAGGGATTTCGTTAATTCCGTGTGACTGCAGAGGACCATGATGATGACGGGGTTGGTGATGATGATCATGATGACGCTAGGTCTGATCCGTGGACAACATGGGCGTGTAGAAGACTGATAAAGAGATGGTTGACCTATCTGCTTACATGCAGAAACCTCTACCTATCTCCCATCATTTAACTATATATATATATATATATATATATATGTATGTATATAAAGCATTTGAAATGTAGGCATGCGTGCATGTATATATATATATATATATATATATATATATATTTCTTGCACAAAAATCATATTATATTACTCATATATATGTATATATATATTTATATTTTATACATGTGAACATATATTATTACATACCGGTATATTTGCGAGAAGGGATGATTGGATGCAATGCCATTAAATTAGAATGATGAGGATAATCTTGTATATATATATATATATATATATAATATGTAAGTATGTATAATGCATATATATAGTATATATAGATAGACAGATATATATATATATTCACACATTATGTGTGTGAGTGAGTGCGTTTGTGTTTGTGTGAGTTACTGAGTGTAGGTTTGTGCATGTACTGAGCGAGGGAGGGAGAAATGAAGGGAGGGAGGCGACCCCTTCTCCATGTACTCCTGCTCCTTGGACATCCCTTCTCCTTCTCCTTTTCCTCCTCATTCCCTCTTTGCTCTCCTCTTTCTTGTTCTCTTTCTCAGCCATCTCCCCAGCTTTTCTTTTCCTCCTCATATTTCGCCTTCTCTTCCTCCTCCTCCTCCTCCTCATCATCATTCTTCTCATTCTCCTCATTTTTCTCCTCATTCTCCGCCTCCTCCTCCTTCACATTATCCTCCTCCTCCTCTTTACTCTCCTTCTCCTCCTTCTTCTCCTTCTCCTCCTCCTCCACAGTATCCTCCTTCTCCTCTTTATTCTCCTCATTCTCCTACTTCTTCTTCTCCACGTCCTCCTTCTCCTCCTCCTCTTCATACTGCTCCATAAGGCAAGAAGTTCAGAGGTCGGTGAACCTTTCTCCTGGCAATCCAACATTCGATGCGAATGGCTTTCCTATGGTCTCTGTTGGTCCAGTTCCGTTGGGCTTCAGTCGGAACGGAACCCGACTTCCGGTGAGGGAACCATCCAATCAGAGACGCCGCCTCCGTTACTTGACGTCGCTTCCTGTCGCTTTGTTGATCTACGACTGCGCATGTCGCCAGTTTCGATCATGTTTCTTAGTTGCGAGACAATATCTACCTGCTTCTGTCTCTGTCTCTGTCTCTGTCTCTCTTTCTCTCTGTCCGTCTCAGTTTGTCTCAGTGTGTCAAATTCTGTGTCTGTCTGTCTGTCTGTTTGTCTGTCTGTCTAGCTGTATCGGTCTACCCGCGTCTCTGTATGGCTTTGTCTGATGTATTGCTTTCTGTCCCTGGGAGTCAATGTCTATGACTCTATGTCTCACCATGGCTACGTCTATATGTCTGTTTATCAGTCTGCTTATCTCTATGTCGCTCTGTCTTTCTGTATGTCTGGCTAATGATCGATCGAACCAGGCGGATGGCATGCACAACCCAGTTGTCTCTAATGACTGTGGTCCGCCTCCGTTGATGGCAGGCACAACCTGGTCATCTCTAATGACCCTGGTCGGCGTTGGCTGAGATCCTCCGATGTCTCATCTGAGAGGACAGAAAGATCGAAGAAGGCGGAAAAGAGGGAGGGAGGAGGTAAAAAATAAGGAAGGAAGGAAGGATGGTTGGAAGTGGATGGATGGAGGAATGAATGGAAGCACGGATTGATAGAACGAACGAGAGAAAGAAGGGAGGATGGAACCATGAAAGACGGTAACAGGGAATTGAAAGATGGATAGATGGATAGAAGTAATAGGTATGGCATTGGGCAATACTTTAGAATGCGTGCCTCATCACTTTCATCTACGTAGCCTCGTCACTTTCATCTACGTAGGCGCTACATAAATCTCTACTTTTTTTGCATTTAATTGGCGTCACTATCTAATGACCGATGTCTTAGGGCAGCTGTGATCAAAGGACATGCTTCGACTGGCAGTGTCTTAGTTTCGATTGGTAATCAGGCCCTTGACAAGACTTTTGGTTATCGTTAACTTGTACATCGAAGGGTTATTATAACATCAGTTTGCAGCGTTTTAAAGGTGTCTAAAAAGTGTGTTGTCACAAAGTTATTTGACTATAATTGATATGAATCGGAAGCACACCGACAGCTTACGACACCCAAAGAAACTATTATGGCATATTACATGATTTGCATCCATATGTACCAACAAATCTGCTTCCGCAGATAATATGGTAGTAATTTAAGTTAAAGGGCATTATGCAATAAGTAAGATCATCAATGTCGTCCTCTTCCTTAACTATAGGCTTGGCACAGTAAGCGGAGTTGCCAAACAACATGGTATTATTTTCAGTTTAGTAACACCGTGTGATAGTAAAGATCGTTGGCGTCACCCTCTTATTTTATCCAGGTTTGGGACTGGCACTGCCAGATAGCAGTGGCAAAGTTTCCAACTAATAAATTCAAACCGCATTAAGTGGACGATAATTATTGTAACATGAAGATCATAATTAAAATGCTATCATTAATCAACAGTTTAACGACATCTTATAGCAACACAGGCTGTTGACGTCTTCAGAATTTGTTACATTTCAGTTCAATTTCGTATATAGTTTTAATCCTTTAACTTTATGTTGTCTTTCTTTCTTTTGTCTTTCTGTTGCCTTTCTTTCTTTTGTCTTTCTGTTGCCTTTCTTTCTTTTGTCTTTTTGTTGCCTTTCTTTCTTTTGTCTTTCTGTTGCCTTTCTTTCTTTTGTCTTTCTGCTGCCTTTCTTTCTTTATGGTTGTTGTAGATATTTCATAACATATAAATGATAATTACATTTTTTCCTATAGGTTTTTATATATACATACATGCAATATACATATATACATACATGTGTATATGTGTACACATATACACATGCAAAATTTATTTATGTGGCCAAATAGCTTTTTTCTTTTTTTGTTCATGAAGGCTCTTTTTTGATCGTATCGGTTCTTTTTTTGTTCAGCTTTTTCCGGGAAAGGTTTCTTTTCCATCTTATGTATATAGAGCATCAAAACAATTTCAAAACATCAATGTCAAACTATCTATATAATGTTAACAAGTAATATTCAATATTAACAGTACATCGTTTATAGTATAGGGTTACAGACAATATTCAATAATCCAAAACAACATAACAACCAAAGGAATAATAATAAATCCAGACATTCAGGATTACAAAATAAACGAATTAATATCAACTTAACAACCAAAATATCAATAATAAAGCCATACATTCATCATTACAAAACAATCCAATTAATATGTTGTGTCCAATTATTGAGGCTTAAAATAGTTTATGAAATGGTTTTTACAATATCCAGTAGGCAGCTGCAATAACCATATTTAATTCCCTTAACAAAGTTACAAATTTGGTCACTGAACTTAGATAATGTATTATTGAATATTATTCCACTATTTACTTGTACTAATTAATTTTAAATAATCTTTCCATTATTTGGTGGTGGTTGTTGCAGTTTAGCGACACTGTGTGATATCAAAGATCATTTGCGTCGCCCTCCTTCTTTATCTAGGCTTGGGACTGGCACTGGCCGAGTACTACCAGTGGCGAAGTTCCATCATTTATTATCATTTGTATGATACATGCCTTAATGTGGACTGAAAAGTTTACTAGTGATAATGTAATCCAGCAATTTATATAAAATTGCTTTTATGCGATTTAAAGGTGTTGAAGACACACACTCTATGACGAGACCATTTCATCAACGGCATTGTTTAAGTGCTTAATAGCTGTCTTGTTGTGTATATTCCAGTATAGAATATAATATCGAGCTACTTACAGAGAGACTGTAGAATCCTGTCAAGTGGATGGATGTTTGAATCCTTAGAAATTCTATATTTCAGGTGACGTCATGTCTTTGCTGATCCACTAAGAGATACATAAAAGCGACAGAGACAGACAGAGAGAGCCAGACAGACAGAGACAGAGAGATGGCGGGCATTGTCGCGTCTACGCTACGTCGTAAGGCCTTCCACAAGAAAGCCCAGGATGCTAGGTACCAGGCCATCGAGCCTGGCCACACGGCCGTCAGTCCGACGGACTCTCACTCGACCTCCCGCTCCTCCTCGCCGTCTAAGTATGACGGGAAGGGTTCGACGCGGACGCCCAAGGGAGCCCAGCTTTGCGAGAAGGACTTCTGGCCGACCTGCGTCAACCCCATCGAGCCTGACATCACACAAGTGCAGTTTGAAACGTTCGAGTAAGTATCAATACTCTTGTTCCACTCTTCGCTACGTTGAGGGTCATTCCTAGGACTAACATTGAAGGGATATGAAACCGAAACGTGTCAGCCAATCAGTGAACGTCTTTACTAGTATACATTGCTGGAGAAGTCTGTAATCGGTTATGCAATGAATAAGGTTACATCCGGGAACCTGGGGCAAGCTAACATCGAACGCAGGTCTATGATCACCGACAAGTTAATTGAATGCTACTTCAGTAAAACAAAAACCTTAATTTGAAAACATGTATACGTTGCAAGTTCTATATATTAAGTCGTTTTATTTCGTTAGAAAACACGGGCGATTGCCGATTTAGCCTGCAAATGTCCCGGATGTACATGCAGTCACAGACATAATCTAGATCAAAGGCCGAGTTTTCGTTGGCTTCATATCTCCCTTCCATATTAGACCCAAGAAATATCGTTGTAATAATATTGGTCAGAATTGCCGTCTTAATAATAGTAATAGTAGTATTTCATTCAATCAATCAAACAATCACTCGATCAAGCCAATCAATCAATCCAATCAATCAGTGTTTTATTCAGTTATCCAGCATCAAAATAAGGTACAGATTTATTCAGTAATCCTACCTAGTTGAAGATCACAAGGCAGACCCGCTTAGAGGCAGATCTATAACCATCCCCATTGTAATTAGAATTCTATAAACACCGTATAATGATGTATAAGTCATAGTAGCAGTAATATTAGAAGTAGTTCTGGAAGTTCTGGTGGTAGTAGTTGTTGTGGTAGTAATAGTATCAGCGACAGGAGTAGTGGTAAGACCAGTAATAGTTGTAGCTACAGTTTAACATGCACTGTGCGATGATCATTAGCGTCTCCCTCCTCCTTTATTCAGGCTTAGGATTGGCACTGTGAGAGCGCGAGCAGTGCCTGGCGGAATAACAGAAGGACCATTTTGTCGTCGCACAGTGTCTTTTAACTAAAACAACTACCGCCTGCATGGTAAAATTCCAAGCACATGTGACATGTAGCTTACGTTATGCTGTAGCAACATTGAGAGCGGTCTAAAATAATTACACACCTCTTTTAAACTGAATATTGGCCTTATAACAACTTCTTGAGCAATCGCGGCCCTAGGCAGATAAGGTCATTTGTAATTCATACTGATTTATAAGGTCAATATTCAGTTTAAAAGAGGTGTGTAATTATTGGATATAGCGTTTAACGACAGCTTTTGACGACAAAGGCTGTAACCGTTGACAGAAATTATCAGAACCTCATAGCGTTCTAATAGCCGTTGTTAAAATGTCGGCTCAGACACTGGTTTTCTAGCGACACTGCAGTTGGTTCGCAAGGGGTACTGTCTGTATATCAGAAGCAATAATTAGGGGTACGTTTATAATTATACATTTGACTATACACATTTATATACACACACAAACACACACACACAAATATATATATATGTATATAGGCCTATATATATACATATATGTACACATATATATATATCTATATATCCATTAATGGATCTAAACTTAGTCGCTGCTGCTTACATACTATCGACAATAGCTCTAGCAGTGATGTGGTAATGCCAGTGCGAAGCCTGGAAAAGGAGGAGGGTGACATCAACGGCCCTGACAGCCGTAAGATGTCATT